>OW028575.1:23620852-24058352 GCA_932294295.1 Alitta virens
AACACTATATCAAGCCTATCACCGTTGGAGTCCTGTTTCCAAGACTATCCAAAAACTATTTTGAATTCGTTAACTTGTAAAAAAAAAAAGTAATACATTCGAAATGGTCATTATATTTAAGGTAGAAGTGGTACCACCTATGGGTCATTCACGTCAGGATTGCTGATGGTAGATGAAAGCATTGGCAAGTTATTGAATAGCTAAAAATCCCAGGTTAGATTCCTAACAGGTACAGGTGTACCTGGTACACCCTCATTTCCATTGGGTGTCATTCGCACAAGATGTAAAATTGAGTGCAATGAACTCGAGTCTATTCTGGGACAAGAAAATAACCCCATCCAAGGGATGTGTCATCATCTCATCATTACATCTGCCTCGGCAGTTAGTTACATAAACTGTTCAATTTTCAGATAACTAACATTGATACAATATATGGTAAAAATGATTCACCTCCATTGGTAACAGTGCCATAGGCCAGTATTACTTTGTAGGAGTTGTTGCCACCGTAAGTTGGAAAGTTGGTGACAGACTTTTCTCTGGTGAAGAAACATCTCAGTTCTCCACTGACATATTCTGAAGAGGTCAAGGTCAATCCTTGAGTTCCCTGAAATAAAATCGTGCTTTATTGGAACAATGGATTGACTGAGAGATGTCACATTCATTGACTTGCTAACCTTAAAGGTCATTCACGTCTGTGCTGCAAGTCGGGAGAGCTAGGCAGACATAATTTGAAAGTGCTGGTGGTGGTGGTGGGTGGATTAGGGCTTTACGTCCTGCATTTCTGCGCCTATTGGGCTAACTAGGACACGCAGGGACCATGGCAATGAGATGGAGGATGACACAGCCATCCAACTTAGGCTCGTGAGGGAATTGAACCTGGGACCCAGTGGTTGAAAGCCTAACGTGCTATCACTAAGCTAGCCCCCCCCCCCCCAAAAAAAAAAAGTGCCTCATGTAGAGCCCGGTGTTGGACACAGGAGTTCAAGGTCTTTACCGGTAGTTACCATCAGTGTTACCACACATAGGGCTTTCATACAAAATTGAAACAATAAACCACATCAAATAACATTGATTATGGAGATTTTTAAGTGACAACTACATGCTAGTTTTGTTTTGGTTTAAATAGAGGATGTGGATGGAATGGGCTGGACTGTTTATTCTCAATGTACATTCATTTGCACAATAAAATAATAAATATCTTGCAGATTTAAAATGCGCACGATTCATGTGTGAATTACGAGATTTGGAAAATGAAAATGCTGTTAAAGTTAGTATGCCAATATGTGGGTGCATAAACACTGAGATGCATTCCAAATTCTGAAAACTTAGGAGACATATTGATATACAATTCACTACTTCAAATACTGGTCTGTAGTTTATGAAGATGTTTGTGAAAAGGTGTTACCCTAACATCACATGTGTCATGCATTTAGACAATAACCAAATCTAACACCCCAAATGAGTGGATTTTTTCATCGTGTCATCCTTTAACCAAGTAGAAAGCTTACTAGTGCAATAAAATACAGACAACCACACCTGTTAAAAATCTAGGGGTACATATAACTTATGGTTTGGATTGGTAAGTTCAAGTTTCATGACAGATTGAGTCATTTGTCTCTGGAATTCATTTTTCACCTCTGATGGATGTCATGTCCTGATTTTTATTGACAAGTTATTTTTTCCGTTCTCCACAAAACCAGTGATCAATAATCTAATTGAACAGCTTAGAGGACTAGTGGGTGATAATGGGTGACCCTAAAGTACACTTTTCCATGTTGCACCAGACGTGAATTTTTAGCACAAAACAAACCACGTGAAAGCATCTCTCCTCACAATTCTAAATAGTTCTTTTTTCACGCTTTCAATTATTTTACTTCCCCACCATTCCATTAAATGTAATGTTTTGAAAACAAAACACAAATCAACGAATCAATGTAGCCATGGCTCCTTCCTGAGGCATAAAAAAAATCATTTTTAAAAAATCAGAAAATATTGATGTACAATCTTCGTGTTTGACTCAACTTACAGAGACAGCAGCATTGTTGTAGTTGGTATTTTTAGAATGAGCCAAAGAGATTGTCCCTGATGACCTTATGCAATCCGTGATAAATCCTGGGCTCTGAAAGAATACAACATGTAAATGCAAATGAAACAAAGATATTGAGAAACAACTTTAATGATCTATACTTACCTAGCAAATAATCAAGATTTGCTGTTGATAATGAAAGGCATTCGATTATGGAACTGAAGGCGCCACAGGAGTAATACGATTTAAAAAAAAAAAAAAAAAATACCATGAATATTTTTTTTACCAGTTGAGGCTGGGTGGGTGTTGTTTAATGATTTTTTAACGATCCAGCTCTGACTCTAAGGGGGGGGGGGGGAGTCTCTACAGGGAGACCGAATCATGACTGAAGGTTGTCCCTGTCAGTCATTTCATAGGCCATATGTAGACATTAAGGCTGCTACGGAGGGGGGGGGGGGAGGCTATGGTCCCAATGCCTCCCCCCCCCCAAATCCGCCAGTGTGTATGTCTGGCGCTATGGTGTGGTGGTCTTAATACTCTAAGTATGGTTAGCTACTGTACGTTGGAAAAGTCGTACAAGAATCAAGATACAGAAACATGTATCTAACTATGGGACAGTTTTCACTAGACCTTAGCAAGATTGAAAGCAACTTGGAACATATCATGTAAAACCGGAGTCAGGAGTTGATTATCCTAAATATTAACAACATGTTAACCCAGAGAGGTCAGTCCATCCTTTCCAACATCACTAAGTACTGATCCAAGTGAGATTTGTCCTCGTATCTGGGACAGTTTACTGAGAAGTAAAACTGTGAACAACAGAAACTACAGCTTCCAGTCATCAGCTTGAACAAGACTAGAGTCTATGAAAAACGGCTGAAAGCTCAACACTGTGTCGTCACTTCACAGCCCAGTGACCTAATTATGCAAATGTTTTGCTCATTTACTCATCTAAAATAAATTAATAAATTTCTCTTTTAGTCTTTAGGCTGGCCTATGGTATTAAAGGTCTAACAATGTAATTACAGAATAATTAGATGTTCATGTGCTAAGTTTACACAATTCTTGTTCTGACAAACAGACAATTCAGCAAAATTGCCTAAACTAGAAAATATGAATCCATTTCTCTTGTATTTTTAAGAGAAGATTTCTTAAGTCTATACTAAGTCTATCGGCTACATAGTTTAACCAATCATTTTGTTTTACCAGGTAAACTAGCAAAGAATGTCCATAATTAGGTCGCTGGGCTGTTTGGGTGACGACACACAGTGTGAAGGTTAGCAAATTTCTTATGTTGATATTATTAGAGTGTCACTGTGGAGATTCATCATGTCTGTTTAATATAATTCATGTGAGGTTAATAAACCTTGTACAGACATAGAAATTTGCTCACCTTGAGCTTTCAGCTATATTTCATAGACTAGTATTGTTTAAGTTATATCATATAACTACTGATGAAAGAACATTTCCATTCCAAATTAACATGCCAAAGAGGACACAACTTTTAAAAATCAATTCCTTTCACTTTAAATAAATTCATTTCCACCCTTAACTCACCATTTTGTTTGACCCAGGAGGGTTTTCCAGTGTCCCAAATGATACATATCCATCAGTCTTTGTGCTGAGCTCGAAGACGATTGTTGTACCCTGGGACCTCCATGTTGCTATGGCATTACAAGATGTAGCATTGTTGCTCAAGCAGTTCGAGGGAATGCTCATGCAGCCTTTAGCCCTGTTGCAAGTTGAAGTATCTATCGCTGCACCCTGTAAAAGTACAAGTAGGTAAGTAAGTTATATTGATTTTTATTTGGCCACAATATTCATACATGTGTTTGAAAATGATTTTATTTGACCACAAAATCATAAAGGTTTTTTCCAAAATATGGATTAATAAACACAAGTCAACTTGAATAAGTTTGGACACATTGCCATTTATTGGCTAAAACAAGAAAGGCATGGACACACAGCTTGCTTTTGTAGATAGCCCAAAAACAGTGGGTGGCAATTATTACTTTTTTTAATTCATACATTATGGTATGTATTTTAAATGTTTTGAAATCGATTGGTTCTTAAGTTTGAACATGTTTTAAGTACAAATTAAAGAAGCACACAAAATACTGAATGTGCGCTAATAATGAAAGTACAGTTGTAATGACGGCAACATTCTATAAATGTAAGAAATGTAGTCATAATGAATGAAACATTCTATAAATGTAAAGTGGATAAATCCTATAAAAATAGGGACGGGTGAGTGGGAGAACTGAATCTGATGAGAAGGTCGACTTTGAGCGGGAGAGTCCGCTTATATAAGCTCTGAGGATTAGGGGGCACGGAAGTGCTCCCTGATTGGCTAGATAATGGTCAAGAGACCTGAACCTTCCTGGCCATACAGGAAGTGGCTAGCTAGAAGAAACCAATATGGCTGCCCAGTGACATTAACCAAATTTACCTGGTATGTAAATCTCATATAATACATAAATGGAAAGACAATTGAACAATCATTGTTTACTGTGTATTAAACAATTAACACAAGAGGGATTTGAGCCCATGCACTTATGTTGTTGGCAAAATGGCTGGCCATTCCAGCCAAGTTGTTCCTTTATTGTATTGAATTGTATATATATTTTTTTTATTAGTTTATCAGTATTATGCTATACAATAAAACAAACAGTACTGTACAGTTAGTTTCATTAAAAATGGGCCGTCAAATTGAACTTAGATAAAGCTGTAATAGCTGGCTACCCAAAACCGTGTCTTAAAAGTACATATTTATGATATATTACATTAATTTCTTATATTTTCCAAGATAATATTTATCTTGTGATAGATGTTAGCCAATTACTAGTTATAGAAGTGGACAGAAGCAGCTGGCTTTAGCATGTTTAGACCACAGCCAGGTACAGGTCGCTACAGACAGCTAGAGTGACCATATTTTATGAAACTAACTGTACATACTGCACTGGGGAGTGTTGCAAACAAATACTCCAGAAATTGCACATAAATTTGTCAACAATACTCCATTGATGTAAAATGGGTTGATTATACTTTTAGAGCCAATGATAAATTTATTTCATTTCCTCATATCTAGACCAATTTATTGCTAAAAACCAAACAATTCTTTCCGATTCAGGTATTTCATTTGCGCCAACTTGATCTGAATGACTAAGTTACCAGCTAAATGGCTTGACAGGGCGACTGGATGGTGACTGAGACGCTCATTTCCATAAAATCAATAACTCGTGTGGCAACTGTCATCAAAACAAACAACATTATCCAGTGCAGAAAAAAGATGAAGATAGGATTATTTTAAGACTAAAATATAAGTCCACACAAATATTCACTAACTACCAAATGCAAATAAGAATTGAGTGGAAGGCTTCATTTTTTGCACCATGATGTAAAAATTCAGCATTCCTCGGAGTGCTATTGATATTAGCAAAGTATAAGCTGATTTGGATGCAGTGTGTCAAAGCAATTTGATAGACATAATGCTTCTAAACGACTTCCTACTTGGAGACGATCTCTAAAAGTATGTTAATCTCTAAATATACGGACAATTTTTAAATGCACCTTTTGCGTGTTTAAATTTCTAAAAAAATTATGTACCTTTACAGTCAGACCACATATTATTCCGACATCTTCAAAATTTGATGTACGTGTAAATTCAAATAGACAGACAGGCAGAATCATTTATTTATCATCACACACACTTCAGCATAAAACACCACACATACCTCACATATCTCACATATAACATTAACACACACACACATAGGTAAATTAAATAAAATAAGAAAAAAAATTAAAATTAGAGGTGATGGATGAAAGAAGACTCCTCAAATGCAAGAGGGGTTTGCCGCTATAGAGGAGTCATTCATGTGTTTTTTTGGAAACAGGAATGGTTTAGATTTAGATGGCATTAGATTCTATGCTATCATTCCTTCATTACATGCCCAGTGGCTGACAAAGATGATTTCAATTTATTCAATGTTCCTTTAACAAGGTACGTGTATATTCAAAGTTAGATGTTTATAAAACATTAACCGTAAAATAAGCGTCCAAAGGCTTTTTGTGTCAATGGGCCCACAGGGAAATTCTTCATCTTGCTAGCCCATACACAGTGGGAACCATTTCATTGATACGCTTGTAATGCCAGTAATGCCAATTCCATATTGGCCAGCACTGCTGAAGGTCCCGGGACCCGGGTTCGATCCCTAGCCCAGGCACTCTTCATGACCTACAACAAAGCTGGAGGCCGATAGCATGAGACGTTAAAATTGGTGGAGCCTTGTACTGTGTGTCTATGCTGAGGCAGCTGGTCATCTAAGCTGAGCTTCACACCCAGTACCATTGAGACATATATTAACATAAAGCCAAGGCCATTGTCCGGGAATGGGAGTTTTTTTGCCTGATATTCACACCTGACTCGCATATAAAATGAAACCCAGTTATAACAAATACTTTTTCATCGTTGCCAATACTATGTTAAATCATCTTTGTAGTGTTTCTTCTTTTAAGAGAACCACTGAACTTCATTGTTGCTAATACTTCGTTGTGACATTTTTTAATGTTTCTTTTTCCAGAGAAGCACTGAAATTTCATCGCTGCCAATACTTCGTTATGACATCTTTCTACCGTTTCTTTATTTAGAGAACCACTGAAGAAAATTTCTAAATGTTGCTAACCCATATACAGCTGGACAGTCAGACATATTTATCAAAAAAACTAAAGTCTAGTTATCAGGAGGTCATTCTCACCAATATGTTGTTATAAACTATTTTTACCGTTCATTTCAGAGAGCCATTGAAATTTACACAATTTAGCAACAAAGCACCAATACCCTACTTATTATATATGAATCTTATTCATAAGCACCATTATAGAGTATAACTTTTGACCCTATAGGTTCGTCAAGACTGTCAAGTACTGTCAAACAGCCTAGGTCATTCACTTCCATCCCACATTGATTGTTAAATAAAGACCAACCCAGTGGATTTCAATGACCCACATCAATGTCTGCAGGTAACTGTTGATGAAAACAACAACAGTCGATGAAAATACCATCAACACAGCAGCAGCCACATGGTAACACACAACATGTGGGTTAGTGCAGCTTATTGCGTGCATTTGCATACATTCAACATATGTGTAAAATAAACATATACTTATTGAACGAATAAAGTAACTTTCCATGAAAAACCTATACTATAAATAAGATCCATAAATGTGATAAATTGATTATTCAAATACTGATAAATAAAATTTTAAAGGTAATTTTGTTCAAAATGGGGACAAAACAGTTGCACAGTTACATCTTAACCATGTGTAATTAAATCACAAACGAAGATGATTTTAAAGTTCTTAAAAGTCGTTGAATTTAATTTAAACAGGGTGTTGCTTTTCCCCGGTGGAATTCTTTACCGGTTTAAGGCAGATTTTAGGTTCAAAGACTTAACTGATTTCATTGTATTATAATTATATGAAGTAATAAGTTGTACAAAGATTAGTAACATAAAATGGCAACTATGTTTAGGAAGGAAAAGAAATATAACAAATAATTTCGTAGCACCTAAGTCCTTAAAACAGTATAGGCATAATAAAAAATGATAATTATCAAATAAATTTTAACTTACTTGAACAAATCCAATTATAATGGCTACATGTATTACACAATTCAACACATCCATTGTTGAGAAATTCCTCTTCGTTATTAATAAACAAAATCTTCCAGCTAATGTGATGTGAGGCTAGTTCACGTGTGCCAACAGCTCAAAGCTTTATCGCTGTTCTGTCTTTGAGGCTCATGAAATATGCAGCAGGTTGAGGGAGTCACACAATTTATGAGCAGCAGCATCAGCAGCAGCAGTAGCAGCAGCAGCAGCAGCAGCAGCAGCCAGTCATGCTCAACCAATCATGCCTGTTGTATTCAGCAACCGACAACAATGTCAGGCACTACATGCATCACATGTTGTTTTGGTAAACTATGTGGATTTATTGAATTTCACAGGCTGTTGCTGTGCATTGTGTGTTATTATTTTTAAACAAATATATGATAATTTATAGAAGTTTAGCAGCACATCAAAATGAATTGGTCCTTAAGAGTTAGTTAGGTAGGTAGAGTGACTATAGGGTTCCACGTGTACCCCAGACGTAGTATTTTTCTTCTTTTTTAACATAAAACATTTTCTTCCTCTTGGTAGCTTGAATAAAATTGGGGTTATCCTCTCGCGATATTTTTTTTCATGTGGTCAGTATGTCGCCTATTTTAGATTAACCTACAGTGGCATCTGACGAATAAATTCTGAACTAATAATTACATTTTTGCATTAGAATTATGTCAAACTTATCAAAGGCAAAATTAATTTGTGTATGTTCAAAAATGTAAGTTTGTGTATACTAGACTATTTTCTTTATCAAAAATAGTTAAGTTTTATTTTATTTTTCATTGCATCCAGTTGTCATTTATGACACTTAACCACTTGGGGGTAAATACCCCCACTGGGGTTATAGCTGATATTGTCACAATATTTTATATCACATTGTTGCAGTTTGAAAGTGTTGACCCTAGAAAAGTGTGCGGCAACATTCTGATAATATTCCCAAAAACATTATGAATATATTGTTGGACAATCAGATTATTTTTATAAGTAATCCTTCCAATACAATATTGTGGGAATATTTTCACGGCATTGACAGGTTTAACTAACATTTTGAGAGTATTGCAGATCATATTGTCACCACATTAAAGTGTCTACTGTAGAAACATTATTGCACATGTTTCCCTGAAACATGGCCAGAAGATACTCATGATATTGATATTATTTTATTGAACAAATACTTTGAATACATGCAGAATGTATTGTCACAAGATTGAAGTGTGGACTCTGAACACTTTGAAGCAATATTTTCTAAATATTAAGAAAAAGATTTTCACAATATTTTATAACATGATTTAGGTTTATTATATAAAATATAACAGCAACATGTCTGGGAAAAGGAGAGAATACTTACTTCTTCTGCAAATTCGTTGCCTCTTTTTGTGATAATGCACTTTTTGGGGCCCCACCATGCCGAGATGGCGGTTTTAAGATACCCAGTGCACTAGATTTCTCAAATACTTTTCTGTTAAGGGGGGGGGGGGGGGGGGGGTCTTTTGGGAACAATTGATATTTGATTACTTGCCCCCTCCTGTTCAGGTTTTGGGAGGGTGTTAGTCCTTGCTTCTTGTTCCATTGGTTGATGCATCTCTTCCGATTAGACCTGTGCGCCGCCGCCAAAGCTTAGCTAAGCCACTTTAATGATGAGCATCTGGCCGCCGCCAAAATAGCTTGCTGCCAGCTGATCAGCTTTTGGCAAGCCGCCGCCAAAATCATTCTGCCAAAATCCACCAGGTGGCCATCATCGCAGCCCTCTTGTGGCAATAAAGTGAAACGTCAAATGCATTTGTGCAATTATCTGTGCATTACACCTTTGTGTTTACAAATTAGCTTGGGCCAGCAGATTTTGCCTTGGGTTTGAGCTGTTAGGCAGGCTATTTTAAACCTCTTGCAGTTTTGGAACTGCAGTTCAGCTTCAAATAAAAGAAAACACATGGTGGTGGATCAATTCAGTTGATTTTTAATTTCTATTGACCACCATAGAATAAGTTTTGAACAGACCATATGAATATATATGTAGACTATTTAATTTAATATAATATAACGGTAGGCCTATTCATGTTTGACACAGTGAAAATCATTTTATTTTTGTAATTGTGGCCTATCAGTATCAACAATGAAATTATTGCAGTTTTTGACATGCAAGGGTGATCTTTGTTTCGAATCTTTTGGTAGTGTTTGCATTTTTGTTTCCATTTGGCACCTTCTGTCCCTCCTACAATATATTTATTTCAATGTACCAAGTATATCATTTATGTTTCATTATTTGCAGGTCACTTGATCGAAGTCGGAGAGCACTGGCCAATTCTAATGTGTCTGTCAACTTGGCTCCACAAAATGGCGTACTAACAAATCTCAAAGTCATCCCCAAATGGCACACCATGAAGATTGAAAGAGACACCAGTATATGCTAGAAGTATTATGGACACTTGTTCAACATAGATGGGGACCTGATTGATGATACACGATGGTACTGCGAACCATGTCTCAAGCAAGAGATCAGCAAAATGACAGAGAAAAAAGCCGCACATTTATCAAAAGTCCACAACATGTCAGTTGGGAGCGGCACAGGAAATATGAAATTGCACCTTGGAAAATGCCACCACATTGATGTTGACAGTACAAAAAAGCAAGAAAACATCATGAAAAATTGGCTAGTGCCTGAACACAGACGACCTGCTAAAAACAGTTTTGAAATTAACAGAGATCTCACATTATGGATTTTAGTGTAGGCATATTTGTCATGAAAAAAAGGATTTGTGTATTTTTTTTGTTAAAAGCAAAAACTCACTTGATTTTGTAAGAAGGTATCATAAGCTTGTGAAACCGTGAATGTTTCATATTTGAAACAGTGACTACCTGACATGTAAAACTGTAAAACTGTAAGGATGTTGGCAATAATTCGCACCTTTTTTGTTGTTCTGTGTTTTTCTTCTAACTGTGAAGTGTTTCTGGTAGTTCCTGTGTATTGCTTTCTGTTCATTTAAAGTTTACTTTCATTCAATCAACATGTTTCAATTGGAGTCTGCAGTTTCATTAATGTAACAGACAAGGACTCTTTTGGAATTATTTTCTCTTATAAAATGCAGTAGGGACATGAATTTTAACTGTTAATTCTTGAAATCTTGAAGGAAGTGAGACTAATGTAGGAAGACTCCAAGATCTTCCTACATTAGTCTCACTTCCTTCAAGATTTCAAGAATTAACAGTTAAAATTCTTCCTGCTCAACAAGTTTGCAAGCATGAGTGAGACTAAGCATGAGACCATGTCAGAAGGAGACATTACCAAGTTGAAGACAACTCGTTCACGTTCTGGTGGATGGCTAACAAGAGCAATCAACCATTATGAAACTTTAAAGTCAAGTCCTTCACCATCACCGGCTGTACTTGAAGTTCTTAGTACAAGAATATCTGGGCAACTGAAGAAGCTACAATTGTCACATGACAATTACATGTCTGTTCTAGAAGATGATGATGCTATTGACGAAGCTGAAGATTGGTTTGACAAATACTTCCAATATGCCACTGCCTGCATGGCTGATATTGCTGCAAAACTTCAGGAGTTGAAAGATAAGCCTAATGTTCCCTCTTCAGCTGCATCTGTTAATAACGATGGCAGCTCTGACTCTACAAGTTCTAAAGTATCCTCAGTCGAAGGCGAAGCCGATGAAACTATGGAATCAATTTCATTGTCAAATTCAGAAAATTCAGCAGGAATTTCTGTTGCATCAAATACCTCTTCACAACCTGAGAGTACAATGCAAGCTGCAAGTAGCCCTCTTCAACAGCCAACACTTTCTTCCTCTTCATCTGCCATTCCTTCAATTGATGGCTGGATCGATGGCCTCGTTGAAGGCAAAGAAACAGTTATTCGTTTGTCTTCATCTTCATCGTCTCCAAACTTACCAGATGCCATACTTCGCCTTGAAATGGAAATAGACTTACCCAAAATCGAATTACCTCACTTTGATGGTTCTGCTCTTATGTGGCCTCGATTCGTTGAGCAGTACTATGTACAAGTCCATTCAAGACCAGGAATTACAGACACCAGAAGAATGGATATTTTGCAATCGCATGTAAGAGGAGAAGCCAAGCGATTAATACAAGGCCTGGGATACAGTGGTCGCAACTATGCACAAAGTTTAAAGGAGCTTAAATTTGCCTTTGGCCATAAAGCTACTGTAGCTCAAGCCTATCTCAACTCAGTCACTTCTGGTGGTATGTTAAACCAAGGTGATTCTGCCGCACTCAGAGGATTCTACATCTCTGTTCTTGACTGCCTCACCACCTTACGACAGCTCAACTATGTTGGAGAACTTTACAGTGTAGATGTGCTACAAAGAGCACTTCGACGAATCCCAAACGACAAGAGGGCAAAATGGAATGAGTACATTCGTATCATATGCCGCAAACGTGAGCCTACCTTATCTGATTTACAGTCCTGGTTGAAAGATAGAGTAGAAGCAGAATTTAATCCTTATGCCATACCTGTACGCTCATCAAAACTTGGTTCGACGACATCAATCAGTCAGCCACAGACAAGCTACACAACTTTGAATTCTTCCTATTCTGATGACAAATAGATTAGCAGTGATGTAAAGACTTGTCCTGCATGTTCTGCCGATCATCATCTGTCAAAATGTGAACTGTATATATCCAAGAATGTAACTGACAGATATGACTTTGTTAAATCCAAAAGGATTTGCTTCAACTGTTTAAATCCCAGGCATCACATTGCAAATTGTTCTTCCAAAGGTTCTTGCAGGGTTACTGGTTGTGGAAAAAGACATCACACATCACTGCATCGAGACAGACCCAAGCCTGATGCTTCCAATGGCAATGCTGCTCACTGGGTCAATACTCTACAGACTGCGACTTCTGTATACTTCCAAGTTCTTCCTGTCACAGTGAAAGGTCAGAATGGACGTTACATCAATACCTATGCTCTTCTGGACTCAGCAAGTGACATCTCACTGATCAACTCTGACCTAGCATTGGATCTTGGACTTAAAGGAAAAGTGAGAAAATTGACTGTCAATACTTTGAGCTCACCAATTTCTATCAATTCAAGATGTGTTAACTTTGCAGTACAATCTAATGACTCTCGCCCACTTTGGATTCAAGATGCTTGGACTATAGATGGTGTTTTTAATTGCCCTCCAATCGACATTTCAGCTGTTAAGCACTTACCACACTTGCAGGGTCTTTCTCTCTCCAATGTCAGCTCTAGTGAAGTGAAAATTTTGATCGGTGCCAATATTCCCAAGGCACATGTGCAAGTGGAAGTCTGTGAAGGTGGAGAAAATGATCCTGTTGCCATTAAGACCTTACTCGGTTGGTGCATTATGGGAGTTGCATCCCATTCGAGTGGAAACAGCACACACTGTGTCAACTTTACTTCAAGCAGCACCAATGAACTTAGCCAGCAAATTGAGCGTTTCTGGCAGACTGAGTCTTTTGGAGTGTCCGTCAATCATACTACACCGAGGTCAGTGGAAGATATGAAAGCCCTTAAGGTCTTACAGGAAGGTACATACTTTGATGAGGGACATTATGTCGTTCCTATGCTTTGGAAAGACCCTTCTGTTCAGCTCCCAAACAATCGACCTTTGGCAGAGAAGAGGTTCAGTGCACTTCAGAAACGTCTGAATAATGATCCAGTTCTCAAAACCCGCTACATTGAAACAATGCAAGGATACATCACCAAGGGCTATGCCAAGAAGATGACTCCGGAGGAAATTAAATCCCACAGTAATCTTACCTGGTACTTACCTCATCACAGCATGATCAACCCTCGCAAGCCGGCCAAAGTTTGTGTGGTGTTCGATGCAGCTGCTGTCTATAAGGATGTTTCACTCAACAGTTCCTTGGTCACTGGTCCTGATCTTCTTAATGGCCTCTTCGGTGTGCTTCAGAGATTCAGGTTATGCCCAATTGCACTTGTGGCTGATGTTGCAGACATGTTTTACCAAGTCCGTGTCCCAGATAAAGACTCTGATGCTTTGAGATTTCTGTGGAAGACAGATTTCACCTCAAGTTCTTCGCCTGATGTGTATCGCATGCAGGTGCACATTTTTGGGGCACGTGATTCACCTTGCTGCGCCAACTATGCCCTTCAGAGAGTAGCTACAAATGATGAAGGTACTGATCCACTTGTTAAAGAAGTCTTGATGAAGAATTTCTATGTAGATGACATGCTTGTTTTGTTGGATGATGTGGACATAGCGAAGTTTCTTGTTGCAAATGTTACTGACTACTTAGCAGCCAAAGGCTTCAAGCTCCACAAGTGGATGTCCTCATCAAATGATGTTCTTTCTTCAATCTCGGAGGAGAATAGGGCCAAGCCAGACATCAACTTAGCCCTGTGTGATCTGCCTGTGGAGAGAGCTCTTGGCATTACATGGGATGTCCAGCTGGATTGCTTTGTCTTCACCCAACCTAATTGTGAAGCTTCGTCTCCAACCAAGCGGGAGATCATCAGTATCATGAGCGCGATTTTGATCCCTGTGGCTTCTTAACCCCTTTCACATTCACTGCCAAATGCCTGATCCAAGACCTTTGGAGGGAAAAGCTGGGATGGGATGATGTTATAAAGGATCATCACCAGAAAAAGTGGAAACTTTGGATAGAAGATCTTCAGTACTTGCCATCATGACCTTGATCTGAAAAGCAACATTGAAATGCATGTGTTCTGTGATGCATCAGAGATGGGCTTCGCAGCAGTCTCTTATCTTCGGATCGTGTGTGTGTGTGTGTGAGTTATTGTTTAACGCCTCATCAGCACCTGAGTGGGCTATGTAGAGGCTCTCTAGGTTAAGATTGATTAACTATATTTGGTAGTAGAAACCAGAAGCATATAAAAAATCTATAATTGTCTGGGTTGGATATCTGGTAAAGAGATGTTGTATGGTATTAGCTTGAAACAAAGGTCTTCTAAAGCGTTGTAAGTGGCTGCAATCTAATAAAATATGTTTGATTGTTAGGGGGCACCGACAACTCTGGCATACCAGTGCTGGTTCATTGACTAAAAGGTGTAAATGTGTAAGTCTTGAATGTCCTATGAGGCATCTGTGATATATTCCTTGATCTTTGCGGGTATTGAACCTACTAGGTATTTTATTTTGAATGCAAGGTAAGATTGAATGCAACTTGTTGTTATTACATTCATTCCATTGTCTTTGCCAGCAAGACATGATAAA
This sequence comes from Alitta virens, assembly GCA_932294295.1. NCBI lineage: Eukaryota > Metazoa > Annelida > Polychaeta > Phyllodocida > Nereididae > Alitta > Alitta virens. The sequence goes on from OW028575.1 coordinate 23,635,735, forward strand.
AGATTTTATAGTCATTTTAAAATCAGTGTATGGAATGGTAAAATCAGTTATCTCTTTTGTAAGAGCCCTTTTTGCTGCCAGGTCTGCTTTTTCATTCCCTTCAATGCCAGCGTGTCCAGGAATCCAGCAGAATACTATGTCTTTGTATTCGTGAAGATAGAAATACTTAATCAGAACATCTAAGATCCCAGGGTTATCAAGTTGTTTATTTTGGATTGCTTGAAGAGCAGATTTTGAATCAGAACAGATAACATAACGATCTGATTCTGAGTCCTCGATGTTCTTTAAGGCAAGGTAAATAGCTGTTAATTCTGCAGTGTATATTGAGCAGTGGTCTGGAAGACGACATTCAGCTATAACGGTTTTATAAGAAGTGACTGCACAGCCTACTCGTCTTTCTATTTTTGAGCCATCTGTGTATAGAAATTTGTACGATTCGTATTTAAACCTTATACTATAAAATAGGTTTTGATAGTCTACCGGATTGGTTTCGCTTTTCTTAAGCTCTGTCAAATCCAGTATAACTTTCGGGACTGGGAGAATCCATGGCGGAATGGGTGGTACTTCCGTCTCGGCAATGATTGTAGTATCAATTTTTGCAGCCTCAAGATAGAATTTCATGCGTAATCCCAGTGGTCGAATGGCATTTGAACGAGATTCATAATGATGCATGTATTTTGGATGAAATATTACATCATATGTTGGATTTGTTGGAGTTGAAGCTACTTTTAGTATGTATTGCATGGATAACTTGATACGACGAAGGGAAAGTGGAGGTTCCCCTGCCAGTACATATAAGCTCTCTACAGGAGATGTACGAAAAGCTCTTAAGCTTAGTCGCAACCCTTGATGATGTACAGAATTCAGGCATTTTAGATAAGTTGGTCTGGCGGAGCCATATACCACAGAACCATAATCAAGTCGAGAACGAGTAATTGCTCGATAGAGACGAAGGAGGACCGTTGTGTCCCCACCCCAATTATATTTGCTCACTACTTTAAGGAGGTTCATTGATTTCAGGCACTTTGCTTTCAGTGCTTTGATATGCGGAATGAAAGACAATTTGGAGTCAAAGAGTATACCCAAAAATTTTGTTTCATTCACCACTTTTATTTGACAGTTGTCAATTATTAGTGATGGATCTGGATGGTTTGATCGTAAATAATAGAAAGGCAGACAAACTGTCTTCTGTTTAGAGAACTTGAAGCCATTTTCAAGTGACCATTTGTGAATCCTATTCAAATTTAATTGCAGTTGTCGTTCTATGGTTGGCATATATCTGGAACGATATGCAATGAGGAAATCGTCAACATATAGGGACGACATGAGATTTTCTGAGATGGAATTTACTATACTGTTGATTTTGACGTTAAAGAGGGTGGGCGAGAGAATACTACCCTGAGGGACTCCATTCTCCTGAGAGTAGGGGCTTGACATCGTTGATCCCACTCGGACCTTAAAGAAGCGATCCTGTAGGAAGGATCCGATGAAAACTGGAAGGCGACCTCGAAGCCCTAAGTCGTGAAGATCTTTCATTATTCCATATTTCCATGTAGTGTCATAAGCTTTTTCTAGGTCAAAGAATATGGCTACTACGTGTTCTCTGTTAATGAAAGCATCTCTAACATAAGTTTCCAGTCTGACTAAATGATCTAATGTGCTCCTGTGACGGCGAAATCCAGATTGGAACTCTGTAATAAGCTGGTTCGACTCCAGGAACCAAACCAGTCTATCAGTAACAATTCGTTCCATTGTCTTACATAGACAACTGGTTAAAGCTATTGGTCGATAATTCGTAGGATCACTATGATCCTTCCCCGGCTTGGGAATTGGGATGACCGTGGCTTGTTTCCACAGGGATGGAAGACATCCATTCTCCCAAATTTGATTAAAGATATACAGTAATGTTTTTAAAGAGGATTGAGGTAGGTGTTTTAAGATTTGATAATGTATATTATCAGGACCTGTTGCAGAGTCAGTCGCTTTTGAGATGGCCTTCTGAAGTTCTTCTAAGGTGAAGTAGGAGTAATAATCTTCGCTGTTATCAGACTGTATATTTAGGGTTAATCTCTCAGCTTGAGCCTTATAACATTGGAATTCTCTTGTATAGTTCTCTGACGAGGAGTTGTAAGCAAACTGTTCTCCTAACCCGTTTGATATTTGTTCTGGTGAGGAGAGATGTTCTCCATTCACTTCTAGAATGCTTACATGTGAAGATAGGTTCTTTCCTTCAATCTTCTTAATCATTTTCCAGACTTTATTGCTGGGAGTTCTTTCAGTGAGTCTGGAGACATAGTCTTTCCAGCAACTACGTTTTTTTTGCCTTACAATTCTACGCGCTTTGGCTTTCAGGCACTTAAAATTATTCAGATTGCTGATGGTCGGCTGAGATTTAAAAATTCTGAGGGCTCTCTTACGGTTTTTAATAGCTTCTCTTACTTCGTCATCAAACCAAGGTCTTGCACTACGTTTAGAATTATTTTTTGTCATCGGTATTGTTCTATTGGCTATATCAGTAATATCATCAGTAAAATCTTCAATAAGACTATTACAATTTCTATAATGCGACATAGTAATTGTTTCTAAGCAGTGCTTTTCGAAGGAGGTCCAATCTGCTTTATGCAACTTCCATCGTGGTTGGCCCACTTCTCTAGTACCTTCTACGTTTTGTAGGACAATAGGAAAGTGATCACTGCCTGAGTGTCCTCTAATACTCTCCATTCAAATTCCAGAAATAACGCTGGATCACATATACTAAGGTCTATCGCTGAAAATGTTCCATGACCTGGGTGAAGATATGTAGGTGAACCATCATTGAACAAGCAAAGGGTGTGGTCATTGAGAAAATCTTCAATGGTTTTTCCTTTGTTGTTGTGGGAAGTGCTTCCCCACAATTGGTTATGGCTGTTAAAATCTCCTAGGATAAGACACGGTTCAGGAAGTTGATTGTAAAGGCTATGCAAATCACTGGCTGTAAGGTGAAAGGGTGGAGGAATATATAAGGAACATATGGTGAATGTTTTATTCAGGTTCAGACGAACTGCTGTAGCCTGAAGGTTAGTGTTAAGAGCAATATGGGTATGAATGATGCCATTTTTAACTAAAATTGATGAGCCACCAGTGGCTCTATCGTGGGCAATATTGCCATATGTATTATACATATGATAGTTTCTCAGTTTACAACTATTTGGAGGTTTCAGAAATGTTTCCTGTAGACAGAAAACACTAGGGTTTAAGTCTTGGACTTAAAAGAGTTTAATATTATCATAGTAAAATCTGTAGTGCATGGTATGAATTTGTATGAATATTCACTTTTTCTTCAAAGTCGCTGCCTCTTTTGGTGTTAAGATCTTTTTGGGGGCCCCACCATGCTTAGATGGTGGTCTTATGATACTCAGTGCACTAGATTTTTCTAGTGTTTTTCTGATGAGGGGGGGGGGGGGGTCTTTTGGGAACAATTGATCTTTTATCAATTGCCCCCTCCCGTTGAGGCCTAGGGATGGTGATAGTCCCTGCCTCCTCTTCCATCGGCTGGTGTATCTCTTCCGACTCAAGGCCGGAAGGTGCACCCTGTGAGGGTACACTAAGTTGTGAAGCACTAACTGATGGAGCTACAAGATGTCCTTTTCCGACATCTATAGCATGTTGCTTTATTCTTGCGAGGAGATCGTCTGACTGTGAAGTCTTAGATTCTGGTTTATGTTTCTGCGTGCTTTGGCCTGCCTTTGAATATTTATAATTAGGATCTAGGTCAATCCTTCGCCTGGGCGATGATCTGGGTGAAGGAGATCTAGGTCCAGCCATCTGAGACAGGACTGAGGCATAGCTTGCCCCAGCAGCCTGTTCAGCTATACGGCGCGCTTGGGGAAAGGAGATATCCTTGGTGGTCTTTAACTTCAGGATCTCTTTCTCTAGCTGCCATTTGGGACAGCCACGGTGATAGGCTGGCCCATCACCTCCACAATTAACACAATACGAATCTTCGGATCGTGGGGAGTTCTATCAGATGTTCATTTGTAGCTTTGAAATCTCATGTGGCACCTGTGAAGTCAACACTCACGATTCCAAAGTTGGAGTTACAAGGAGCAGTTATGGCTGTGAGGTTAGCTGAAATCTTGTTGAAGGAGATTGATGTGAAGATCACTGAAGTTTTCTACTGGACTGATTCTATGACAGTTCTCCGTTACATAAGAAATGAAACCCAGAGATGGAAGATATTTGTGGCGAATAGAGTTTCTGAAATCCGTGAGAAGTCAGCATCTGTACAATGGAATTATGTTCACACATCAATGAATCCTGCTGACTTACCAACACGTGGAACGTCAGCCAAGAACATGGCCGTCGATCATCTGTGGTTTCGTGGTCCAGCATTTCTGCTGCTGCAAAGGAATTGTTGGCCTGAACAACCAGAAGTTAGTCCTCCCCCGGCAAATGATGAAAATCTGAGAAAAACTGTATTGCTTACCTCTGCAAACAAGTCACGATGGGATGATCTTTTAATGAAGCTTGACATCAGCCAACTGCTTGATCCTGAAAGGTTCTCATCTTGGTATCTTCTGAAAAGACATGCAGCTTGGTGTCTGCGTGTCCTGCGAAACTTCATGGCTGGGTGTTCACAGTTCCAAGTGTAGGCAGTAAAGTCTCCTCGTCTCACTGTGGCTGATCTTCATGAAGCTGAAATTCTTCTCATCAAGTTAGCACAACAAGAAAGCTTTGGAAAGGATTATGCTGAACTTAGTGCTGGTGTTGATCTGCATGAACGTAGCCATCTTCGTCCTCTGAGCCCTTTGTTTGATTATTCCCTTGGAGTCATCCGTGTTGGAGGAAGATTGAAGCATTCGGACTCAACATTTGAAGTCAAGCATCAATTTCTGCTGCCCTTCAGTCATCATGTGACCAAGTTGATCATTCGAGAAGGACATCTGGTTTCACATGCCGGCCCTGAACATGTCATCGCTTCACTTCGCAAGAAATATTGGCCCATCAAGTGTAGATCATTGGTGAAACAATGTGCACATGACTGCATGGACTGCAGAAAGCGTACAGCAAAGGCAAGAATCCCAGATCTTCCTATGCAACGAGTAAATAGCTACAGCCGCCCTTTCCAATTTACAGGAGTGGATTATTTCGGACCCTTGATAGTGAAGCGTGCCAGGTCCCGTCTTAAGAAATGGGGGTGCCTATTCACATGTTTGGTGACTAGAGCAATTCACCTGTAATTGGCAGATTCACTTGGAGCAGATGATTTCCTCATGGTCCTCAGAAGTTTCATTGGTCGACGTGGAAAGCCAGCAGAAGTGTACAGTGACAATGGCAAGAACTTTGTTGGGGCATCGAATGAACTTGCAGAGCTTTTGTCAAATATGGATTCAAGTGATGATCTTCATAACTTCCTGCTGAAATCATCCATCAAGTGGCATTTCATTACGCCAAATGCACCACATTTTGGCGGAGATTGGGAGAGGCTTGTCAAGTCCACCAAATCTGCCTTGAAGAATGTCTTGAAAGAACAGTGTGTGACTGAGACAGTCCTACGGACAGCTCTCCTAGAAGTCAAAGATGCAATGAACAGCAGACCACTGACGTACAACAGTGCCGATCCACAAGACTTCACTGCACTGACGCCCAATCACTTCTTGCAATATGACCCAAACTCCCACGTTCCTCCTGGTTCTTTCCCCACTGACGATAAAGACAGTCGCAGAAGATGGAGGCAAGCACAAGTACTGGCTGATCATCTGTGGAGAAGATGGACCTCTGAATACCTTCCCTCATTGACTGTGCGTAAGAAATGGAACAATTCAGAGAGGAACTTTATGGTCAATGATCTTGTGCTGCCCGCAGATGACAACAGGCCAAGGGGACAGTGGTCACTTGGGAGAGTCGTTGAAGTTATGCCTAGTGAAGATGGAAATGTTCGATCGTTGAAAGTCAAGACGGCGCAAGGTGCAACTTACTTACAACCAGCTGCGAAAGTTTTGTCTTCTAGAAGAAGCTCGAATTGATTGAGGACTTTCCCTGGCAGTCCTCACGGGGGTGCTGTGAAACAGTGAATGTTTCATATTTGAAACAGTGACTACCTGACATGTAAAACTGTAAGGATGTTGGCAATAATTCGCACCTTTTTTGTTGTTCTGTGTTTTTCTTCTAACTGTGAAGTGTTTCTGGTAGTTCCTGTTTATTGCTTTCTGTTCATTTAAAGTTTACTTTCATTCAATCAACATGTTTCAATTGGAGTCTGCAATTTCATTAATGTAACAGACAAGGACTCTTTTGGAATTATTTTCTCTTATAAAATGCAGTAGGGACATGAATTGTAAGTGTATTTATACCTTTATTCTTATTCATTTATTGTACTTTATGATTGACTGTTAGAATTATGCATTATACAGTACAGTATGCAATTTATTTAGTATTCATTGTTGGTATTTATTGTGTGTATTTGACTTAAGTAAATTAGAAGGCTTATCAACTTTAAATTAATACTCTTAAATTATGTGCAGAATACTTACATGAACTTAGGAATAATTTCTTATGCTATTTAATTATGTGATACTTAGTTATGATTATTAGTAAGACAAATTTATTTCTGTTATGTTCCAGTTAACTGCCACATGCTTGCCAATAAAGCATAGTTAAAATCTTCCTACATAAGTCTCACTTCCTTCAAGATTTCACGAATTAACAAGCTTTAAAAAAATGGCCGCCGAACACTAATAATGCCCGCTCCCCCGTGTGCTCCCCCGTGGATGTTACAGAGGAACTTGGCCAAGGGTAGCTGCCCTAGGATTGTGTCCAGGATTGCGTCCAGGATGGTTTCCAGGATGGTGTCCCCCGTCACTGACGATTTCCAGATGGACTCTGTGGAGGAGTCAGACTCTGAAGAGGAAGTGGACACCGCAAATGGGGCCGCCCAAGCCAGGGCCACAGGATCCGGGACCACCCAATCAGGTGTTAGAGATGCTGGTCGACAGGACAGCGATACTCCTGGTAAGAATGAGTGAGCTGGTATATTTTTTAAAATGAAGGCCGTTTTTTATTTATTTATTTATTTCATAGTATTCCTCTTTTTTTTTTAATTTTTACATTTTATTCATATTTTTTATTATTAGGGGCAACTGATGTGGCCAGTGTTGAGGTCCATCAACCACCCAAGAAACTGTCTGACAAACGCCCCGAGGAGCTGCCAGAAGAACAGCAGCGGCAGCAGCAAGACGTGGCCCCCGCTGCACCACCATGTCGCAAGTCTGCGCATACTGCCCGTCCTGTAGGGCCTACTGATGAGCGCCCATTGAGGGCCCTGCTGAGAGTCCCGATCTGGTGGATGCTGGTACAAACACTTTGTTGGATTGGGTGTTTTTCTTGGTGTCTGACAGGTATCACCCACTGGTCCTCATGGCAGACTCCAGCACCAACACCCCAGCCGGTTGGGGGGTCAGCATGGACTATGTTGTCCCCCGAGAGTTGGCCACGGGTCCCAGGAGTGACTCGACGGGTATCCTCGGGTAGCCGTCGGGTTGGAGCCGGGAAGCGCGTTACGTCACTGTTATGTAATACTACGGGTTCACTACGGGTAAACCGGCTATGTGAGACCGGGGCTGTAACCTGGCTGTTCGGACTGAAGTTAGCTCCAGGAGAGTTTCAGTACTGTCTAGACGCCTGTTTAAAAGGTATGGAAAAAAGTAGCTGGGATTGCTGATATTCTGACCTTCAGTCTCATGATCAAGCTATTTATATATATACACTGTTTAGTGCAGTATAGCGGACCCAAATTATTGGCCATATTTGGCGTCCATGAAACATGAAAATAATCTGCAATTTTGACCAAATTACGTTCTGACACACAATAAGAATACATTTGTATAGAGTAGCGGGGGTTTGGGGACAGAAGCCCCCCAAGAAAAGGAAAATAAACTATGATAAACTTGCGTTCTTGTTTCAGCACCGCCTAAGTTTGTGACGTCACTCACTGAATTCAAACATTTATGTCATAGGCCTGGCAACGAAGCTTGCTAAATATGGTCAATAATTTGGGTCCGCTATACTGCACTTTTTCCATACATTGTTTATTATACACTTGAATTATTATACAAGGTATATAAAGGAATCGATTTCCACATTTTATTATAATTTTTATCATAATTAAATAACAATGAAAGCAAAAGTGGTAGAAAAAAGAAATTATAAATCCTTCAGTCCAAAAAATTAATGTTCGCACAGTCCAAGCAAAAGGAGTCTTTTCTCATCAGCAGGGAGAAAGTCTGGTATGTGCCCTGCCATTATGTCTTTCACAGCTTGTACTGTGGCCAGATCCCGATGACTACATGTTGGACTGCAGCTTATATTTGGCCAAACTGTCAATTGGGGTATACTCTCTAGACAGCACTTTTAAATTTCACAATGTCTTCCTCGTTTGGCAATGAAACTTACTTGTTCATAATCACTTTTCAGCATTGTATGATAAGAGTTTCAGAAATCTGCTTGCAATGCTGTCGTGGGAGTTAGATAATCCCGATAACTCTGGGAGTAATCTAGTGTGAGTTGCATAAGGCAGACCCATAACTCTCCTTATGTATCTGTTGAAAGTGTTAAGAAATGTTCTCACACTGGCATCACTGAGACACCATGGGTGGGTGGGTGGGTAATTAGGGCTTTACGTCCTTTATTTCTGCACCAGTTGGGCTAATTAGGACAGGCAGGGACCACTGCAATGAGACGAAGGATGAAACAGCCAACCAACTTAGGCTTGACCGGGAGTCGAACCCGGGACCCAGCGGTTGGAAGCCCAGAGTGCTACCACTGATCTAGGCCCCCGCCCCACTGAGACACCATGCCTGTGCTTAAAAGCTGCACTGAGACTGCAGAACCTTCAACTGTGATGCCACACTGACACCACTCAAACTGCCGACAATCAAATTCAGTTTTCCTATCAAATCACATTTTTTCTTCAATATCTCCTCTGCCTCCCTCAGGTCATGGGACAGATAATTCCCTAAATGTTTTACATGATCAGCCCACTGGAGGGTGTTACCTGATAGTATGATCTGTGGTTTTTGCATTCTCTTTCGTCTAGTATACAGTATGCACACTGTCTTCATGAAATTGTATTGCATACCATATTCAGTGCCAATTAAGTCACTCATGTCAAGGGTGGGTGGGTGATTAGGGCTTTACGTCCTGTATTTCTGCACCAGTTGGGCTAATTAGGACAGGCAGAGACCATGGCAATGAGACGAAGGAGGAAACAAATCATCCAACTTACGCTCGACCAGAATCGAACCCGGGACCCAGCGGTTTGAGCCCAGAGCGCTACCTCTAAGCTAGGCCCCCGCCCGCCACCCCATCCTTGAACCACTGGCGACGATCTATGGGCGTATAAGACCTACGTATGATGACGGATAAACGTTTTTCTTTACTCTTGCTCATCCTTGTCCATATGTAATGCACTCGCCAAGCGTTTCAAGGATATTATTGCTAATCCGTAGGACACACCTGTTGGCGTTTGACTACTCACGTGCATCCATAGATAGGGCAAAATTTTTTAAGCATGTTTAAAACTTCGACGGACATTCTACGAGTGATTGTTTATATTAGTTACGTAACTTGCTTGGGGGTCCATCGGCAAGTGTCCTACATACATCTAACGTACGCCCTGTGGGTGGGTGGATTAGGGCTTTACGTCCTGTATTTCTGCACCTGATGGGCTAATTAGGACAGGCAGAGACCATGACCAACTTACGTCCTACGTACCCATCCTTGAACCACTTGCACGGGCGATCTACGGGAGACGATCTACGGGAGACGACCTACGGGAGGCAACCATTGGGTGGCGATATACTAGCGGCAATCTACCGGCGGTGATCTAAGAGTGTCTCTCAGATGCCTGACGACGAACGTCCATCGAGCGTTTGACGTATGTCTGACGAGCAATCTACAACTGCTCCCCCTACGATCGTTAAAAGAATTTATACATGATTAACAGAGCCACGAGTGAGCATGTATAGCCAATTTTTGATGTACGTGGTCATACGTAGGTCTTATACGTGATAGTGTGAAGGCCCCTTTAGAGAGGGCAATTCCCCTATAATTTTCATCAACACATAAATAACAGCTTATGTGTTGTAATAGTGGAATTGGAAACATTCAGAGACAAATTTGTTCAGTATTATATCATCCACCTGACCGCTGACTTGTCGCACTTCAGAGAAACAGACATCAGACCAAATGATCAGGAGAATACTGACAACCCTGATGCTCTTAGGGATGAAGTGTAAGTCCTTATAGTCTTTTTTTTCATTGTATCAGTATGTTGTGTCATTGGTCAATGTATCTTTAAGTTAAGTATATGGCAGTATACAAGGCTGCAGGAATAATGACATAATTTATGTTTGTCTGTTGCAACTGTTTATGTAACGTATGACTGTTGGGCATGAGGCACGCCTCATCAGCACCTGAGTGGGCTATGTAGAGGCTCTCTAGGTTAAGATTGATTATCTATATTTGGTAGTAGAAACCAGAAGCATGTAAAAAATCAATAATTGTCTGCGTTAGATATCTGGTAAAGAGATGTTGTAAGGTAGTAGCTTGAAACAAAGGTCTTCTAATGCGTTGTAAGTGGGTGCAATCTAATAAAATATGTTTGATTGTTAGGGGGCACCGACAGGGCATGTGGGTAGTAGTATGATTGTTTCTGAATCCAGGTTAGAAACTAATATTTATAACAACAGACTGATTATGCAAGGAGGATCTCAGAGAGGGGGTGACATATTGATTGACCCAGAGGGCTATACATACAGCGTTCGTGTCAGGGGAAAAACCACTGTCTCCTGGACTTGCACTATCAAGAACAAGACTGTCAAGTGCTGAGCCAGTGTCAGTCAACAGGGTGACACCTTCACTCGAGGGAAGCATGGACATACGCATCCATCACAGGTTCACCTATACAAGAATTTAAGGTGTTTTTTCCTTTCCACAGAATTGTAATGCTTTCAATTATATATATATATATATATATATATATATATATATATATATATATATATAATCTTTATTCACAATCTTTAATTAATAAAAATTTGTAAAGTAAAAAAAAAGAAAAACAAGTAAAAAAACAAAAACAGGCTAATTGCCACAAATGTCACTTAAGATAATAATTATTTCAGCTTATGCCATAGCATCACATTCCATAAAATAATAGAACTAACAATATACTTTATATTCTCTGTTACAGGTGAAATCTATGGCCAAGTCGGTTGAGAACGTCTACAAACCTTCAGGACGTATTATCGAGGATGCCATGCTAAAGGAAAGAGAAACCAACCCACACTGCATCCTGCCGTCACATGCTCGTATGTAACAAAATTTCAACCGGGAACGTCAGGGCAATGCTCCACGACAACCAAAGACTCTTGTTGAATTCGGTTTGAGATAGGAGCATGTCCCTGATGTGTGTGTGTTATTGTTTAACGCCTCATCAGCACCTGAGTGGGTGCATGTCCCTGATAACTTCCTGGTAAAGGACATCCAGTCTAATGGTAGCTGGCACTTGGTGTTTGCTACTAGGCAGCAGCTAAACACCCTGAGCATAGCTAGACATTGGTTTGTGGATGCAACTTTCAAGGTGGTGGAACAGCCTTTCAAGGAGCTGTTCAGCGTCCACGCTTTTCTGCGATCGGACAACTGCGCTAAGCGACAGCCACTAGCCTTCGCAATTATGAGTCGAAAGACAACCCAGGATTATCAAGCAGTGCTCGAGACCTTGTTAGAGAATCTTCCGGCATCTCCTGCAGTGGAATCTGTCACTTGCGACTTTGAGGCAGCAATATGGTCTGCTGTCCGTGGATCGCTTCCTCAAACTAGGCTTCGTGGTTGTGGGTTCCACTGGGCAAAAGTGGTGGAACGACAGATTGCCCAGCATGGTTTGAACGATGCGTATAAAGAGAGCACCAGCCCCATTCGAAATGTGCTTCGTCAGCTCCTTAACATTCCTTATTTGCCAGCAAACCTCATCAAGGAAGCCTTTAACAGGTTAGAGGACAAGGCTTCCACTCTGCCTGATGCCAAACTACTTGATTTGTTTGATTATGTCAAAACTACCTGGATAAACTCTAGTATATGGCCCATTGCGTCCTGGTGGTTACACTATAAAGAGATAAGAACCAACAATGACGTTGAGGGCTGGCATGGTGGATTGAACTCACGACCATCCCCTAAGCTGACCATATACCAGCTGATGGCAGCCCTGCACAGGGAAGCCAGCCTCGACATCAGGAGAAATCTTGTACTTGATCACAAATTGTCCCGGAGACAACACTACTCTAGAGCGAGAGACCAAGAACTTTTATGTACATGGCAGGACTTCAAGAAGGGAGAAATCGACATTGATCAACTTTTACGATGAATTTCTAAATTATATCTTGTTGCATGTATATATTTTTCTTTTATTATATATTTCATTTTTATAATATGTGTATATATCTGTGTCAGATTTATGTATTATTATTATACTAATTAAAGATTGTTGGTCATGTCGTTATTTGTAATTTTGAGTTACCTTGATTTGTATATAATAACCATATGTGTGTGTGTGTGAGTTATTGTTTAACGCCTCATCAGCACCTGAGTGGGCTATGTAGAGGCTCTCTAGGTTAAGATTGATTATCTATATTTGGTAGTAGAAACCAGAAGCATATAAAAAATCAATAATTGTCTGGGTTGGATATCTAGTAAAGAGATGTTGTAAGGTAATAGCTTGAAACAGAGGTCTTCTAATGCGTTGTAAGTGGATGCAATCTAATAAAATATGTTTGATTGTTAGGGGGCACCGACAACTCTGGCATACCGGTGCCGGTTCATTGACTAAAAGGTGTAAATGTGTAAGTCTTGAATGTCCTATGAGGCATCTGTGGTATATTCCTTGATCTTTGCGAGTATTGAACCTACTCGGTATTTTATTTTGAATGCAAGGTAAGATTGAATGCAACTTGTTGTTATTACATTCATTCCATTGTCTTTGCCAGCAAGACATGATAAAAGATTTTATAGTCATTTTAAAATCAGTGTATGGAATGGTAAAATCAGTTATCTCTTTTGTAAGAGCCCTTTTTGCTGCCAGGTCTGCTTTTTCATTCCCTTCAATGCCAGCGTGTCCAGGAATCCAGCAGAATACTATGTCTTTGTATTCGTGAAGATAGAAATACTTAATAAGAACATCTAAGATCCCAGGGTTATCAAGTTGTTTATTTTGGATTGCTTGAAGAGCAGATTTGGAATCAGAACAGATAACATAACGATCTGATTCTGAGTCCTCGATGTTCTTTAAGGCAAGGTAAATAGCTGTTAATTCTGCAGTGTATATTGAGCAGTGGTCTGGAAGACGACATTCAGCTATAACAGTTTTATAAGAAGTGACAGCACAGCCATATAATAACCATATAAATACTGCTTGTGTAATAAAGAATTTGATGGGGTTTTCCTTTGATTTGTTTGTATGTGTATAGTGAAACAATATTAACGTCGTCATGAGTGTCTTAAGTTGCAGCAGCTATCTGTTGTCAAACATTTTGACGAGTTAACTAGGTTTACTGACGACTTGACTAACATTTTGACGAGTTAACAAACATTTTGACGACTTGACCAACTATATTGATGAGTCAACTTTTTTTTGACGACATGACCAATTGACGAGTTTGACCTTAGACCAGTGGCGTAGCTATGGGGGGGGGGGCCTGGGAGTATTTAATAATTTTAATTCAAGAAATTTGATTAGAAAGTAACTTTATCATTATAGGGCTTGCTTAGAGGAGGTCTAAGCACCAATTTATGCCACCTTTCCTTTCACACCATTTATGACAGCCAATCAGCTGTGGTTTGGCACTGTTCGAAAATGGGAGCAACAAGTAGAGAGTTGTAAACTCAAGTTATGTCCAGCTCTTAACTTGACAGAGCAAGACTGAAATGCAAGGGTGACCCTAGCCAGGCTAGCCTATACTTTAGTCTAAGCCTATACTATGGTATATATGCCTTGCATTGCAATGCATATGCGTTGATGTATACACTGAGTGTCTTGTTTGTCACACCATATCATGTCTTAATGACCAGTTGCCACTACAGGAATGCGTGAGATCAAGGCTGCTCTTATAAGCTATATTGGTAAGTGAAGTTTCTTTTTCTAAGCTGAAAAGGTTGTTAGCCACCAGAACTCTTGGCAAGTCATGATTCATGAATAATGATCATTGATATTATGTAGCAACCAGAATCATGTGTACAGTAATAGTCGTCAATTGTTTGTTCGACATTTTTTACTCACCGGTATGGTGTTCAACTTGTTGGTATTATTATTACTTTCATTAAATTATTAAGGTATGCAACATCTATAGACTTGCTATTGTGAGGGATAATCTATATCATACATGCATGTGTTAAAATTTAATACTTCCACTTTCATTTATTAGCAAATTTATTCAAAGAATATAGAGCATTAACAGTTGATATGTTTGGTACAACATTAAACTATCTGATACATTGGGTCAGTGACCCCAGAGCTCAGGCTAGGGAGGGGGAAGCCTGGGAAGATAAAACCTTGAGAGTGTATTTTAGAATGCAAGAAATATTGGCCCCCCCTGATCCAGACCCTGGCCCCTCCATGTCCCCCCCCCCCATTTGAGAAAGTGCAGCTACGCCACTGCCTTAGACGACATGACCAACAATCGAAATAATAGTAGCAGTCACCATCAGACTTGGATGGTATCCATGAGCGATCATACAACTCAGCATTTTGGCAACTTGTTTATGAAAAGTGTCACTTGCATAAATAAGGTGACTTGAGATAAAACCTCTGTCCCCATCCGTTTCAGTCTTTTAATTGCTGCTTTGACCTCCTGTATTTCTGCACCTGATGGGCTAATTAGGACAGGCAGGGACCATGGCAATGATGTTCACATATATCATTTGTTTATGCTAGGATTGTAATTGATCCTCATAATTACTATGTTCTAGAGGCTCCACAAATAAATTAATCAGTTTTACAAAGAGTTTTGCCTATAGCAACCCCATGAGAAGATTGGAATACAGCAATGTCACACAAGTGATAATCAATATTTTCTCTGGGATCACTTTTATTCTGAAACATTGTTACTATATTTCCTTTTTTTTTTCAATGTCTAAGTGCCACTGAATTGAAACTGAGTTGCAGGACAGGCTGCTTAGTGGTTATTGTAATACTTAAGTTTATAGATCTGCCAGTGTATAACTGTGGTGTCGCCACTAGTCGGTGTGTTTGCGTATAGCGCCCTCTGTTGGTTAGTTGTTTTTAAGTATTATGTAGTAAAAATAAAGTTGCCATGTGCATTAGTAACTGAGAAGATCTTGTCCTCATATTTTTTGTTCATTTGGTCGGATTATAGGATCCTCTGTCACCATGGAGTCTTGCATCATATAAAGACTATTTTGCCACTGTCTGCATGAACAAATCGCAGAGGAGTTCATGAATAAAGCAAGTAATTTCGGATCACCAAAAACCAATGAGTATAAATCTGTGCAAAACAGAAGGTAAATCAGGACATGAGAATCACATGCTATTTATGACAAAGCATTTTCCTGACAGATAATCATGTATAATGCAGTTCTAAATGATTAATTTGACTACTGCATTGTGATCATGGTTTTAACAGAATCCAACCACACACCATATGGAGCAAAGACCAACATTGCATGATGTAATGTTTCCCAGGCAAATATATTTAACTCATTTAACAGACCTTTCTCCGTAAACTGTGTTCGAGATGTAAATGCTATTGGATGAAAGTCACATGCTTTGCATAACACAGCATTTTAACAAACGCATATCTGTGATTTGCCACACAATTTTTTTTTTGGTTCAAATTCACATGCTTCTGACAAAGCAGTTTACCAATTTGGTTTTCATAGAATAGCCATGCTTCAAACCCCAAACAACACATTTCATTTTATTTATTTACATTAAAAACATCATGATACATGACCGAGGCATGTAAGCTTCTTAACAATGACCTCAACAATATTAAAATGTAGATAAATGCATAACTAGTGGTCTTCATGCAAAGGTTCTAGTGAACATTGAGTTACATTAAGTTACATGATTTTTTTGCAAGTATTTTCTTAGATATTTCCAATTTACGCTTCGTTTGCAGTTATTGGTTGTTCCTCCTCAGCAGTCGGGGTGTCCTCCTGGGCACTAGAGTCTTTAAGTGATTCTAACGACTCTGCGTTGTGGAACATCAGTTCTTTGTCTTCAGGAATAGGCTCATAATCAGGCCTAGGTACAGTTTCTTTATCAAATTTCTCCTTTTGAATATCTGTAAGAAGGTCTATTTTAGCAATAAACTCTGAAAAGTCAACATAAGCAGCAACCTTCCCATCAGCATCAAGATCAAGTTTAGGTTTCTCTGCCGCATGAAAATTGAATAAAGAGTCTCGATTGCTTTGCGTTGAATCATTGGTGCTGTATGTAGAGCTCTGAGAGCTGTTGTAGGTGTTAAATGTATTGTGGCTGTTCATTGTCAAGGTGTTACCTCCAGCTTGGGAATAAATGAAAGACCGAAATCTTCCATCAGTTGGTGATGTTTGGGGAATGATAACTGATAATGGAGATTCCATCCCTGTTGTAGCTGCTCCAACAAGGGGATTCATATTGGATGTTGATGATGGACTACTCATAGCATATGGAAGGGGATAATTAAAATTCCTCACAAGTAATGTTATATCCTTTCTCTTCTGGCAGAACTCCTTTCTAGGCCCTGTAGAAGTCATGAAAGTGTCATGGTGAATACGCACCACTTTATCGACCACAGCTTGTGCAACGCCGTTTAGCGTTGTCTGTGTTCCGAACTCTACAGCTACCATGGACGCGATAGCTGCATTCACACTTTCTACACCTCCATTGGGATTTTCTCTGTTCACAGCATCTTCAAATGACTTATACAATCCATATGACATTAAAATTAAGAATCCACAACATTTGTCAATTTCAATCCCATCTGTCACATAAGGCTCAGCTATCAGAGGAACTCGGCTAGCCGTTCTGGAAATAAAAATGCCTCAAAATATTATGGACTGATGCAACCGTACAGAAGGGTAATTTTACAAGTATGACAGCAAGGCATTTACCTTAGTCCTGGCAAAGTCTTGTATCCCTGTTTGATATCCAAGTCTCCTAAGGAACGGGTGTAACGGCAGTTGCCAACTTTGCCTTGTCCCTGTATTGCCTGCACATCTGCTCCCAAAGTTTGAAGTCTTTCCAGCTCATCCTCATTATCAAGATCATGGTCTACTGATAGTTGTGATACTCTAAGAGTTCCCTGCGCATCTTGCTGACACAGTAAGGCACGACTGCAACCTGCACATGCAATAGTTCTATCATTAGTGCATAATCCCAAATTTAAAAAAGTGCTGGGAATTTAACCAACACCATTTTTTAAACACATAAATGACATATTTGTATTTGTCCAAAGACAGAATTACTGACCAACATTTGCAGTATACAGTTTATCATTGTAGACCAAAGCCACCACAGCTGTGCTACCACCAACAAGTTTAGCATTGAGTGTCTCCAATTCTCGGAATACCTCTGGATACTGCTGCAGAGCCTCGTATTCTGTTAAGTTCTTCAAATAATCAATATGGAGAATTATAACAGTATATGTGGTGGTTTCAAAACACAATCATATTCATGCAAGACTAACATTAATTGCTTACCTCTGGGATTCTAATTCTAAGTGAAGCCCTTTTAGCAAGCAAATCATCCATGGAGTCCTCATAGCCAGTGTCGACAGAGATGAATCCCTATATAATATAATGAGAGGTATTTTCAAATTGTACAAAGACTACCCTTTTATCCTTCTACTCTTTAGTAAATGTTAATGGTGTACTGAAGTTCATTAAAGGCAATGCTACAAGCAACCAAACTATATGCCATTTATTCTAATGTGGACGTACAGCAGATTTTTATTGAGTTGTAGGATAACCTCAGAGGATGTCATGTGAATCGAGGACTCTCCTTTGCTATAGCAGTCCCTCAGCCTATGAGTCCTGGATTCACATGATGCCCTCTGAAGTTCAGGGAGTTCTAATGTAAACATCACTTACATCATGTAATATTTTCTTAATTTCATCAGAATTTTCCTTGTCCCTCAGCTGGCCAAGCAACAGCTCTGCAGGCATTCGTTGTGCGGCAAAATGTGACACATGTGATCCATCATGACCATCAAATACCCCATACAGACAGATGTTTTCTTCAGTCCTACACAAATAATTGGGAAACATTAAGATCCCTCACATAATGGAACTTATCTTCAGTATTCTGCAAAAATAATATGATATACACATAATGAGATTAAAATTAAATTGACGCCAACAAGACACACACCTGAAGTGTATACTGCGGTCCTCAAATTCATGTTCTTCTTGCCGAAAGCCATCTTCTCGGTAGACCTGATTTGTCGCAAAGCCAACCCCTGACGAATAACAAACAGGCAAATCATCTGTCCAACTTTGGTATGGTCGCTGAAATACAAAGTAAAGTGACTATAAATTTTCAAACTTCGAAAAGCCCTTCTTAATATTGGAGCAATGTTGGCTGCCAATTATCAATGTAGCATTTGCAGGTGCACACATGAAAGAGCATGTTACTGTTCACACAAGAATTACAAGATCGCACAATGTGCAGCTACATCCCATATTATATGCCAGATCAGCTCGAAATATGCCGGGTGTTGGTCACTGTTGGCAAAGATCTGTCTGACTTCGACCTGATCTCGCATGTAATTTGCTATCTGGGATATTACCAGCTAAAATTTGCATGTATGCACTTGCAATACACAACAAGCTAGCAAAGGCCCCTTTTGACTGGTCGTCTACATGCACACTGGTAAGAGGTGCACAGGCAGCACAGCATCACTCTCAATTTTCAATATTCTTGAACAGAGCGGAGAGCTAGGGACAGGCCTATTCAGCTACTGCCAGTCAACTCCCCAACATGCCAACCCGGTTCGGCGACAGATAAATAAACAGTTTATCAAAATTTTTGTGACAGCTTTCCCCACGAAATGGTCACACAATTCTGCACAGTTTCAACCCAGACACACAGATTTTCAAGGTAATATCCAGCCCAGCAACAGTGGCGATTTTAGCCAACAGATCTTTCCATGCCAACACTGAAGATGCAGTATTAATCAAAGGTAAAATAAAGCCTCACTAGGTGACTCCCACGGCCAAGGCAATCAGAAGCAGAGCTTCCAACAGTTCAGTAGCCCACGAGTG
Organism: Alitta virens; assembly: GCA_932294295.1. NCBI lineage: Eukaryota > Metazoa > Annelida > Polychaeta > Phyllodocida > Nereididae > Alitta > Alitta virens. The sequence goes on from OW028575.1 coordinate 23,655,031, forward strand.
TGTAGCCACCAATGCCTGCCTGCCCCCAGGGTGCATCTTGTCGCCGGGTTGACACTGCATCACCCTGCTAACACTGTATTGACACACCATTCAGATTTTCTTTTACCCCTCCCACTACTTTTTAAGGACTTTTCAAAAAAGCATATAGATCTGGCAGGCTGATCTGCTTATTTACAGACATTTTTGCTTCATTATTCCATAATTACGGAGCCCCTTAGTGGACATGTCAGTAAAAATAATTTATTTTTGCGTTCACTCGCGATCATCTCATTCCCTCGCGATTTTTTTGCTTTCCCTCACAATCATATCGCGTTCTTCCCACTCCAATGACGGCATTGTGATAAACGCGTTCCATCTCGATGATCATAGCTGATCATGTTCCCTCATGAAAAACTCCCCTAGTGTTCCGAGGGAACCCGAAACTTTGAGAGGGTACGCTAACTTTACAAAGGAACTTGATCATCGTGAGGGTATGCTATCCTTGCGAGGGAATGATTACTTTTCGCGAGGAAACATTCCTTTCATGAGGGATCGCAAAAGATCACTAGGAAAGATCGCAAGAGGTTTCGAAAACTATTTTCTATGTTCGCTTAGGGCTCCAGACATTGTGCACAATGTTAAGTTATATATATGCATGAGAATACTAATACAAATGAAGCCAGTCTGTTGAATATAAATCTTTATGTTAACCTTAGACAAACCCCACACTCCATATTTACAAATCTTCATACACTGTATTGACGACATGACTGCATGTCATTTGTTCATTTTACCTGTGCAGCAAGTCTGGGTGGAGAAGAAGCGGGTGAGCCTCCCGACAACCTATGACTACTCATTATAAATGATTATTTGAGACAACCACCCTTTCCAATCAACTTCCGAACACTTGCTTGACCCACATTTTTGCAAAGTTGCTTTGACTCGCGGACAAATGCTTTGTTTCGATTTCTGTTTCCATTGAATAAATTGGCATAATCGCAATAAATATTATTATATGTAATTATTCAAGATAAATAATTTATTATTTCATAATATAGTGTTTGTTTTGGTCAAAATTGTTCTTCATTTTATAACATCTGTCATGCGAGGCGATGTAATATTTTGTTTAGGAAGTTCCAGATTGATGTGAAGAGACTCAAAAGCTCTCAAAAATGGGTAAATAATCAAAGACGATTTAAAATGAACACGAATAACGGTGGTCAATTACTAAAATTTCCAGTAACGCAATTAGCATTTAATTAAATAATGCTACGTGGACATAAATGGCATTGTTAGACAATATGTCTGCAGTGCTGGCATGTTTTTCATGCATGCACATGTCATCACTCATCAAGCCTTCAAGGAGTACAATTAATCATGTTAAAATTACATATAGTTCTATTCATAAATTACGTTCGATTTGCATGTGTGCTAACATGCCAAAACTAATAAGTATCAGATAAATAGGTTGTACTAAACACTTTATTTATGTAGGCCTATATAAATTGACAAATTGTTCATATTTATTGCATTAAAAATCTAGTAGGTGTTCTGATTATTTTGTGAAAAATATTGTTCTGTTGGTAATGTTCTTCCTATTTTTTTAAGTCACACACCAACAACATTGCTCAGAAATATGCCAACAAAATAATTCAATTATGTGTAACAGACACAAAACATTAACAAATTTCCCATGCGATGTCACTTTATAACATCAACAACTGAAATGGTGACATATTTTCACAATATACTAAACTTGAGTAGCTGGCTATTTATATTATATTATCTCAGGGGATATGTGTCAACGTTGTAGGGATATGCATTAGATAGGTGTTGACTTTTAGCATCAGCATTCTCAACTCTCTGTTTGTGGAAATGTTTTTAATTTGTTAACGTTTTGACTGAGAAAAATTGGGTCAGGGCTTGTAGGGTAAGGGGTGGGTTGGAAATCTGGCAGAAAAAAAACACCAACATTTTTCAATCCATTTTAGCAAGCCCTGTCACCATACAGCATGCATATAAGTTTTGACTATCCGCACTGTGACCAATCAGAGGGAGTAAAATAGTGATATGAATAAATTTTGTGCTTTCGTGGCCACCCAATTAATGTTGATTACAATTTGCAAATGTGTATGAGGTTAACACTTCAGGTTATCTGGTGCTGTCTTTCTATACATTGCAGATGAATTGGAAGGCCAAGGTTTGCTTTTGTGAACAACATAAAACTGATAGCAGCATGATTTCTGTGAGGTAACGCAAAATGGGAGCATGTTTGAGTTTTGATCAAGATGAAAAAGCTGCCCGAGCTCAGAGTGACCTGATAGACAAACAGTTGCAGACATACTACAATCAAGAATGCAGTATTATAAAGATATTGTTATTAGGTAAGTGACAGAGTCATCGTTTTAAGGGAAATCACCTACTAACTCATGCCAAACTTACATGATATGCATTCAAGTATAACATTGTATAAAAGTCAATCAATTATGCTATGATATGCATCTGTCCTTGTCCTTTATCAGGCGCGGGGGAAAGTGGAAAGAGCACTCTTGTGAAACAGATGAAAATTATTCACAATGATGGCTTCTCTCGAGATGAACTTCTGAGCTTTAAGGTAAGCATCTCTATTGAACCTTTCATAACTGAGCTGTCTAAAGGGGTGTTCACACTGTCAAGAATAAGACCTACGTATGACCATGGGCCTGAAAAATGGGCTATGGAAATTCTTTCAACAAGCGTTTGTAGAACGTCCGCCGAAGTTTTATACATGTTTAACATTTTTTGCCCTCTCCACGGATGGTCACGGATGATCTAGCACCACCAGGAGCGTCCTACAGATTAACGCAAGTATACGTAAAACACTCAGCGAGTGAATTACGTATGAACAAGTATGACCAAGAGCAAAAAACTTTTTTCATCTGTGATCATACGTAGGTCTTATCCATGATTAGTGTGAATGTCGCTTAAGCTGAAGTGCAATTAACAAATTACAATCATGTAGGCAATGCATTGCCATAAATGCTTGACTTTCTCAAATGTTTGACATTTCCTGAATTTCCTCACATATATTTATTTTGTCATTGTTATGAATTTATTTCTTGCCGAACCACCTAATTCTGTAGGTGATATTTATATATTCATTAATTAATGCATTCATGTATACACTAAAACGTTCATAATATGACTAAAATAGTACAGTTGTGTCTTTTGGTGGTTTTTTGGCCATATATTTGGTAGTGAGAAAAGTGAACATTTTCTCTTATCTCCATGTTCCAAAATCGCAAACGTTCCGCTTGAGCAAGTACACTGCAAATAGCTGCGAGGTGGCTTGGCAGGTACATTGCAATTTCATTTCACTCAGAATTACAACCACCCGGATTATACGACCATTTTGGGGGATCCCAAGGGTGGTCTCAATTGCGGGGTTACACTGTATATACAATTCATGTGAATAAAGTTGAATTTTATTTCTTCTTGTTTTTGTCCACAAAGACAACAATCTTGGAGAACCTCCTGTCTTCCATGAAATTTGTACTCAATGGCATGGGACTGCTTCGTATAAACTTGGAAGATGCCAGAAATCGGGTGAGTTTGAATTGAGGGTCTGTAAGTCATGTTCAATACATGAGCTAAATGTTAGTAAGCAAATCAATATTGCAATTGAAACTTTATAGCTTTATATATATACATCTGTGTTTTTATTTTTAACAGAGCTAATATTGTGTTCTTTTCATTATATTTCAAAAGAATATTTATATCCAGCAAAATTAAAACTGAGCTGAAGTAGCATGTAATTGTTTAATTCATCTTGCCTACATTTGAGACACCAATCAACTTCGAATTAATTAGTTAATTGTGATTCCTTTTGATTCTAGCAAATTTTTCCTGAAGTAAAGTATTAGCAAAGAGTTGTTTGAATGCAGAGATGTCATAATAGTCGCCAATGATTATAATTTTTAGGTCCACGCTCAAACAGTCCTCTCCTGTCAAAGGTGCTATGATGAGTATCACGAAATGCTGCCATTCATTTCAAATTCCTTACGCTGTTTATGGTGTGACCGTGGAGTGCGGATCGCAGTGCAAAGGGGTTTTGAATATGAGCTTAATGACTCAGCTATATAGTAAGTAGAAAGATTGGGGACTTGAGCAAATTATGGTATCAAAATAAAAGTGAAATTGGTTTAATTAAGTGTGATGAGTATGGGAAATGATTCAGAGATTTTTCTCTCCATATTTTCAGCTACTTCGACCACATTGAAAGAATATGTTCGGAGAACTTCTTCCCAACGCAAACTGATGTTTTACGGGCAAGAGTTAGGACTACAAGTGTGATAGAGACTTGTTTCCATATTAATGGCTTAGTGTTCCGTCTGTTTGACGTGGGAGGTCAAAGGTCAGAGAGGCGAAAATGGATACAGCTGTTCGATGATGTCAAAGCTTTACTTTTTGTGGCGGCTCTGAGTGGATATGATATGACACTTTTTGAAGATTCGACTATGGTAAGTGTTGACAATAGGGATATAGATTGCCAGCAGAGGTCACTGATACAGATTAACCACAAGGTCGGCGCACTCTCATATGAAGGACACGCGGTGCATTGTGGGGGGAGTAGTCAGTTTGTAACTGAGATAGTGACGTCAACAACAGAGAACAATTGCCGTTTATGACATCATTGGATATCGTAGTGTTCAGTCTGCTGGCAGATTTTCAGCGTTTGTAGACGTTGTAAACTGGTAAATATTTTGCTCCCTTTGCAAATTAATGAAATTAGGGCACTGAAATTGTGTGGAAATTATATTTTAATGTAGTGTAAATGTCAAATTGATAAAACTACATAGCATTTCAGAATGAAGTTTATTATCCACTAAGGGGTGTTGAAGGTTGCACCTACTGTCCCCAGAATTCCCTAAAATAATTAATAGCTATTATAGCTTTGTTTCTTTTACTAGAATTATTATTTACCAAAATAATTGTGAATGACAATTTGACAAATACATTGCTGTATCGATCTCAGTATAAAATATGCTAGAATTCAGCGAAGTACTCTGTATTTTAGTAGATACAGAATTTCTCAATTGATGTTTAGATGGTACATCATATTTTATACCTTTTATACCAGTGTACTAAGTAGGCCTATACTGTAAGCAAGCACTAAATATTTGAAGTGAATCAATAATTTGGACAAGTGATTCTGTTAAACGTTAAATAACTGTTCAGGAGACAAGTCAGACTAAATATTAAAACGTTGGCAACCCCTCTGATTTAAACCTTGAAAATTTGGTTTGGCAGCCTGGAAAAACTTGGAATAAACCTTGAATTTGAACTCAAGAAAGAAATTGGAACCCTGATTGTACTTGGTCTGATTTTGTCGAAGCGTCCTCTGTCAAACTAGGACTTACCTGATGTTTGATTGAAATATACTTCTTTTCTGTTACAGAATAGACTGGATGAAAGCCTGAAATTATTTTCCCAAATAATCAACAACAGATTTTTCTTAAAAACTTCTACTGTAAGTATTTCTTTCATTTGTTTTGTGACACTTTTTTGTAGTTGATTGATAATTTTTGTCTCCTAGATGTAGTTGCCTGGCAAATGATTGAGGCATTGATTAATGATTCTGTCTTTCTATAAGTTGATGGCAGAGGTAGTACTCTAGGTACAATTTTATTATGACAAGGTAACATATATGTCTAATATGATTCTTGGGAATAGATATTCGATAAGCATAGAGAACATTGTTCGATCTCCGGTGTAAAATCTTCAGTGAGTTGCACTTAAGTTATTAAAGTGTCATTTAGGTGTATTTTCTATATGTTTCTTTACCTCTAATGCATTTCTCTATTATAGATCATATATGTGGGCAAAATTAATCGGGGGCTTTACAGCCAACAGGGGGAGTTCTATGCCGGTCCTTACAACCTTTGTTTGATGACGTAATCATACAATCAGGTCATTGAGTGCATTAGGGACGTCACAAAGGTGTTAAGGACCGGCATACAGCTCCCTGTGTTGAGCCAAGATTCCCCCATTAAAATTGTGCAATCATGTCAGTTTATTCTTAAATAGTGGAATAGGAAATTACATAAAAAGCACTTCTGCTCCTTTTATGCTGGCTTTTGTTATCAGCTTGATAAGGAAAGGTCATTGTGACAAGTGCTTACAGTCATAACCCCTTCATTGGTCCAGGATTACTCTAATACTAAACACTTGTCTACTTTTGGATCCATTGTGTTACAAGGTTCACACTATGAACTTCATCAGTTATCATGATTATATAACAATGCCTATTGTGGGGCACATGTGATTCAATCAGGTGGAAAAGATCCAATAGTCCAGGATTACAAATTATATGAGACATAATCTGGTGTTTTATAGTAAATATTCAAGGAAAAGAGATGATCATGGCTGATATAATAACAGAGGAAATACTGTCAGAATATGTTAGATATAATAAATTTTCTCAAGTCCTTGGGGTTTGTGCCTAAATGAAGAATGGTACAAAAATGTTTCATTTTAAGCTTTTGTCCATTACATTTGCTGGCCGAGTACCTGTTGAGTTAAGAATTTATGTTTGTTTGTTTTTCAGGTTTTGTTTCTGAATAAACTTGATCTCTTCCGTGATAAAATACTTCATTCTGGTCGACATATGCGCTACTATTTTGATGACTACAGAGGTAATGACAATCTGAGTTATTTTTATTCACTATCAATTGAAAATATATTACTCAAATACAGGGGGTAGCCCCACGAAAGCATCCCGTAATAGGGATCTCCCCCGCATTGGTAAATCATTACTATAGTAAAATTATTATATTTATAATTCATTTGAATGATAACTTATTCATTTATATTAATATGACTCCTGTTTTGTATACTTTGCTTCATATTGTCAAGGTATAAAATTTGTCAGTACTGTAATGTGGAAAATAATTTTTAATAGTTCAGTTCAAATAAATCTACTGTATTTCTATTATTTTTATAAAAAAATTTTTTACTTCAGGTCATGACTATGATGTGGACCATGCAGCACATTTTATACAAAATCTATTTTTGAAACAAGTCCAAATCCCCGGTAAGGTAGTTTACCCTCACTTCACCACGGCAACTGACACTAGCAATATTCAGGTCGTTTTTCAGGTTGTCATGGATACCATAGTGAAGGATAATCTGCAAACTGCTCATCTTCTTTAACAATGTTTAATCATTTCTTCTTTTTGTAATCTTAAATACAGAGTCTTGTAATTTCTTTGTCTTTTATACTAAGTTTTACAAGAGTGAAACCTTTGTCAGATCTTGCGGTGTTTAGTACAGTACTGAACTTTAGTAATTGATGAATTTTCAGTATTCACAAAATTTTACCATGTCATGTGGTCAATTTATGCATTGAAATATAGTAGATAGTATCAAAGTCATATGTGTAATATGAAGAGTTATTTGTATAAATGGCATTGCTCATATATTATGATGATAATTTTGGCTTAGTGCAATTCATGATGCTTTCTTGCAATATTTTCTCATATCCGTGCAATTATTACATCAAAAAATTTTCTTAGATCTCTTTTGAAGTATGACTTATTTTATTTTATGCATTAGACTAGGTCGTTGAGACATTTTATTTAGAGTAGGTTATTTTTATAATGAGATGGAAGTAAGGTAAAGATCTCATAAGTTTCTGCAAAAAAAGATCTAAAAAGTTTCTGCACAAAAAGACCCCACTACGAGATGTGTATTTTCATATATCTAGTCATTCATGAAAGTAGATTTGAAGATATTTGTTGCTTAACGTAGTGAGTTTCTAATTATCTCTGCCGTGTGCCATAATTGCAATGCATGTTATATACACTGGGCTAAAATTAAAGTTATACTGTTCTAAGAATGATATGCCTTGGAAATTACCATCAGCATTTAAAAAAAAAAAAATTTTAAAATATCGGGGTTTAGACAGATGAAAGTCCTTTCAATTAGCTGTAATCAAATTTATGCTTTATGGTTAAGTCATACAAACTAGTAGCAGTTAATGTATTTGTGTATTACATAATTGTACAAGTGTTGTTTCAAATGCCTTGTTAACTCTTTTTTTTTTTTTATCAAGGAGTTAAATGTATTTTATTATGTATCAATCCACTAATGTGGTACTTGGCAAGCTGATCATTCAATCCTCTGGTTGGGGAGTTTCAATTTCCGTACGCAAGTATTGTGACAAGTGCTTATATCGTTTCAATTTAGAGGATACTTGATGATGCAATGCATATGTAGAATCTCATGTAAAATGTATATTTATTGTCTGTTCAATGATTTCGTGTCAGATGTAGATCCTGAAGCTGCCAAAAAATTGTGCTTAATTTATTTATATTTTAAGCTTTGAAACTTATGTTCCTCTTTTCAACATTAGCTTTCCCTACAAATTTAATCTTACTGTTGAGTTGAGTTGAGGAATAATTTTAATGTCCGATTTGATAATCTATTTTTAAAGAGATGAGTGTGTTGTACATTGAAGTGATAGACAATGGAAAAAAGCTTATTTGTTGTCCATATTGGTACATGACATGGAAATAACCATATTATTAACTGATGAGTTCGACAAAATGCTGACATTGAATATATCTGGGTTAACTAATACATCATGCACTTGGCGTCCGTTTGTTGTTAAACAGTTGTTATTGTCATTTCAATCTAATTGTTATCATGGTTATTATGAAGATTTATATGTACACTTTACATAATCAGTGAAGATTTACATAGTGCCTGAATTTATTATTGTCCGGCCAGGTCAACAATGGGACCACTTTACACAATATGGCCTTTCATATATTTTGATAGGTACTACAATATTTTAGAGTTTGTTTAAAAGAGAGCAGAACATTCGAGTGAGTTTGAGATGGCTGAACTATTAAGATGTGATCTTGTTACAAGAAATCCATATTTTACACAGGTCAGGTCAGGTCAAATGTTAACGTAAATGTTTTTCGTTAAACGGCTGTTAAATAAATGTCTGTTGGTGTAGACATTCTGAAGTTGTGGAGAAGTAGATGTCTGTAATTTTACTCTTATATAAAAACTGGCACAACATGACAAGTTTGATGTTTACTTGTAGGTGCTATTCTATACATTTTATTGTACAGTACCCATCAGTAAATTTGTGACTGTCAGCGGAGTTACACACTTCAAATTGTGATGACCAAGAATAGCTCCAAAACATTCTAAACGGAAAAGATGACGGACAAAAAGCAGCTGGGTGGCCTGGTGGTTATGGCATCCGTCCATCCGTCAATTCCACACTAGCCAGCTCTGCTGAAGGTCCCTAGCTAGCACTGGGTGTCTATGCTAAAGCAAGCTTGAACCCCCTCCCCCCCCCCCCCATTATATATGTAACATGGTGTCGATGCCTTATGATTTCATCATTATGTCTGCTTCTGGTCATACTACAAGCTCGCTAAGCTTCAGATCTGTAGTTTGACATTGACACATGTCACTTGTCTACCATCTCTCTCAGAATGTTTCGGATGCACCCCTGGATGTTACTGTAAAGCCTGCAACTCCGTTGGCGGCCGCAACTTTACTGACGGGCAGTATATCTGTCCCAATTTGGCGAATGGTAGTAATATTTTGTTGGAGGGAAGTCCCTGTATATTTTTCAGGATAAAAATCATATCTGTAAATGTTACTATCTCAGCAAAGATGCTTTACTTTTGAAACTCTTTGTAATTATTGAATTTTTGTATAAATAAAATGTGCATGTGATATGTATTTAAAATTTTCTCCTGTGATTTTCATTTTTGATGGTCACCTTCTTGACATTTGCTCCAGGAAGTGTTTTTAACTTGGTCATTAGGTTAAGTGACCTAAACTGGAGTTAATTCTAGCACCCTATGGGGCCACTGACTTGCTTTTATTTATATGGCCTACATCCTAGTAGAATGTTGCAAGTAGGACTGCAAATGCCAAGCAGAAAACAAGTGAAATCTGATGTAGCGTTGTTTCATTCTGCAAATGGACACTTTAGTGTTATACATTGTTAATAAGCTGATTATATAAGCTTATTCTACTCTGTCCAAATGTTGGCTTTTTCACGTACAGTAGGTGGTGCAGCTAGGAGCAGCTGGGTGGCCCAGTGGTTAAAAGCATCAGTCTGTTAATTGACTGAGTAGCTCCTCTACTCTGAGGATACTGGGTTTGATCCCCACCACGCACTTTCATGAGATATATCCCAGCACTGGATATTGGCCACATAAGATGTTAAACTGGTGCATCTTCGGTGTCTATGCTGGCAATTATAAGATCCCACCCATGGGTATCTTCAAGTTGTCTATTCTGTCGCTCGAGCAAAGCAGAAGCCACCGGAGGCAAAGTGTCACTGGGCCAGCTCCACAGTGACCTTTGCCAGCGGGAAAATGACCCATGGGGTAAATATGCAACATGATTGATTCAAAACCTTCTCATCATAACGTCTGTCCCTGGTGCAGCTGGTTATATAGGCTGATGATGTTTCAGGCCAGTAGCAGTGGGACTATTCAAAACAAAAAATAAAGGCCAATACCTAAAATCTGACTGCTTGCAGAAAGTGCTTGCATGAGATAAGCCCATGAGGTTCTGACGTGGTCTTGGGAGTACATGAAGTACCACTGAGCAGCACATGTTCGTGTTAACAGGCACTTTGATTTTTTCAATTTTTATTTATTTAAATAATTGGGAACAACCATGCATGCTGAAATTAACACGAATAATATATCAGTTTGGAATAACTTTATTACAGTTTTAATACAGCTAGATACAGTTTGTCTAACACAACACCACATTTACTATCCACAAGCATACATGCAGTGTTCCTGTACTCGGTGAACAAATGACTATTTCTGTGAGCTCTTAAGTTAATAAGTACAAAATTTACTGATCCATGTGCAACTTATGCAGCTATTTAGTACACCAAGACAATAATGATCACTAGATTACGATGTTCAAATAAATCCTTCGAAGGTACATGCTGCGTTTAAGTCTGGTTGTGCAGTGTGAAATTTGATAAATTGAAATTAAAGAAGCTGAAATATTCGTCAGTAATTGAGTATTCTACTTGATTTCCATACCTAATGACATGAGTAATTGTGTGAAACATTTAAGAAGGAAGCCAAATAGGGAAAGGTAAATTGAATTCAATGAATTTTCAGAGCACAGCCTACGAGTCAAGTGTTAGGACGTGAGATCTAAGAAAATCTATTGTAAACCTTCGCACCAATCTAGACTTTGCAGCATGACAGAGATAGAGACGTCAGTTTCTTAATCGTACAAGTGACTAAATTCTAATGCTTTGATGCCTTTTTGAAGGGAGAAAACTACCAAAGACTGTATGCTTTAGTGTATTAAATTGTATCATTCAAAATGAGACTTATAAAACATTACGATTTGTGACCTAGAAAAACCATTAACAATTTTAAACAATAAATATTGATATGTAGTTTACTTTACGCCATGTGAAGAACTGCCTTCAAATCTTACAACTAATGCACCCGTTCCAAGGCAAGATTTATTTCGACACAAATTACCTTTTTCTGGTGGAATATAACAAAGTTATGACTACGTAATTCTTACATTAAGTCTTATTGAAAGACTTAACTTTAGTGGTGTTAAATAAAGTATTACAAATAATCCTTTAAAAGACATTGCTTTAAGTAAAAAAATAAATAAAACATTCATTGTATTGCTTAACAAAGGGTCCGTTATAAAGATATATATCCTGTAAGCAACTGCTGAAATCTGTACAAGCTTAACTGATTCATGTATTTGGTTCAAAATGACAAAACTTTTCGTTTTTGACCAAAGTGAACAACATAAATATTGCAGTCAAAATAGACTGATTTAGACAACATAAATCTCACAAAATCAATCGTAAATGCAGTCTATTTAAAATAGTTAATCATGGCCTGTACAATCTCACTAATATGTGGCAGCAATCTTTATATTACAAACTCATTTTCAAGCAACGTTAAACTCTTATCAAGCACAAGACTGAAACCAATACGAACTTACAAGGTTGCCGTAACTTCAGAATCTATTATCCCTGTCAGTGCACATTCAAACTTTGAAAGTTTACAGCAAAGTTTGGCACTATTTTCAAACGAAAGGTTACAATTCAAATGTCGTAAACCATTTACAACCATACTATATTACATTAAAAGTCCTATTCAGAGTCATCCCCAAGACACTTCGTCACAGATTAAAATACTGGGTGAAACCAGCTGTCAAAACCAGAATGATAAGTATACAATTCAAAATGAATGTCCACTTGTTTCTCAAATCTTATTTGTTTCATACCATCACAAAATGACAGATATGTTAATAAGTCAAACCCCAATATGGATATCTATGTAAACAAAAATTTTGATTTACTGTTCGCTATTAATATTATTTCTGTTGTTTATCTGTGACCACAACAAATGGCATTACTGATGACAAGATGGCAAAACGTTATCATTGGAAAGATCAGAAAGTTTAAAGTTAAAGAGAAGGGTTATTATCGGATAAGAAGTTGGGGTTCGTCTTATTGCCAACATTTCTGTCCATTTTGTGCTGTCCCGTACTTGGTATGAGAAAATATGACCCAAATAAAAAGCAAGCGTAATTGCTAAACCTTGTTAAATATAAGGAAGCCCAAACTGCTGTAATATTTGACACTGATTTATATTTGCTACTATTGTAATTTATAAAAACAAATTCAGGTTTTGAAGATTTTTCAAACATTAATTGATAAAAATATTAAATAATAATAACTAGTTTATTGTCTTCATACGCACTGCCATCAACCTTAGGTAGTCAAAGTAAATAACAATTACACATTTGCTGCTTATATAATGTATATTACACACTGCCAGTCAAATTTATAATTATCTAAAACATGTAATCTACTGTCTTTATAATATGTATAACAATAATAAAGTCCACAGTTAACAATTCGTTTCATGTCAAGAGCCTACATGAAATCTTTTTCTTCTCTCACACGATACATGTATGCATTTGTCTAAATTGAGTGAATACCTCACTGACCCTATATAATAACAAGTTAATCACCAATCACAGATTGCTAGCACGTAAACAAGACATCAGTAGCTGAGAGAGCTAATTCCGACTACCCGCTACGTTTCCTGTGTAATTTGTATAATATATATGTGCAATGGTTACACGCTACAGCTAATTATGCCTAAAAATTATTAGTACATAGTGCCCAGAATTCACAAGTTAATGTCTACAAAAATGCAATGGATTTCAACCAAGATTCGTCAACACAAAAACGTCATCAATTTATAACAAGCATTGTAAATAGCTGACTAGCCACAACCACCAAAAAGATAGCCATACGAGGTTACTACGTTTAAAATTATTCACTGTTAATGTGTTATTCACTAGTATTCACAATTTAAAGACGACTGTGCATATTTTAGAGCTTTAAGACCGAGTATTTCAGCAATTAAAGACCCCTAGTGTTGTTGCACTGAATGTTACAATTTTTATTCCAGTACCGAGGGAATTATGAATCTGTGCATTACCGAATGGTAAGTAGTGATATCCAGCTTAAATAATCCACTCAAACCTGATAATATTTGCCAATAATTTTGGAAAAAGTTACGAGACATTACTGAATTACATATTATATAATTATTTCAGCAATTATATACAGATAACACGACTGCCTCTAATACTGCATAACACCTGATACACACTGATTTCCAGTATTGTAGTGCAATAAATATTGAAAATGTCTAGCACAGCTCCGTAAAATTTATACAAATATTGGCCAGCGTGTGTACGAAATATACACCATTGTAAGATTTTACCGTACACTATTTACACTCAGTGAGCGCTATTACATCACATCAAAATTATGCCTCGCTATGAACCCTATGTAATATTAATCAACTTGAAACAGATAAAGACCACATTACCCTAGATGACATATCTTGAGATCAAATCGAGAGGAATAAATTAATCACAACACAGAGAGGATATAAAGGAGGAGTCAGATGTGTATTACTGAAGAATTCTGCAAGTTCCCGGAGTGACTTTGAATAAACAAAGTGCAGTATTAAGTAATATTAATCAACGAAACACAAGTGCCAAGATAATTTCATTAAAATGTACTGTGTAATCTGCCTTTCTATATTACAATGTAAAAGGGTTCAGGAAAAAACTGCTCAGATAAACTAAATTACACAAATCTGGGACTTAATTAAAATATACCTGACCATACTGCATTCAAATTACAATCTACAACTGTGTTAGCCTGTTAATCACTATCATACAGAATGTACATTATCATATACCCATAACAAGCAAAGTTACACACATTCTTTAGATTTCTTTTTACTCTGATGTTGTAAGTTGATTGAAAGTGTTACTATACTCAGCTGTTTTGTGACAAAGAGCTATATAATAGTAGTTTTCATAATGTAGCCTCAATCATGGAATGCATTAATGTGAGTTGGCCAGCCTATCAATACAAACTCGCATTTTGGTATAGCCACTCAAAATATAGCACCTCCTGCTTGGTCAACCTGTATACATATGGATTACAAGACAATTTATATAAATTCTAACGCCTTTCTTGCTGTAATTAGTAAATATATTCATGGTTTTACCATTCTTTTCACATCATTCATTTCGCAGCGATATAAGATTGTGCCATAGCCATTTGCAATTGCTAAACAGAAAGGTTGACCTAGAAGCCTTTGCTAATTCATTTTCATTTAATAAGTAGGGGCGCTGAAGTCTCCAGGGGGTGGTCCTCGCTTTTCCTCGCCAAAAGGCGGCTGCTGGTAGGGGTCGCCAGTCTCTCCTCCAGCATACGTGGAATAGGGTGAAGGAGTTGGTTGCGTCACTCCTTCCTGGTCGTAGGTCGTGCTGAATGCGTCACCTGCACCCTGTCTGAAGCGCATCACGGCCAGGGCAGTGAGGCCAGCCTGAAAGAAACAACATATTTGGTTCATGTGATTCAAGCTGGGATTGTTTTACACATGTCATTCACACCCTGACGGAACATATGTAATTTAAAAGAATGCAGTCACAACGTATTTCAAAGAAATTCATCACTTAAACTTCTCAATACAGCTAGCCCTATCGGCCTTGTCTCCCTGCCTACTTGGAATATAATGAAGCCAATAAGATGTTTCATTCTCCCTAATTAGGCCTATTCCCAACATCCCACGTCATGTTGTGGGAGGAACGCCTATTCCAAGCCTAATTCATCAGTTTCACAATTGTTAAAATTGTTTTTAAAGTAACAGTTTACAACAACTTATTTGTAACAGACACAACAAAATCCTGGCTAAAACCCCAAGTAGCTATATGCATTCCTTGATAAATAAATAACGAACCCCAAATGTATAATACACAAATTTATGGGGGACTCTCAGGTCAGCATGGGGAGCTGAATATTTACTGGTCCTCACAACCTTTGTGACATCATCAATGCACTCAATGAACTGATTGCATAAATATGTCAGTAATGTCATCAAACAAAAGTAGTGAGGAACCTGGATCAGTATGCACCTCCTCCTGTTGGCCTATAATTCCCTTTACTTCAAAAGTCCCCCATTATTGAATATAGACTATAAAAGTTTCTTACGAAGGTGAAGATAGAGAAGAAGGAGAAAGCAATTGCTGCCTCAACTCCGCTCACGCCATGACCGTCCTCTGGAGGTTTCGATCGCCGCCAACTGTCCGCAAGGTAGCAGAAATTAACGAACCAAAGGAATGTCCACAGCCCTGTACAACAAAAGAAATTTTTGTAACTTTCATTTGAGTTTTCACACACACAAGATATATATATATATATATATCCTATACACATGTACTACTTTTGAATTTACTAAAAAAAAGGAATAATTCTGGATATTTCCAGTATGTTTGTATTGAAGAGCGTTTGCCGTTTTGTTAAACTTTAATCTATGCATACCGTATGTACACACACACATAGTATATATAATTTTGCAAGTCTAAAAAAATGCACCAATGTATAAAACATCAGGTCAGCCACCTGGTACGAGTAGTATTGCCTGTCAGAGGAACCTGTCAGCTGTCGCAACTTAGAACTATATATATTTAATATTTAATATAACATTTGTGCCTAATAATGCAGACAGGTGACTACCATTTCATTGGCCTGAATGTTGATATACTAAATGATCGATTCTGATGAACTATAACCATTTTAATTATTTCTCCAAATCATAATTAATGCTACCTGTACTTATAATCGCACTAGCTTCTCTTTGTATTCATTCAGTATGATGCAAAATAAAATACAAAAATAGTATTTACCTGAGAAACCCATGTCACCCATGACAACATATTTGCGATGCTGAATGCTGCTGATATTGTCAAACATAGCATCTAGCACCAAGAAAGCTATGAGCCCTAGGAATGCGATGACTCCAATGGCCGTTCCAAACCCACAAGCATTTGGGTCATTGTTGTATGAGCAATGGCCTTCGATCTTGGCTTGTGATGCTATGCAGCCAAATACAATTATGGCAAACAACTGAAATCAAGAAATAAACGACATTTACGTCATTGCAACAACTCAAATTCAAGATTTATAAGGTAAAATACATTTAAGTTACGGCACAATGAACAAGAGAATAAAACTGAAAGACACCTAATTATACCACAGTTGCATGGCGGCCAGGGTTCTCTCTAGCAGTAGCCACATAGTATTATGCTAATCCAATAGCCATGTGGCTAATCTAATTTTGTACTTCATCATTTGTGGCTAATTTTCTGATGACCATTTACTGTACAATCTATCCAACCGTGGCTAATCATTTTCAAAGTTGGGAGAGATACCTGGGCCGCGGCGACAGTAAAAACTTTTTTATTTTGGAGGGCATTACTGGGAATAAGCAGTTATGGCCCGAGGGCACATAAATAACTAATTAATGCCCAAGCCGCTAATTAATGCTTGCAAGCAACAAGGAAATTCACATTGCTGTCCAGTGGAAAATCACTTGACAAAATTTGGTTGTCTGTCAAGAGATTGTTTGTCAGTTGGTTGACCAACACTATCTGAAGAGAATTTGCAAAATCAGTTAATAAGGGCCTCCATGCATTTGTCATGGCTCTGACAGTCAAGGATAGCTATTTAGTTCAAGGACAGATGTGAGGGTTTATTAATTGCTCATCGGGTAACTTACAAAAAACAAATTGTAACTGGCATTGCGAAATTGAAAAATAGAGAAATTCAAGTTATCCATAACCCATATTTGGTTGTCATGACAACCAGATAACCATAATTTCGAACCATGTTCCTAATCATGGTGTTCATCCTAATTACATAGATCTAGTAACACTGAAGACTACATAGATCATCCGAGAGAGAGAGAGAGAGACCTATTGATTATTTGATTAAATGTATGCATTATCAACACAGTAAATCAAGATTAAAACCAAGTTTTTTGTTCAAAACTATCACTTATATGGGCAATTTCTGCTATTAATGATCCATGTATTAATTCATTTTCATCAAGTGCAGTCATGCATGATGTGGCCAAACCACACACAACAGCTGATGTGGCTAGGAAAGGCCATAATGATACATCATAATAAAACCTATACCTTACATCAAGTTAGTGATATTTTTAGCCAATAGCTTAAGTATTAAGTCAGGTGATTCATTTCTAGTTTTGATAAGATATTATAATAGTCACATGCTAAAGATAGCATTAGCATGTATGCAACCATTTAGTTTGATACCTGACATGTATTATACATGTACTTCCTTAATGCTGTAATATCTGTAATATTTAAGGATATAATTTGGAGAGTTTTATGTTTTTACCACATAACATTTCCTCTGTGCAGCTAATTATGGATTATCATATTACTTTTTGAATAAAATCATAACATAGATCAATTTTTAATCATCATACAACTGTTGCATAAAAACCAATTAACTATCATAAACCTCTACTTTAATGATCTTTCTAACCAAGTAAACCTCTTGGTGTAAAGCAAAGCAAGAGCTACGTCAACAGTCAAATGACAATTCAAGGGCAAAACCTTGGGTATATGAAATGCAGCCATAAGCGGGGACACTTTTCCTCAAGGCCACTCCAAAATAACTCAATTACTGCCACTGCAGTGGCTTCCTTCAATTATTTTGTAATATTTTGCATATTAATATATAAAGATCTTATAGAATGATCTCAGTAGAAACAGCAATCAACCACAAAAGGCAACATGGAACTGATGTCCATTGCATTTATTTGTGGCTGCTTGCTTGGTATACAATCTTTGCCTGCAAGTCACTGCAGCCATGGAAGATTTAGCCTTTGGCTCATTGCTAAGGCACAAGCAATTATCTGATTTATCTCATTATGCATTGCAACTGAATATTTACGAATATTTGCAACAAAGCCAGTCCATAAGACCTTTATCAAACAGATTACATGGAACAAGGCATCTGCTACACTGCAATGGATCGATCGTCACTGATCTTGGATCCTGCACTCAGCTGCAGAGCCAAAGCAATGCCAATGATAATCACACTGCCAACCACAGTGCAGCAAACTGGGTCACAGTCATGGCTCTCCTATATAATTATGACATCGATTTGAGCAATTTATAACGCAAATACAGTGTACATGCTATCAATTTGCTAAACGCATGATAAAATCGACTGATAAATGTTGCCAAAATGTCATTTTTCCGAGAAGGAGGCGTGGCTTCTTGTTTTCACAGATCGTTTTCACATGATGGTGAAAATGTCAGCCCTGTCACAAACGACCTCAGGCCCAAAGAATGAATGCACACATAACACAGAACCAAAGTGTTCTACTCACCAAGCTAACGACTCTTAAAATCACCTGTGGCTTTTTGGCGAAAGCCAAAGGGTCAAAAGGACCTCCTGCTTTTCCAGCACCGTACGCACCGCCTCCTTCCATTTTGATTCTGTGATGAGCCCGACCTGTCAAATGACGATGATGTCATTGGGCCAAAGAGGTTTCCCAAAATCATAACAGATCTTTATTTTTAATTTTACTCACTATACGCCTAAATTATGCCAATATGTGTAGATTTGCTAATAAATACGTGATAAAAATTTCTTGCCAATTTTTTTGCAAAACAGAAAGGAAATCCTTGCACACGTTTTGATGACGTCATAATAAATTTCATCACCACGCGCAACATACGGGTCATTTATGGGAAACACGCACGGGTCGAGGCATCCAGAAAAGCAGAAAAGTTGAATCGGAAGTACGAAGTTACAAAACTGCTTAGATCTCGATTTTGCTGCTTGAATAGAGACTCATTTCAACAAAGAAGATGTCTAGGAAAATATCTGAATGCGGGGAAGATCTTTGCCCTGTCTGTAGTGAAGTGGTGACGATATTCTCGGTTGGTAAATGTGGCCACATGATCTGCTATCGCTGTTCAACCAGAATGAGAGTTCTCTGTGACCAGCTGTATTGTGCTATTTGTCGATCTGATTTACCAGAGGTAAGTTAAGTTAAAACCTCTAGTGTTAACATACTTGGTTTCTGCTTTAAGTAAATTCAACTTCTGACACCTGAATTATCAGTTGCAATAGTTGTCATTGGTGTAATTGTGTTGTAAACAAATTTGACAGATGTCAAATTCCAGTGGTTTGACAGCGTGGCAATCATGGCTCTCTGAAGGACATTCATGATTGGCATTGCATAATCACGACATAATGGCGGTATATTTAAATGCTTGTATATAGTAGCCTGCATCCTTTGACTATAAGACTTAATAGACATTAATTATCAGCTGTTCTTTTCATGAACAGTGAATGTGTTATAACATGTGTGTGATTGTCATGGATGATATATTTTTTCATTCATTCGTTTTGATATGGTTATAAGCTGTCATAATGATTATTTTTCAATTAATGGATAAGTGCTAGTGTGAGAGATGTTTTTAACAACTTTGTTTAAGTGGGATTTTGTTTTCATTTCTATTCATGTCTATATCTGCCAATGACTAATGGTGACAAAAAAAGAGAAATCTCCTAGCTTCCTAGTCTTGTTGTTACGGACAAATGGTTTTAAGAGAAAGCCATGGCATATTATCAAATGTGTTTGTCTTCCTGAAAAGGTGCTGGATCTTTCTGTCTCTGGGACTCTGCTTTGTTATTGATTGATATTTTATCATGTTTATTGTCTGGTGTTGCTTTTTTTATGTAAACAATCATGGTGCTTGGTGCAATGGTGCCACCTTTACCCAGGGATCGAAATAAGGTTCAACAATGGTAACCCGCTTTCTGGTTACCCTAAATATTGATGTGGTAACCACCCCTAACCGCAACTGTTGTGAAATAGTTTGACACATTTTGTTGTCCACGTGAAAAACAATTATGGTAACCACCATGTAACCTGAACGATCATTCTCGACTTATTTCGATCCCCGTATACTCAGCCTTCCGCCCCAGTTAGCAGGTGTTTTCAACCATCGAAGTATGATGTGTGCTATATTTGAGATTGATCTCTTATCATTATGACATTGTCTTGATTAATATCATAATGTTTCAGGTGGCATATCTGGGAAAACTTGCCAAACTGACTGATGTTGACTACAAGAGGTTTCGGCGTAACACAAAGGCACACGTGTACTTCGAAAAGGAGAATTATGAGTCGGCATTCTACAATCTGCTTGACCACCGTTGCAAAAAATGTCCCGAGTTGAAACCTTTTAGACATTTTGGGGCCTTGAAAGATCACATGCGTAAGGATCATGGACTGCAGTATTGTGACCTCTGTGTGAAACATATTAAGGTATATATATATAACAGCATTTTATTTGTACAATCTGCAGAGTATTTTACATCAGTAAAATAATTGAATACATTATATTATATAATTATTTATAACATAGTGAGAATATTAAAAA
This sequence comes from Alitta virens, assembly GCA_932294295.1. Lineage (NCBI taxonomy): Eukaryota > Metazoa > Annelida > Polychaeta > Phyllodocida > Nereididae > Alitta > Alitta virens. The sequence continues at coordinate 23,675,902 of OW028575.1, forward strand.
TGTAATATCAGTGCACCCACACAGCTATAAACAGTTCAGCATCTCTTATCACATTTGGTTGAAAGACAAATTTTAAGCAGTTTATATGTCACAATAGAAATTTGGTGTTTCTGTATATTATCCCCCTGTAAACTATACTGTTGTCATGTATGATTTTAACAATTGAATTTTTGCATTTTGGAATGACTTTTACTAGGCTGTTAAAGGGTATTCTCAGTTGATATATCAAACTGGGCTTCTTACAGATTGCCAGTACAGTATCTGAGGGAGTAGTTCTTGGAAGCTTCCAGACAAGCTTTTCACACTTTTTCCATACGATGTCTAGTTTCTTGATACTTGGTTTACTTAGATCCCATGTCTGGCTGCCGTAAAATGAGCAGCACTTGCTTTCAAATAAACGATAGAGACTCATAGAGTACACTACTTTGGGAAATGAAGTTGGCACAAATACTGTTAGTGTGTCGGAACAGTTCATTTGATTTACTTATTAAATCTTGAGCATCTGACAATGTATCCATTAAATTATTGCAAAGATGCTTAACTGTTGCAGTGCAATTAACAGTCTTATTGTCCAGGTTGACTTTGTTAATAAGTTCAGAATTTTTTTGCTCAAGAAGCTACGCAAACAGTTTGTGCTTAAATATAAATTTTATCCCATAATGTAATGAACACTTTTCACAGGTATTGATCATGCACTGTAATCCACATAAGGTTAGAGATAAAATGGTTGAATCGTCCACACAGCTTAGTGCTCCTACAATTCTATGTCAAATATAACATCAATTTTTAAGTTTATTTAATTCTTGCAACAGTACATCATGATATATGGTGAACAGAACTGGAGAAAGCACTCCACCCTGACGGATAACATTGGAAGCTCCAAACTCTTGAAGAGTAGGAACCCATCCATGATCTTCTTAAATTGTCACCCGAACAGATATATCCAGATATGTTTTTCGGGATTGATATCACTGTTGATAACAATAGCATGTCTGGGTATTGTCCATGAGCTAAAATACAATTGAAAAGTTTTGCCAGTGCATTGTAAAGACTGTCAATTCCATATACAGTATGGTTGGAGTTTAATTCATCAAAACCACTGCCTTTATCCTTCTTAAGCATATTGACAGCATCTTGATCCTTAATTTCACTTTCAAGAATTTCAACAGGGATCGAAATAAGCTTTCAACAATGGTAACCCGTTTTCTGGTTACCATGAATATTGATGTGGTAACCTACTGGTAACCTACTGTTGTGACTAAATAATATGGTGCATTTTGTTGGGCCGTTCGCATGAAAATAAAGTATGGTAACCTCCACGTAACCTGAACGATCGTTCTCGACTTATTTCGAGGTCTGTTGGAGAAGCGATTCAGACCACTCAGAGTTGCTCTGGCTAGAATTCAAAATTTTTTTTCATACTTAACTTAGTCCTCAGAAGCTCGCAAATGTCATCAGGATTAGTTACTTCAATGTGAGTGGGAATGTGGCATTTATTTGGCATAGCTCTTTTAACATCCTTCCAAAAGTATACATGTTAATAAAATGATAACCTGGCTGAAAAAGATGTATGATGGAAATCATCAAATATCCAAGCTAATATCTCTAATCACTACCTGATAAGATTCTAAGTTGGATACATGTACACTACTCACAAAAAGTTAGGGATATTTGACTTTTTGGCAGAATATTGGAAAAACTTAAAAGTAGAAACAAGTTACGCTACAATTTGAAAGAAGTGCATTTTAGTAAAAACGTCCAATGGTGATGAATTTTACTAAAGCAATTTATCAATGTAACATTTAACAATACTAGTGACTACTCCCACTTCTCAAAAATATCGTTATCTCAGAAATGTGTCATATGTACCTGAGCATGAAACAAAGACTTGCAATGATGTCCCACACTGTTCACCAGACTATTTACAGACTGAATTGGTGTCCCAGTGCTCTCATCTTGAAGGGTTATTCAAAGGTCATTAAGGTCACAGGTGCAGGGTGACGACCTTCGACATGACAACCGAGCTGATCCAATAGATTTTTGATCAGATTGAAGTCAAGAGAGAGTGCAGGCCACTCAGTCTGAGGCATTTCAGCCTCATGCAGATGTGCAGTGAGAATGCAAACTTGATAAGCTTGGAATTTTGATGCTTGAAGATGAATTCAGGCTTGTGTTACTCAAACAGGTTGGATGGCGAAATCAAAGATGTTGAGGTAGTACAGGCTTTTCCCAGTACCATTCACAAGACTTGATTCAATTCGGCACTGATCTGACACACCTGCTCAAATGATATCACTACCATCTCCTAATGACAGTGGTAACATTAGCGTAGTGGCCCCTTTCAAGTCTAAGCGAATTTCATCAGAGAACAATAACGAAGCCTAGTAGTTCCTCTTCCAATGCAAGCAGTCTCAAATAAATTAAAATGTATTGCGGGGACTGCTGAATTTTTAAATATTTTTTATTGAAATGTAGTGTGACCCAATAAACCCTCCCCCCCCCCCCCTAAATCCGCTACTGAGCATAGACATGTGTTGTGATTTTTACTGCTGACTGCCTTGTTATGCAAAATGCGCTGTAATGACAAACATTGGGACAAATGCACTTAAAAAGGTCATAGGAGGTCATTTTAAGTTCATCTAAAGCAGTTCTGAACATTTTGAGGAACTTGAAGAATTTCAACTTTTTATCAAAATATCCCTAACCTTTAGTGAGTAGTGTATGATGTACAATTGTACATGCCAAATGAAACAGGTCCTCGTGGCACAGATATTACTTGGCTTTATTTTGATTGATTTCAAGAACAAATCTGAGATCCATTTATTAATGTATTAAATAAATAAATTGAGGAAAAAGTCACTGAAGAAACTATACGAAAATGTACTTTACCTTTACCAATTTAGGATTTTGTTTCAGCTGTTCAGTCAAGAACGGAAATTGTACACTCGTCAACAGCTGGCGCAGCATCGTAGAGTAGGGGACTCTGATGACAAATCTCACAAGGGTCATCCTCTCTGTCAGTTCTGTGACGATCGTTACCTTGACAACGATGAGCTTCTTCGTCATCTTCGGAAGGATCACTACTTCTGTCATTTCTGTGATGCTGATGGCATTACTAACCAGTTTTATGGGTGAGTTTCTTCACTGAGTTGCACTCGTGTTAGGCTTAATATTCTAATTTAATGGCGTACCAGTGGCACCAAAGAGTGTCATAAATCTGGTGATGTGAAAGTATTTTTTTGGGTTAAGTTCAAAATGTCAGACACTAATTGCGCTGGCATGGATTGGTGTAGCTCATTTTGTTGGGCTGCAATTGAATTTCATGTAATTGATCTTAACTTTCAAACTTTAACCAACACAGCAATAGTAATATAAATTTTTCAAACGTCCAGGCCTGTAATTATTCTGGAAGCTAATTTGATATATAAAGTTTTTCTTTCAAGTTGTTTCAAGTGTTGGTGATTATTTGTGCCTTGTTGACTACATAGAGGTCTTCTAAACATATTAGTATTGATGTAGCATTTGTTCACCAAGCACTCAGTAGCACAGTATGTTGGTTCGGTGCTATTTGTAATGATGTAGTCAGTCATAGAAATGGTCATTCTTGTCACAGGGATTACCACTTCCTCGAAGTCCACTTCAGACAGAGTCATTTCTTGTGCGAGGAAGGCGAGTGTGTTGATGCAGAGTTCACCAACGTCTTTCGATCGGAAATTGACTACAAGGGTCACATTTCTGCTTGCCACTCGAAAGGCTTGCGCCGTCAACAGCAGAAACAAGCTCGAACGATTGATATCGACTTCAACTATGCATCTTCTCGACATTCTGGGAGAAGAGACCGTGAAAGAGGTAAATATGAATGTGCAACAATGTTATGATGCATCCCGAGTAGTTATAGTCAAAGCATGTAGGACAGCACATAATTTTAGCAGCTATTGTTACGACATAGGTTGTACGAGCTGAGTTGATGTGGCATAATTATTGGCACGCAGTGCCAATTCTTACGTTGCTTGGAGGAGACGTTTCCGCGTAATGCTTCCGGTTTGCCATTTTCCGAGCGGCAAATTTGAACTTACATGTTAATCCAATGAGGCCAGTTCGGGTATACGTTCAAGCGTGTATATAGCATACTTCTACACGTCGTGCGCCCTGCCACCTTGTCCGTCTATAGTGTACTGCCTTTGGAGTGTTTTCCACTCATGTTTTGTTTTATGTGTTCCATACATTTCTTGAAATCGTTGTTTGTTGCCTCCGTGAGTACCTCGGCTGTTTCCGGCCACAAGATGGCGAACTCCGACGGAAATGACCGAAGTGCGTTTGTACAGCTTCGTGCATGTTAGGGCGAGAGGCTGACAGTGATATATCAAAGCGACCGGAGCGCATAACTTCGTCAAAAGTTGATCAAATTTCTCAAAGTAAACATTAAATAAAAGCTAGAAAGTCATAGAATACCTTTCTGAACAAATACGGTATCCACTCCCTCTGAAAACGGCAAAATTTGCCTTCAAAACGTAGCTAAGACCCTCGTGATTATCAGTGACAACCGCCATTTTGATTACTTTGTGTTATGCGCTGTCATTGGTCGAAATGGGTAGTCCCAAAATATAACAGCCAATCAGTGATTAGCTTGCTTGGAGCAGTATCAAAAACATACTGGATATCATATATATCTTTTATTCGACAGCTTCATGTCATTCATGACATATGTGTCATAATGTAAACAGAAAATACAAAGTAAATGACATACAATAACAAAAAAAGAATAATAGAAAAGTAGTAAATAAAACTAGGTTCCAGCTACAACAGAACGAAATGGCCGTGCAAATTGCCGCATAACACGGCAAATTTTGCCGTTTTCACAGGGAGTGGATACCGTCTTTGTTCAGAAAGGTATTCTATCACTTTCTGGCTTTTATCTAATGTATACTTTGAGAAATTTGATCAACTTTAATGAAGTTATGCGCTCCGTTCGTCGTGGTCAGCGAACGTTCGCCTTGATAAGGTCAACTGTCAAATGGTACCTACGGCAAATTTTGCAGTTTCGAGAGCAAATGGATACCGTTTCTCTTCAGAAATGACTTCTATGACGTTCTGCCTTTTATTTAATGTATAACTGCCTGCCAATTTGCACATTTCTATGTGCTCTAGTTTTTACTTTACAATGCTCTCTCTTCTAAGACATATGAAGATCTATTGTCATTGTGACGTCATTAGAATCTACATGAAGATTATCTTACAAATTTAAGGTTGATAGTTCTATCAATTCCATAGTATGGAGGACAGCAGGTGGAACTGACAGGATTAGGCCCGATTGTAATCTGTCAACTTTTAATCAACATATATATATATATCGGTTATACATTTCATGTGCATGCAGTATCTGTGATTCCTATTTTTAACTTCTGAGGTGTGTTTACAGGAACTGACTATGAAGATAACCGAAGACAGAACAGAGGACGAGGAGGAAATCGCCAACAACGTGCTAAGGAAAGGTACGTGCCAGGATTATGAATGTATATATGTTGATGTTCTGTAGTTGGCAGCGCTTATATTATTATTAACTTAGAAAATTGACTGTCTAATACCAGTTAGAACAATTCAATAAATTGCAGGAATGTCAAATTAGACTTGTTGTTGTGCCGATGTTATCTAAATGAACCCTCCTGATTTGGTGTGAGCAAAATTCATCTCTCATTTATTTTGTTTGCAGAGAAGAATTGGAAACTGCTCAAGCAATCACAGCATCCCTGGCTGAGGTACAACGAACTGGTCACGTCAATGTTGTTGATCAGGAATTAGTGCGTCCTCAACGTGAGGCCCAGCCCGCAGCTCCCAAGGAGAGTGTCAAATATGAGAAGACCACGGAGGACTTTCCTACTTTGGATGGTAAGACCATGTCTGACTCTGACTCGAGTAGCGAAGAAAATGACAAATCAGCACCCCATCGACCTACTCTTGCTAAGAAATTTGCCGTCGCTCACAACTTTTCAGTTGCCCATGGCTCTATGGATGAGGAGGACTTCCCCACCCTCGGAAATGCACCAGCTAAACCTGCAGCAACCAGTAGTAGAGTCTGGGGAAGTTCTAACTCCAAAGATTTAAATTCAAGAGGTTCAGGTCGAGGCAAGGGAGGGGGAGGCATGGAAGGGGGGTCACGTGGCCCCCCTCTAAAACAAACTGTGCCTGCTTTTGCTCTGCCTCCTTCACAACGGATTCCTGTGTCCTCAGACTTTCCCTCCCTTAGCAGTATTGGTAGTGGGCTTCTCACAAACAATAGCAAGGATGCCAAGCGTCCTGCTGTAAATACGCTTTCTTCAAATTCAACCAAAGTCCCAAAACAAAACCCGGTGCCCGGTGCTAATTCGAAGTCGATCATAAGTACGACTAGCTTGAAGTCGACCATTAGTGCGACTAGCTTCAAGTCGACCACAAGTGTAACTAGTGTTTCTCAGAAATCTTCCCAACCCAAAACCATTCCAGGTGCTAATTTTCCTGTGGATAAAACCAATAAAACCAAAAGTGAAAAGCCAGCAAAAAAGGTGAAAGACAATGTTGCTTCGAGTAGCAAGTCAGCTGCTGTAAGTGAAAAAAGATGGGACAGTAAAGACTCAGCTGCGAGACCAGAACCAGCATTTCAGAAAAGCAATGTGTCCAAGCCGCAAGATGAATATCCTGCTTTACCCAAATCAAATTACAAACCAGCGAAAGTGGTGGAACCTGCACCGAGCATATCGACGTCAAACAAAAACCTCAAGGACGATTTCCCAGCTTTGGGAAACGGTGCAAAACCACAAGTACCTGTACAGTGGGGACCAAAAGGTGCTCAGAAAAGCTCAACGAGTGAATCTAATGAGCAATTTGTGACAGTGAAGACCAAGACCAACAGACGGAGGAAAAAGAACCCAAAGAGCAATTCGAAGGGATCTTCGTTACAAAACAGTGATGAGGAAGGCAGTGAAAATGAACTTGAAAAGTTCTCAACCACTACGAAACATTTCGAAGTCTTGGAAAACCTGAAAGAGAAAGAAAACAGGAAGAAAGAAATGCCTAAAAAGCCAGAGCCAGAAAGACGAGAAAGTAAATCTGACAAGAAGCAGGACAAACAAGAAAAGCAGGAAAAGATGGATACGTATAACAAGGTGCTGTCGGATACACAGAAAGTTGACTTCAACAATGACCTCTCAGAAAACTACTGCAATGGCAAATCAGATGATTTGCGGGAAGATTTCCCCAGCTTGTCCCTTTTGAAAGACCAAAGCAATCTCCCTGGATTCAATGCACTTCCTATGAGTGACTTTCCTGCCTTAGGTAGCACCAGTGACTTTCCTGCCTTAGGACGCACCAGTAGCAGCACCAGCAGTGCACCCGCTAGTCAAACAGTTTCAAAACCACCACCGGGGTTCTCTAACACAACCGCAAAACCGCCGCCGGGATTTGCCAAGCCGCCACCAGGGTTTAGCATGCCATCAATTCATTTCGAATCTCAGCAGAAGCAAGAGCAGCAGCAAGAGCAGCCTGAGAGTCCTCCCCCTGTCAGTCCAGGCATCCAGCACGCATACTCACAACCAAATGACGCAATGATCCGCAACCAAGCGCTCTTGACTGACATTCAGGACTACACCTCCAAGAGTGACTACTTCGCACAGTTCAAATCAGCCTCAGGTGAATTCCGCAAGGGACAGCTGTCTGCCCTGGACTACTACAACAAATGTGCAAGCTTAATTGGCCTCGATAACTTCTTAGCTGTCTTTCCAGAGTTATTAGCTTTGTTACCAGACATCTCCAAGCAGCAAGAACTCCTTGCCGCTCACGACACCCACAGAAAACGCCTCGCTGACTCCAGTGGCAAGAAAAACAAAAGCAAGTGGAATGCAAAAGACAATACTTTCCAGACATGTTCTGTATGTGGACAGGTCTTAATTAAATCTGATTATACATCCCACGTTACTGAACACAGTTTAGATGAAGAGTTTCCGAGCCTTTCATGATTGTAAATGTACAGGATGACGTTATTCCTCTCAATCTTGAAATACCTTGGGTGTTTTGCATTAGCTGCTGACGACATGTAATATGATTTTATTTATTATCTTGCAGTTAGCATGGCAATGCAATCGGGTCATTCCATGACAAATCACCTGGCCCCTCCCAGGTGACCATCTCAGATTTTCATCAATATTTTCCTCCAGGTAGCTATATATGATTGATGACCACATTCCAAATTTTAGGACGTTCCCAGTAGTTTTATGAGGTATGAATTTTAAAAATCAGGAGTTCTGTTCCTATCTAGTAGAGACATTTATTCATTTTGATAATTTTCCACTAATGAAAATGTATACCGCAGTAATGGATGGTTGTATTGGGCACAAATGATCCATTGGCAATGCAAGATCCTGGGAGTTGAGAGGATTTGGCATGGAATGACTTGATAGGTGAAAGTAATGATCAATATGAAGTATAATCTTGTTATAGAACGATTCGAAATTTTAGAACCATTTATTTTGGTTTTAAAATTTTTGATTAGGATTATTTCGAGTTAACAGGGTCTCCTGGAGGGTGTGTTTTTCTGAAAATAAACTACTCCCCTCCCTACAACTTTTTTTGGAAAGGAAATTTCAAGATGCATATTTGTGCAATCATCACTAAAGAAAAAAATACAATTCTCACCCCCACCGTGATGTTGAAACCTGGAAACCTTTTACCAATCATCATATATGGTATGAAATTCATTTTGTCACGTTTGAAATTAAGTTTTCAAGTAGAGTAAATCTTCTGTCGAAAGTCCAGCAATTTCTGAACACATTTCTTGCATATCTTACACTCATGTTGTGAGGTATTTCAGTGTTTTTGACAGAGAAACCCTTCAGAAAAATGATTGCCATTTACCTTATTGTATTGTTCTGCCTTTATCAAACTCATCAATATTGTTACATTGACTGTAAAGATTAGCATAAGATAACATTGAAATGATAGGCTACCTGAGTTGGTCATGGTAATGATGGTATGTTGTGTAATGCTCATAAAATTAAGGCAATCAGCCAATGACGGGATGTATTATTACCATGTAGCTGATTGAAGCTCTGCGTGAAGCAATACGTCCCAAAAAAGTCCATTCTTTCTTTTGTTACTAGAATAGGATCCCATTACCCGACTACCTCTCCTACTAGCACTTAGCTAGGGGGCAGCTGCTCTTTAAATCAACTAGTAGTTCCAGGCGTTATAAAATTGTCGCCCTAGATTATGTACTGTGACCTCATCTGTCCAATCAACCCTCGTGAGCCGCAAGAAGTTGCTTTAGAGGGCTGCAATTTCAATATCTATCTATCTATCTATTCTATGTATACACTCTCTCTTGCTGACTTTGAAGAATTTTTCGAAATTTGTGTTACTCACCTGTTCAATGTTTTTAACTCAAATAATTTGATTTATTTATTTGATTTGGTATGTGGTTGTGTTAAAGAATTTGTGATACTTCGACAATTTTCACATTTGAAGTACGATATACTAATAACTTCTGTACAGTGTGCTTGTTGATATTCAGAGGCATAAAAACACATGAAAACTTTTGAGCCCTGTGTGTGTTCGGGCGATTTTATGCCTGTATATATATTGTAAATACATCCTCTTATTTTATTGGTATGCTCAATCTGTTACGCATATGCAGCTATGTCTGTGATTGCACAGGTGTGTATGTTGAACTGAAAGATGTTAATAAAACTGTTAAGCTTGCTTTGGAACCAATATTACATGAAATGGTGTTTTTTTTTTCTCTAATTTTGTCAGCTTGTATGTGACCAACAACCCGAGCAGACAATCAGATGACAAGGCCTGGAGCCCACATCATGTGTACCTCCTTGGGTGGGGTATTTCGCTTGCCCCGGCATACGCACTAGTACAAGTCATTGCAGATTCAACATTGGCTGAAATATCATAATCACTCGTACATATGTTAACTGGCCAATATTTAGTGGACAGCTCATGAGATGTCCAGTGTAGTTGCACAGTCTGTGTTAATGGTCTGAAGCTTAGTAACCTTAGTAACCTTATAATATAAGTTATATGACCAGCTGTCGGAGGCAGACATAACGGTGAGATGGTGAAGCTTGGAGTCCACCCTATGTTACAATAACCGAAGGTGAGGCAGCTCATGAGAAGTGCCAGGCCACGGTTTGAACTTCGGGCCTTTCAGCAGCGCTGACCAATGTGATAATTATCTGATAGATCAGGTGAAAGGTAAGACGATGCAGTAGAATTCCCTAATCTTATAAACTTGGTAGTAACTATTCTACATTTAAATTGGAATGAAAAGGAAACTCGATATTATTATTAATGTGAATTTATTGCTTAAACTATTAGTGAGATCAAGCGGAGCACATTTACGCTGTCTATTCTAACCGGTAAAGAAATGAAATAGCATCTTTTTTTGAAAATGCATGAAGTGAGTAGCCTCTAAGGAATGTATATTAGTAGTGGATACAAACACTTCCGTACTATTTAGTGCAGCAATATATTAAGCAACCCTATTTCCACCATAACTGAAATAAAAAGAACTACACGATGTACCTTACAACTAAAATATTGTTAAACCCTCCTTTATAACATAAGTTTTGTAAAAGCTGACAATGAATCCCTGTTCATGTAAATCTTCAAAAATAAAACTATACATATAAAAATAATCCCAGAAAAATATATTGAAATGAAGCACCACCATGCAAAAGTGTGACGAGGGCAACAACTATGGCACTGCAAGGTGTAACCTCATTTACTCAAAACGCAGTACAAAATATCTTGTTCACCTGACTTTATTGCAGAACTATTCTTATTAAATATTTGCATAGTCTATTCACACCATTTGCACATATACGACCTCAGTTTCAGTGCAGCTGACCAGTAAAACATAATACTCCCAAAAAGATTGAGCAATGTCACAAAATGACCACGATTAAGCAATGTACGTCACCGCAAAATGCCAAGTAAACAATGGTCAGTTTTTTGTGTCCTGCCGTTATTAGCAGTTTGATATTAAAAACATGCTAGTGGTGCAAATGGCTGAACCGTGAATGTGGCCTATAGCATTGCCCGAGTTTTCCTCTCGTCTTCAAAATGTCATCATCTGTCGGGGTCAGCCTGCCTGTCAGGAAGATATCATATAAATTTATTCTATTGGGACGGAATGTAAATGCAAGCTCCTGAGCCAGGTTTTGTAGCAAATATCTTGTCGCTTAGGTTATCAAGAGAATCTTTATAGAATTCTTTTGCAACATTTTCCAGGAATGACTGCAGTTTGTCATCTGGAACCAAAGACACTGCGCAGCCTCCCCAGCCCGCTCCAGTCAGGCGTGACCCCAGAGCTCCACTTGCCCTGAAAGAGCAATAATTTATTCAAATTTATTTTATATACATAATCATATATGCTGGATTGTAAGTCCAAAACCAGTAAAACTTAATATGCTGACCCGCAGATGGCTGTAGGGAAATTGATAATTAATTATAATATTAATATTGAACAGACTGATGCTCTGCTGAATAACTTAATGCTGACAGATTTCTGCCGATTTAAGTTCACCAAGTAAAACAATTGTCAAACATTTGCAGATAGTGTTAACCAGTTTTTTTTACTATGATAGCATTAATGCAAATTAAAACACAATTCACTCACATGCAAGTATCAACCAGCTTATCTAATTTAGGATGACTGCATTCATACATATCACGGCAGCTGGCGTGACTCTCACTCATCAGTACACCCAGACGTGTCAGAACATCTGAAGGTCTTTCATCAGAGATGCTTTTGAATTTTAGCACTCTGTTGGCCTCGTTATAGACATGGGTTGCTCTTTGGTAGAGGCAGAATGACTTTACTGAAAGAAAGATAATGAGCAGTCAATATATTGGTTGTTGTACATCAGTAGGGGAGAACGCAGGCAGAGGGGAACTCTGCGAAGTCTACCTCTGTGGGGAACCCTTGAGATGTTTCTAAAATTCCCAAGAGGGCACCACAGGGACCAATTCTTAACCCCAATTTGACAGGAGGCAATGTGTTGATGTCTCATCTAATTAATGACATGGGGAGTTTTAAAGTGCTCACCATCAAAGATAAGGGCTGTAATTCAATACTTAGAGTAAAAGCAGCAAATTTGATATTAATTAAAAGTTTATCTAAACTGAAACAAATAAGGAAGAATTCCATTTATAAAAGGTACAGAGAGCAGACATAGTTCCCAGCACATGGGGACTCTGCATGAGTTATTTTGTGATTTTAGTTATTTCCCTACACTTAAATTATTAAATTTAATAAGCCCTTTCTTATCCATTCATAAAGAATATATATCTCTAAGACAGTCATGATCATAGTCAATGAGTATAGAGTTCCCCCAACAATGGGACTGTGTCATTAATTTGTCTTATACTGTGACAACAGTAACTCAAATAGCCAATAGTCACCTATGATACTCATGTAGCTTCATTAACAAGACTTTAGTTAATCTGTATAGACAGTCACAATTATAGTCAATGACTATAGTTCCTTGTACAAGGGGACTATGTCATTAATTTGTCTTATATTGTGACTACAGTAACTCAAATTGCCAATAGTCACCTGTGATACTCATGTAACTGTATTGACAAGATTTTAGGCCATACATTTAGACTATAAGACAGTCATAATTATAGTCAATGACTACAGTTCCCTGCACAGGGGGACTATGTCATTAATTTGTCTTATAATGTGACTACAGTACCTCAAATAGCCAATAATCGCCTGTGATACCCATGAAGCTTTATTGACAAGACTTTAGTCCATTCATATAGACTATAAGACAGTCATAATTATAGTCATTGACTAAAGTTCCCTGCACAAGAGGACTATGTCATAAATTTGTCTAATACTGCGACTAAAGTAACTCAAATAGCCATGTCACCTGTGGCACTCATGAAACTTTATTAGCAATACTTAAGTCTATTCATTTGGACTGTAAGACAGTCAAGATTATAGTCATTGACTACAGTTCCCTGTACAAGGGGACTATGTCTATAATTTGTCTTATACTGTGACTGCAGTACCTCAAATAGCCAATTGTCATCTGTGGAACTCATGAAGCTTTATTGACAAGACTTTAGTCCATTCATATAGACTATAAGACAGTCATAATTTATGAATTATAGTCAATGACTTCAGTTCCCTGCACAGGGGGACTATGTCATTAATTTGTCTTATAATGTGACTACAGTAACTCAAATAGGCAATAGTCACCTGTGGCACTCATGAAGCTTATTGGCAATACTTTAGTTCATTCATATAGACTGCAAGACAAGATTGTAGTGAATGACTACAGTTCCCTGAACAATTGAACTATGGCTAAAGTTGGACTTATACTGTGATTCAAATAGCAAATGGTCAACTGTTTTGCTAATTTAGACTTTAGTCCATTCATTTGAGTATGATTATAATGAACAATTGTGCCCTGCACAATGGGACTATATTCATGATTTGTGAATACAGTTATTCAGAAAATCAATTGTCACATGTATTATGTAGCTTTATTAGCAAGGCTTTATAAGACAGTCTATATTTTAGTCAATGACTTGAGTTCCCTGCACAATGGGACTACAGCTCTTATTAACTTGAACCGTGACTGACTATTTTCCATGTGTATATAGTATACAGTTTTCTGTGTAAAACAGGGTTAGTGTACCATTTTACTATAGATGTAGAAGAATTATACATGTGCAGGATTATAAGGGTACCTTTATAAAATATACTGCATTTCTATAATCACTTCACACTTCTGAACTCATTTGGAAATTCATTAAATATCTTCCTTCAAAAAAAAACAAAAAATAATCTGAAACCCTAAGAGCTATCCCAGCCATAATATGTTTGATTGAGGACTGCAGATAGACTAGAAGCAAAAAAATATATATTTTAGTGAATGTTTAACTAATGAAAATTACTCAAGATGGTATATCTTGAAATCTACTGAACATATTACAATTAAACTTACATGCCTTAAATCTATAAAATGGTGACTATTCATTCAAAATAACAATGGTAATGTCAAATTGACAGAACAGAAAAATGCTTAGTGGAGTCAGACTATAAAATATTGATTGGCCTTTTATCTACAAGGGCAATTGACCATGAGGTTATGACCCATATCAAAGGGGGTGTGACAAGGATGCCTCTGATAGGATGCAGATGATTACTTGTTAAATTGGAGCATTGATGTATACACCCATGATAGGAGACTGCTGATATTTGGATATTTGTGTTTATGTCATGGAGACAAGAGTAGTACTCTTGTCTCCATGGTTTATGTAAAGTATATGTTAAGTTCATAAATTTTTTTCCATCTGAGTAGAATAAAGGCCTTCTGTTAACTAAGTGAGCTTTTCTTATGGATTATAAAAAAGTTTTCAATATTTTATAACATGTAAATTTATGATGTGAAAATTTTAATCTAATAATCATGAAACAAATTTATTGATACCTTTTATCAGTACCCCATAGTTATGGGATACTGGTTATGGGGTACTGCTTTTTATAGAACAGAAATTTTCTATATATTTTTTTAAACTTGCTGGATTGAGCCTGACAGTTCATAAACATATACTTGAAGTCACAAAGAGCCTGTACTATGCAAAATTTGAAACAGCTGTTTCACAATTTTTTTGGAATTATCAGATCTATAAATTGGATAATTCATCAGTAGATAACATATATTTTATATTACCGAACATACTAACACAAAATTTATATGCTCTTAATCCAGAAAATCTCAACAATACATTGATCATAATTCTGAATATGTAAAACTGACAGAATTAAAAAAATTGTGTACTCAGCCAGACAATTTTTCTCTTTGATCTTAACAGGGTAATTAAGCATGACCTGAACCCCAGGGGATGAAGGGGTAAACTGTCACCCCACAAATATGGTAGGATAGAACAGCTACCATAAAAGAGGAATGCTCTACTGTTATTAAATTCTTGTTGGATGGCAGCAATACTTTATCACTGATGATTGATACCAGCTGATGCTGGGTGTTCAACCATGGAGCCACTAGAACTCCATGGTTCAACCATGGAGCCACCACCCTGACAAATCAGGGAGTATGGGAGCCACCAGTTCTGTTGGCTCCATGGTTCAACCCCCTTCCTTCACCTCTCTGTGATTTCACCCCCTACTGCTTGTCACCCCCTCCAGTAGCAGCTGATAGCCACATCTCTACCATGTACAATATATTGATATCAATTAAAAATGGGAGATAGAAACTCTCCATAGAGGAGAGGAAATTTTCTATTACACAACCCACACATTATTTGTTCATACAGACAGGAAACTATTTAAGCAGAAATCTAATGTTTGTTTAACATTGATAAATATTAAATGTTACATTAACATTTTTATCTAAATTTCTGTTTTGATTGCAAACAGCCAATCAACCAATCAATTATCAATCTAACTATCAATCATTCAGTCTAACTATCAATCAATCAATCTAACTATCAAACCAATCTATCTATATATCTATCAATCAATCACACTATCACACTATCAATCAATCAATCAATAAATCAATCTATCTATCAAGCTATCAATCAATAGAAGTAGCAATCAATCAATCTAACTATCAATCAATCAATCTAACTATCAATCGATCAACTGACTATCAGTCAATCGGTCAATCTAACTATCAATTAATCAATCAATCTAACTATCAATCAATCAATCAATCTGACTATCAATGAATCCATCTATCAATCAATCTAACTATCAATCAGTCTATCAATCTGTCTATCTAGTTATCTATCTGTCTATCTAGTTATCTATCTATCTGTCACACTGTCTGTCTGTCTGTCTGTCTATCAAGCTATTATGCAGTGTGAAATATAATTATATAAATTACTGTCATTCTTTCTTTCTTTCAATCAATTTAACAATTAATCAATCCATCTATCTATCTGTCGATCTATATGTCTATCATCCATCCTTCTATCTATCTCTCTACATATCTGCTATTTCATTTTTTTGACTGAGGTTATTTCAAAAATCTTCAACCTTGGAGAAATTACACCATCCAGACAACCTTACTATTATGACTGCCTCACTATTAAGACCACTTCTCTATTAGGCCATCTCACGCAGACCACCTTACTATCAAGACCTCACTATTAAGACCATCTCATTACTGACCACCTCACTGTTAAGTCTACCTTGCCACTAAGATCAGCTTATTATTCAAACCACCTCACTATTGAGACCACCTCTGAAACAGGCCACCTAACCATAAAGACCACTTTTTCCAATTATTGACCACCTCACTGTTAAGACCACCTTACTATTGAGGCCGCCTTACAGTATTATAGCACCTGGCATACCACCTTACAATTTAACAACCTCGCCAATTAGGATCAGCAATGCAAGGTCGGCATGATGCTATTATGGAACCACAACATGATGTATAAATTGATTCAATCACTATGTTTGCTGGTCATTATATAATCTAGTTTATATGCTTGCAAATAGATTTATCTATTTCATATTTAATGTCTCGCCAATTCTCCAGCAAATGTATGCAATAATACCCCATGATCACATTATTAAAAACTGAACTGTCATACAATTGTCAGTTTACTGTACCTAACACTATTTTGAACCTAGATCTGTAGATACAAGAATCTCGAATAAAAATAATATTTCATAACTTATTTTAACCTGCTCAGTATTATAATAGCTATTAAATGAAACTAGACCTAATTTCACCAAGATAAAATCACAGATGGCTGGCCCCTTCACAGAGAAGTTTGGCTTCAAAGCAGAAATTAAGTCCCCTTTCAAGCCCCCAGCTGCATATGCAGTGCCAATATTACATATATTATACATGTGTGTAGTGCTAAAGCCATGTATGCCGCTTTCTCAGGTTTAGATGATTTATTAACACTTTTCTATGTATTTCGGAAAAAAAAACTAATTCTTAGGCAGGGTGAATACAAGGGTCAGTCAGTCAGTTACTTACATTTTGCTATATTATGACACATATATTTCCATCCAAATCTTAACATAAATTTTTGTGGTTAATCAAGACCATTTTGCATGAAACAATACCTCTGGCATGAAGATACTTTCTTGACCTATGTACATAAGAATTTATTTCTTATGAATTCACACGCGAATGTTATCAGATTATTTATGTATTATGATAATTTTTAGGCTTTAAACATGGTAATTTGTTACAATGAATAAAACCAAGTATATTTCACCATGGAGCAAAGGTTATTACATACAATATGTTTGAGGCATTTTCATGCTCTGTTTTGAGATGGCCCCTACTTCTATAAGTCAGAGCTAGGATCTCATCATGCGTCTTGGGCTAAATCATTGGGGACCATCTCAAAACGATAAACTGCTGAGAATTTTTATTTTTTAGAAACTTTCTACTTTTAATCAGAAGTTATATAAATCAGTTAATCTATATAATTATCATTATAACATGTTATAGTACTCTCTTTATACCCAGATAGCATTCCAAATAGGGCAAGTGTCGTTTCTACATTGTTTTGATGTCACCAACATGGCACCGACGTCGATACGATTTGGAATGCTTGCTGGGTATAAAACATTCAAATGCACTTGACAATATAACGATAAAATCAGAGTCTCAAAATTGATAAAATCTAATTAAAATGAAGTCAACTGATTTACATAAACTAAAAATTATTCTCAGGAGAAAGTAAATTGTTCTAACGAGAAAGTAATCATTCTAACGAGATATTATCTCCTTTTATCTCTTTAAAATGAGATACTACCTCGTTTGAACAAAATAATATCTCGTTCTAAAGAAATAATTAGATAGATTGATAGATAGATAGACAGATAGACAGAAAAAATAGATAGATAGACAGATAAATAGATAGACATACAGCTAAACAGACATACAGACAGCTAGACAGATAGATAGACAGACAGATAGATAGACAGCCAGATAGATAGACAGACAGATAGAAAGACAGCTAGACAGACAGACAGACAGCTAGACAGACAGACAGATAGATAGATAGATAGATAGATAGATAGATAGATAGACACATAGACAGAGAGATAGATAGATATTTCTCAGGAATAATGTGATCTTAACAGTGAGGCGGTCTTATGTAACAGTGATAGTGAGGTGTTAAAGTGGTCTTATTGATGATGTGTTCAAACTGAAGAGGTGGTCTTAATAATGCAGTGAACTAACATTGTGAGAAATATCATGATAGTGTGAAAGAAATTTTTGGGAAATATCAGCAAAAATTTCCCAATAGGCCTGTGGAAGGGAGGGGGGGGGGGGGCACTGTACATGCCACTTCGTATAGACTACCATAATGAGTTTTCGGATTAGCTAATACCATGGAGAAAAGAGTAGAAGAATTGGTGCGAAATTTGTTATTTTTAAGGAAAACTGACCGCCCCCTATTAGTGGTAATGACAGCAGATTCTTTCATCTTTTTAGGTATAAAATAAATGTAAATGTCACAAAAATTAATAATAAATTGCAGCAAATAGTGTAAAAAATGGCTAGTATTCATGTCAATCCCTGGTGGAAGAAAACTGACTTAATGCATGTACAATGTATTCACCTATACATGTGCTATTGCAAAGGAAAGGGCTTATAATTCTAACATTTCCATGATATATTAAGCAGTTAGGTAATGTTTATCACAGTCCAATAAATACTTTTTTAGAAATGAAAAAAAAAAAAAATTACATTAAATTTGAAATGTTTACTGTTGTTTCAATCACAATGACCTTGAATCTTTTTACATTGTATATACATATATATATATATTTTTTTTTTTTACTATATTTCCGAATTTTAATGATCAAGATTTTAAATTTATCATAACCTTGTATTATCTCTGAATTTAGCTGAATGTATCATAACTTTAGAGGAATATAGTACATTTCAAGGGTTTTCAATACAAGGTAACTGCAACAAGGGTGTATACTGACCCTCTCAGTGCCACAGTGAGGTATGTGACAGTCATTTGGGGGGTGATTTGTAGTAATAAAAGAGGTGATAAACAAGATAATGTAAAATTTCACAGTTCTTTCAAAACTCATCTGAGATGCTGACTGAACCTTTAAACGTGCCGGGTTTCCACTCCTTCTACTCTTGTCTCCATGCTAATACCATGGAGGTATTATACCTCCATGCTAATACAGTGTATACATACTGAAGATTATATATTTCTGTTTTTATTTCTATTTCTATCTTTTTTCTTTTTTATTAATTTCTATCTGTCTACCTTTCGTTTTTTCTTCTTTCTTTAATCTTATTTCTATCTTTTTTTCTTTGCTTCTTTTTATCTTTCTTTCTTACTTTCTTTCTTACTTTCTTTCTATCTTTCTTTCTATCTTTCTTTCTATCTTTCTTTTCATCTTTCTATCTATCTTTCTTTCTATCTCCCTATCTTTCTTTCTATCTTTCTTCCTATCTTTCTTTCTGTCTTTCTATCTTTCTTATGTATGCATGTACAATGTATGCACCTATGTATACATGTATATAGATTATAATATTATTGCAAAGGAAAGGGCTTATCATTCTTAAATTTCCACAATATATTAAGCAGTTTGGTACTGTTTACCATGCTCAAATTTATATTACTTTAGAAATGAAAAAATTTATATTAAATAAGTATGGGGATTTTTTCTTTCTTTTTACATTGTATATGATTTCCTATATTTCTGAATTTTAATGATCAAAATTATTAAAACCTTGTATTATCTCTGAACTTAGCTGAATCATGGAGTCTCTATTGACTCCATGGCTGAATGTATCATTTTGAGGAGTATAATACACTGCAACAAGGGTGTATAGTCAACCTCTCAGTGCCACAGTGAGGTGTGTGACGGTCATTTAGGGGGTGATTTGTGGTAATAAAAGGGGTGATAAACCAAAGGCCTAAAGGGAGCCATGATGGGTGGGGCTGGGGGGGGGGGGGGGGGGGCTTTACCCCTCCAACATTTTAATAAAAAAACCTTTTTATATTTAAAGTTTGTTTGTCATTATTCAGTCCAAGTCTTCAAGATCTTTCAAAATATTTGGGGGGGGGGGGGGGAGAGGGGATGGCCAAATTTTCAAATATATTATTTGGTTTCCAGAATTTTCCATGGTGACTATACAAGAGAGGGAGTTCTGACTACTCTTGTCTCCATGGATTTATCACAGCTTTGGCCTCTTTGGAAGAACCAAATGGAACAAATCATAATGTCATGACAGCACCCTTTCAATACTGTAGGCACCCCCCCCCCCCCCACACCACTTTACCCTTTTAATTAATGGCACCTTGACTGATTGAGAAATATGCTGTGTGAAGAATTTTTTATCATGGAGCCAACATTTCTGGTTCTGGTGGCTCCATGTTATTATTCACTGCAACTGTTGTCTGCTCTTTATAGCTTAAACCTTCCTACTTTTTAGCATATCTGTAAATATATCAATTAATTTTATGTTCCAGGTTGGTACAACTGGAATATTTTTTTTTATGGAAAATTAATTCCAATGACCTCATAATTTGTATATATAAACTCAGGTTTACTTTAATGGCCAAAAAACAGTGATGTCTTGTGATATTGATATGCTTGCGGATGTAAAAAAATTGTAAATTTATAGTAAGCCTTCTAAAAAAAAAGCAAATTTCTATGAATCTGTGATGCAAAATGAACAGGGGTAAAATGCACAAAGTTTACTGATTTTAACCTCAGCCCGAGCCTTATGTCCATTGCCTGAGTGACACCTTGGAAGAAATATACATGTATATTTCTTCCAAGGTGACACTGAGGGTATGAATGTAAGGGGGAATGTAAGGGGGGGGGGGGGGGAGGAGGCAACTGATTGAAAACACATGCCCTTCCAGCAGTTTGCAATTAGCAAGACTTAACCTTGGATATCCAAGTTTCATGTAGAAAACTGGTGCTGATATTCATTTGAACAAAAAATAATTTATATTTTGTTTATAAATTTTTTTATATGAGGATTCACATAAGCAACAGCTTTTATTTGAATAAGTCTAATTTTCCCAATACATATAATTCTTCATTGGCTTTTTTTTCTTATTTG
The DNA here is from genome assembly GCA_932294295.1 of Alitta virens. Classification (NCBI taxonomy): domain Eukaryota; kingdom Metazoa; phylum Annelida; class Polychaeta; order Phyllodocida; family Nereididae; genus Alitta; species Alitta virens. The sequence goes on from OW028575.1 coordinate 23,697,003, forward strand.
TTAAAAGTGGGATGTTTAATTTGACCCTATTATAGTTATGATTATGAAATACATGTCATTTTTGTTATCATTTTACATGTATTTTTCTTGACAAACACATCCCTGATATCCATTTACCACAAAAACCAAGTCCAACCATGGAGTCATAAGCACTCCAAGGTCCAACTAACTTAGATACTTGAACTGGCAATCTCAATTGCCACTCTGTTAGTCTTAATTACTACCAGGCAACACACCCTGCACATTATGCAACCACTAGCCCAGTATTTATTAAAGTTGGGGAGGGGGCTTTAATTTCTATTTTATTTAGTACAGAGGGTCAAATCAAATTTATAACTAATGAAGGAATGAACCAAGAAAAACAACTTAAATTATCTTTCTTTTAAGTTGAATGTATTAATAAATATTGAAAAAAAAGGGCAATAATTTAGTCATTCTTAGCTTTTTTATCTGATTTTAATTTTATCTGATTACCTTCCATGTGCTATAGTTATATAGATTAACATGGTTTATCCTAGAAATATTTATTCCTAGGTTTATCCATGGAGACAAGAGTAGACTGGTCTCCATGAGCTTAGCCAAGATATTGGTTTTCTTAAAGGGCCAAGTGGCCACCCTCCAAAATGGTCATCAGTGTCATGTATAAAACCCCATTGGTCATGGAGCTCCATGAAAGGAGAGGGGTATGAGTGGAGAGGGGTACAGAAAGTTCTGAGGTCAAAGATCAAATAAGAGGTATCAGATTACAAAGGGCAGGCCTGACCTCTGGTGTTGATTTGACAAATTAGTGACCAGTGAGTCCACCTGTGAGGGGTACTTATGGCTCATTAAATCATGTTTTTCTCGAGAACTTTTTTTTTGGCTCGAGCTCTTTGCCTGGAAAAATTCACAGAGATAGTTAATGAGATTTCACATCACCCTGCACTGGAAGCAACTTGATATGTCAATTAGAACAGATTTTAGAGGCCTTTAAAGATTTTTCCAGTCCCCCTCAGCAGGGAACTCAAATCTGAGCCCCCAAGGGAGTCCACTTGATAAGTGGACCTCGCTAGCCAGAGTCCCCCAGGGAGGGAGACTTCGCAAGAGTTCCCCTCTGCCTGGGTTCTCCCCTACTGTACATGGTGTATGTTAGTTACATGACAACTCTGCTTGTAAAACTTAACATTTGAATTTATATGTAAGTGAACATTTAACTCGCTAGCGACTTACAGTGAGTGGTGTTGGCACTTAAAGAAATAGAAACAAGTACTTCATCTGTAACTCCAAAAATCTGACAAACTTCCTCCCTGCTGTAAGCTCCTTTGTGTAGAATGTCCTCGACTAAAATGGCCATGTCATCCAGACTCACAGACAACTTTTGCTGAAGGTCGCCAAGTTTTCGAATATCACGCCAATCCATTCCCTTTGTTTTTGCAATTATCTGAAAATAGATGCTGAGATGGTTTTTTTTTGCATAATTATTAACAATTTGATGAAATACATCTTCATGAGTTGTAGCTCTGCTGATAAAACGTTTATGAGCTTTTAGAGCCTGATACTTACCTGAGCACCAAGGCGACATTCCACCACTCTGATATTGTAATGTGATGAAGCCGCTTTGTTCATCTCTACGCAACTGTTACTAATCACAAACGTGGCACCGTCAGGTAGCGATACGTCTGTGCACTTAAGTGGATTGAACTCAATATATTTTGCCTGTGAATGATAAAATGGGTGCATTTATTGAAGATGAGTCTGCAATATGTCAAATGAATTGGTGGCACAAAAAGACCTCATTGAATCCACACTCACCGTGCCAGCTTGAGCAAGAATTGAACATGCTTGGTCCATGCCTCCACCTTCTGTGCCAATGTAATGCTCGCAGTGCTGGCATACATCTGCAATTTCCAACTGCAACAGCAAAATACTCATGTAGTTTTGTTACACGGAACGGACTTCCTTTCTAACTATATACATCCAGTTATTCAGGAAATAAATAACATGCTAAAATACAATAAAATTATGACTAAACACCTGTGGCAGAGATTTCTTATTGCCATACATAGTCGTCAATGCAGCACAGCACACAAATGCACTAGAACTGGATAGTCCAGCACTGGGTGGCACAATGCCATGCATCATCATTTTCAGTCCCTTGGACCTCTCCATTCCTTCATGCTCAAGGATACCGCGATATCCACACATGAAGTAATTGTACCACCGTACTTCACTGCAATCTATGCTCAAATCAGATGTATCTCTTGTGTGGTCCCTGGGGGAAAATAAAAGAGTCACAAATGATAGAGTTGTTCAGACACTTATTAAAAAGAGCTGAATCTTACAACGCAAAAAGAAATCACACACAACCAAAAAAAAAAAAAAACATACGCACTGAAAACTGGCAAAATAATTGGCCAAGGTGAGACAGTCAGAATCATCAGTTGAAGCAGCAATGACAATATCTTGAGTTATTGCCATTGGTAACACTCCATATCCGCAATAATCAATGTGTTCACCTTTAAGAAAAAAATTATAATTTAGAAGTTATTCCAACACACCATTGATTGCAAATATGGGCTTATAGTATGACAGCTACTGCACAGATGATACAAGAGATTCTAATTATAGTATACATAACTAATATGAACAGTAGTAAATTGGGAAAAAGTGTAGTATAGCTCACCCAGATTTATGACCATATTTAGCTAGCATCGTTGCGAAGCATATGACGTCTAAAGCTTGAATTCAATGTATGACATCTCAAACAAATGACAGTGGTTTTCATGTTCATGGCAAGGATGATGTTTAGTTTTCCTATTTTCTTGGGGGCTACCCCGTCTACGCTACACAAATGTTATTCTTGTTGGACAAGACCTTCAAAACTTGGTGAGTGTTGCTCAAAATAATGATATTTTTTATATTCTTTTGACGCCAAATATGGTCATAAATTTGGGTCCACTATATGGTACAAATATGTCATAAATTTGGGTCCACTATATTGAAAAACAATTAAATTTCATGTGATGATTTCACTGTCAATTTGCTTTGTAAATCTATAGAGGAATTATGTGATCTAAGGGACAGCTGCGGTTTCTCAAATATTTTTCACCATTAAGAATTTACCATATGCCTACTATAGAATATCTTTGCATTTTTAAAGTGCTTTTTTTTTTTCAGCCTACATCGCTTCTATTCTTTTGTGCTTTTAGATGTTTCTTGGAATAATATGCACGATTGTGTAAATTAACAATTTCATTCAATATAGTTAGTTAATAGTTATTATACCAATAATGTTGACCCTTCCAGGTGCTCTGCAAAAGTGTGCAGGATTTTTTCCAAACTTTTTACTGAAGGCATCTTGCAGCTGTTGATATCTGAAAAAAATAAGCCATCAGCATTTACTTGGTTTTTTTTTCTTACTTATCAATGCAAATGGAATGTTTTATCAGCACTATCTTTGAAAAATAATCAATCAGGTTTTGATGAATGGGTAGTGGTGGGACGATGATCGACTAGAGTCGAAAGTCGGTCGTTTCACGCCTTTAATCAAGTGCTTAGAAGCAAAAATGTGCAATCGATTTTAGTCGGAATGCATAAATCACCAGTGGGGAACAAATTCATTAGATTTTTTTACCCAAACAACGAACTAATGGGCGCTTCCATTTTGCTTTGGTCATGTGAATGCATAATTTATGTTACAATATTGCTTACATCTGTCTTACGTTGGATGTCGTGAAGGATATCGTTGGATGCTCAAACCGATTATGAACGGATCATCGGTCGGTTCCCCACAACCGATGATTGGTTTGGAGAATGAAACCGACTCCCACCACTATGAATGGGTCACATCCATGAAAACCTTATTTATTTTTATTTATTTATTTACTTAATTAAAATTTCTTTTTTTTTAACTGACTTTCAATCACTTTAACTTTAATTCCATTTATTTGTCTGTGGGTAGACAGATCATACATTAATATTTGCAGCCACTAATGCATGGTGCTATACTTTTTAACAAGCAAAATAACATGTTTTACACACCTTTTGTTTACAGAAACGTCAAGATCTTGCACAGGGACAGTTGCCATTTTGATGATCATGTGACACGTATTGTAAGGGGGTCTAGTCAACTGGTCCGCCAGACGACTGGTCCTCTGACCAAATCGCCCGCCGATACAACTGGTCCGCGAGTCAGGTCAACTGGTCCGCCACTTGGAGCGTATTCGATTTAGTTACACGGGTGACTCGAGTGACTCGGGTCACGAGAGTTTTAATCCGAACACCGGCGAGTTGGCCGGAACGAGAAGTCACGTGGGACAATTTACTCGACCCCCGTACTCCCGACTTTTGCCGGAGTAAACGGAACATAGCTCAACCAGTCGTAAACATTCAATAGGTCTCGTGCCTCCCCAGGCCCCCTAGTGTTTATTTAACTAACACTCGCACCAGTCACTCGACCTGTTCTTTTAGGACAAGGAAGCTACAAGAGCATCCTGCCTTGGCACGCACGCGCCAAATTACACTAGATTCGCGAGAGTTTCAATATCGAATTCGCTCTAAGAGTCATTTGGTCTGCCAGAAAGTCAACTAGTCAACTGGTCCTCTGCAGAAAAAGTCAACTGGTCCTCTATGAAATTGTTTTGGGTCCTGTTTTTATTTCAATATTCAGTTATGTTGGGTCAAATATTATGATAATATGGAATTATAACACGAATCTCTTTAAGAAAGGTGAAAAAAAAAACATAGATGTAGGACAGTCCGGCTAGATATATAGGCCCTAAATATATTTCTTACTCATAAAAAAAAGTCAAAGTAACAAATTTCTAACTATTTAACTATTACTTGTATATATTGTTACATTAATTTGATGAAAAAAGCAACAGAAAACTTCAAACTTGAGCAACAATGTTCAGGTGAAATTGCTAAATTCAATTGCAGCTTATCACCACTGATCACTATTTTCCTTTAATGTTTGCCAATATATATATATATATAGATCTACAAATCAAGGACTTGATACAAGATCCACAAAACAGACCTTTCTGGGCAAACAAGAAGGTACCAAAACTATTCTCCTACAATTTTTAGTTCTCAAGATATTCCAGTTTTGATTTTGTACAAATCTGAACCTCAGAGGGGGCGCTAGGGCAGCCACTTGCAGACGTTCGGCCGCGAGAATGAGGCCGCCGCATGCCCGCCCTGGCCCCCCTGCTTTTGAGCGGAGGACGAGTTGACTTTCTTCCGGCGGACGAGCGGGTAAACGGTTACTGGCCAGCGGCAGAGCGGACGAGTAGGCTTTGGCAGCGGACAAGTTGACTTTGCCGGCGTATGAGTTGGTAGCGGACGAGTCGTCTGGCGGACGAATTGACTATACTCCATTTTAAGAGCTCTTTCTGGTTGGAGGTCGGAATCCACACGGTTGTTGGACTTCCGGTAAACAATGTGGTCGACAATGTCAAACCGGTGCCTTCTCAATTTTGGACGAATTAGAAGTGTTAAACAAGTGAAAGTGTGTGTATTATCGCATAAAAATGGTTATTCGACAGTTTCTGCAGCAACAGCAACAACAGAAGATGGGGAAGACTTGTATCCGGCGATAAAGCAGCTTTATCCCCCTGGAAAATGGGGCGACATGCCAAGAAAAATTGCTTGGAAGTTCTATGAACAAGGAGTGGAGCTCAACAAAATACCCCACTTGAAACACAGATTAGAGGCATTATCAGGGGAGGTGTTTCTTCCCCATTACAATGTTATGCAAGTTGATGCCAGGCCCAACATACCCTACAAACTGTTTGTCACTAAAACCCATGTAGAACATGGGCTACCCGACATTTACAACTCTCTATCAAGTGAGCTGGATTCTAAATATGACCAGCTTAAATCCGAGGTCCAAGATAGTTTGTTGCAAGTCCATGATGAACTTTATCTTCTCCATATGCGAAGGACCTTCAAAGCATTCACTACTGAGTATATCGCAAAGCAGACTCTGAAAGCGTTATTCGACAAACTCGCCACATCTTTAGCAGGGGAAAAAGAGCATTTCCTTAGAGCTCAAATAGATGAAGGTGTCCCAATAGAGACATTCTGGTTAAAGTCAGGATATGAAGATTTAGTTAAAAAGAACCACCTTCATTTCACTGATGCATTGCGTTTCAGCGCGGCATTTAATCCAACCATGCAAATCCGAACAGAGCAGCCACTGCCGCAGGTATGCTATGCTTTCCAAACAGATGATATATATGTATCATATAAATTTCTCATGAATTATGGTGCAACCTAGAAAACATGCCATGTTGGCCCAGTTGGGGAACTTGGCGACCGGGTTGGAGAGATGTTGGGCCACCTCCAGCCCTCCAGCACATGTAGGTGGCATGTTTTCGGGGAAGTCAGGTGTTATGTTTAGACATGCAATCCTTTTACAAAAAACAACCCCCATGCATATTCTGTGCATGTCAAGTATCAATTCATAGCTTGTATATTTTCCTGTTTCAGTTTGTAGACCATGATGCAGATATCTGCTTCGGAGGTTATCAGAAGTATCCTTATCATCCAAGAAGCCTTGTGCAATCATTTGCTTACATGAGACCAAAAACTGCATCTGGTAGGTCTTTACTTTAAAAACAAGAAGAAAACTCTTTAATCCATATTTTGCATCTGAGTGCAAAACTTATGTATCTTATTGTAGATTTCTTTTACATGCAGATTTCTTTTAAATGCTGATTTCTAAGTTTGCAATCATCCCTTTCCTAGGGTTGCACAGTCAAATCCTGAATCTTCAAATCATTAAAAACGTAACCTTAATAACACTTTACAACAAATCTTCCAGAACAACTGTTTATAAACTGCTTGAAACTGTAGACATAAATAATGTATATACCTAGGTTACTACAGATGAGCTTATGATATATCTACCTACATCTACTTCCATGTATAAATGTGTATGTAAAACAATATTATATAGTACATAGAATTGCTGATATTAATGTTAACTATAATCATCTATGTAAATAACTTTCACTTGGTGGCTGGAACCATTACTAAATTTATTTTATTTTTTCTCTTCTTTTAATGAATTTCTATTTATTTTATTTTAAAATGTACAGTGATCTCATGTTTTGCAAATTTTGTGTTGAATTTTAATGTATCAATGATGTTTGCGACAAATATGTCATATTTGACATAATACTGTCAATAAAAATTATATACTTATTTTCAGGGCACTGGATAGATGACCCCTGTGAATTTGCACATACATTGATTTGTGGAGTGGATGACAGATGGGCCAACTTCAAAAAATGGCATGGGGAAGACCTTGCTAAAAAGGAAACACTAGCGATGGCAGCTGTAACAGGATTCGGGTCAACAGTGGCCCAAGCCCACAATCAAGGTACAGGACTAATTTAAACAGAACCTGGGTTAAACAATCTAAATGAGAATATGCAGTAACATGCTGTGATCCTCATAATTACACGCTAATTACCTAAAATCTGATTACATAAATGTATGTTAATTGTTTGCAATGAGCCGGATTTTTTTCTTGTAAATTAGCTGGAGGGGGCACAGCTTTTGTTATCACTTTGATTTTTCCGGTGATGTTGCCTCCTGAGTGATGTTGCCTTTCCCGCCAAACACCAATCGTTTTCCAGAGCAGTTTGCAGCCACGTATCGCTTTGTGGCATCCTCTTATTGCTTTTAGCCTTGATTGACCCCTTCCCTATCGTACACAACTGCTTTTTCCACCACCCTCGGGTGTTGACTTGGAAAATGCGGTTCTTTTCCTTATATGCTTTGGATCCCACAAGGGATCGAAGTGTCTCTGCTGTTATGGGCAGAGCTCCGCGTATCCCATGTGCATTCTTGTTCTGTATCCTGAGACACTGGTGCTCCTAGTAAAAGTTTTGACAATACTTAACAAGTTCTTTTAATTTCATTACAGGGTTCAACATGTATTGGGATGTGACTTATCCTTATACAACTCAAGTCATCATCAGCGACGGTCAATCCATGCGTTTTGGTGCTTACCAGTTGAATACATTGCAACTAGTTAAAGATAACAGTGCCAATGAAAGAAGAAACATACTTTGGACAACTGATTTTGACAAACTGTACGATGTGATCGAAGATGGACAGGTGAAAGGGTTTAATGATGACGTGTGTAAAAATTTAATGAGATTTATGCTCTTGTCACCTGAGGACAGAGGTGTGAACTTACGACCATATTTACCTGAATATCCTTCTCCTCTGGAGCGAAAGGTTTTGATAAACAAAATCGGAGAGGAGCCTTTTGAACACAAAAAGTTTGGAAGGTTCGATCTTCCCAGGAATGCCATATATGACTCGATGGACTCTTAGCACATTTGTGGGACTCTTGTGTGTGAATCAGAATGTTTCAAATGAGTGCTGTAGGTCAGCTCTACCTATGCTTCTAATAAATTTGTAAAAAAAAAAATTGTGTTGTGAAGTTATCCTCTTGAATACATTGTATGTGAATTATGATATTATATTATATGAAGAAATGATACATGATATCATATGAAGAAATGATACAAAGTCACATATTGTAAAATTGTGATAGAGTAGCTATATTTACAAATCAATGCTCACACATTGTTAAAATATTATGCAATAATAAACTTGTAGTGATGATACAGTTCTTTATATTTCCGGTAGTATTCAGTCATTTGTTGTTGATAATCTTCAGCATTATATCGTCAGCAATCAAATTCAATTTGCATGCTCGTAAAGTCTGGATCAAGACATCCTTGTTTGCCTTTGCAGGATTTTTAGCCACCCAGGCCTTTAAAGCAGAGTACGCCTGCTCTCTTAAATCCCTGGGATAAGCTTCCTGGATATTGTCTACTTGTGCGTCAGATACCCCCAGTCTTCTTGCAAGCTGGCGCCAGTTCTTTCCGACATGGTCTGCTATGTAGTCAAATTCATCATACATGTCTGAAAATAAATATGATATTTATACAATTGTGATACAACCTATAATTTAAAATATTGCAAAAAATCAATGGTGCAATTTATAGATTGAAGAAATATGTACCTACCATGATTCACATTTTCATGACGTATACCTGGAAAGGCATTGTAACATAAAATTAATTTGTCGTGGCATACTCAAATTTATGAATGTATCTTACAACAACATTTATAATAGTTTTATATGTAAAATTACAGTAATTTGTAACTGGATGACTAATACATGTAACAGAATTATCATCAGTTGGCATACCTTTTGATGGTATGTGACAATGACTAGGCATGGATGGTCCTCCACCATTTTCATAGACTGCTAAGACATTAAGAACATCAGTTCTATTGTTTGTGCCTCTTTCTAGCAGGTGAAAAAGGAAATCCACATAATTAGTACTGAGAAGGTCTCTTTCTTCAAGTGCATCCCAGAGATCAACTGGGGTTTTAATGTCCTCTTGTGTCCTTTTAGGAATCTTGTCACCACAAATAAACTTCATGGTGTTCAGTTCATCAGTTCTAATTTTGCTGGACAAATCAGCCAACATAGTTTTGTATCTCAAATCCATTATTATTAAAACTGCAGCTGCATATACAGTGTGTTTGCTTGGTTGTGGAGTGATCAGGGATGTGAAATAGAAACCTGGTTTGTTGGGGAATCCCGAAATGACGTCACGATGTGTCTCCCTTTTCGGTGTCTCTGATTGGTCCAGGTCAGCGTCGTGAGGGGGCGTTTCCGAAAATGGCGAAAATGACAGGACAAGTGCGCGTGTTAATCTCTCTTTTAATGCTGTTATCTTATTGCAGCGCTGCTAACAAGTACTCAAAGGACTTGAACAAGCACAACGAAGCATCCCGGGACAAATATGCAGCAAAAGATGAACTTTTTAAGAAGAAATTGCCTCAGATGTATGAGGAAAGACCTTTCAGAATACTCAAGGTTCAGCTCCTTTGGGAGAAAGCCAAGAAGGTGATATCTCTTTGTAAACCCTATAACCTGCAATCTGGCCTCAGCAAAGCTCAGCTGGACAGTAATAAATGTGACATCAATTGAAATATGGTCAAATTAGCTAGTGTTACAAGCAGAGTAATATAGAGTAATTATTTCAATGCATGCATGGCGTCTGTGTAGCTGCATTTACCAGAAAGATAATCGTATAAGTTTTTCTATGGTATATAATGGTGTTTTCAAAATTACATTATTTGCAGAGTAGCTTTTCTATGATATCCAGGAGAGGTGGAGGGGGGGGGGATTTAAAAAAAATAACAATTTAGATCTGTCAATTAGAAAATAATATTTATGACATTTGTATACATCATGTATACAAATGTCATAAATATTATTTAACATGTACTTTAATTAATTGAAGATTACATGAAATTTATTAAAATTTCAGCGTCTCCCAGAGGCTGAGTGGCCAGAATTTTTCACAGACTTGAAAATTCAAGATAAGTTAGAACTTGAAACAAAGAAGAGGCGGACTGAAGGCAAGGACAATTTTGGGGATCTTGAGGCAGAGACCAGAGAGAAGATGATGAGTAAGATAGAATTTCGAACGATTGCTAATTTGTAATTTTAGTGGAATCATGTATTATGCTAGTTGCATGTTAATCACAGCTCAATTTGTGATGTAGCACTGTTTTTTAATCTTGCAAATTTTGTTTGCAGAAATTATGAAAAAGTATCACTTGTATGATGACCGAGTTGAGGAGAATGAAACTGTAAAGCCAGACACAGATGAATACTTCGATATGAAAAAACTGAAGAAGAAGCCAAATAAATACGATGCAGAGTTTGAAAAGAAGTTGGATAAATTGTGGAAAAGGGCTGAAATGTCAGGATTTACTGGTTTGTGATTTTTAGTGGTTAAATTTAGACTTAGATCTATATATTATTACAAATGTTTCATGTTGAGTATTCTGTAATATACATAAAATACACCATTAAAATTGTGATTGTCATTGCAGAGCATCTTTAATGTGAGAACTTAAAAATTAATGTCTCATTTTGCAGAAGAAGAACTTGACCAGCTCAGAAAAGAATTTGTGCACCACCAGCAAAAAATAGAAGAATTTAATCAATTACAGAGCCAAATATATACATTGGAAGGTAATTTCTTCTGTAGTTCCATTACATGTATAACAGAACTCCAGAATTTGTTTATTCAGACCTTTAGCTGTTTAGATTGCGCATTAATTTGAATTTAATGTTATTATTTTGTATAGCATATGAAAACATTCTAAGACAATGCGTAAGGTGGAAAATAGGAATACAAATGTATTTAGTAAATAAGTTCAATTTGCATAAAAATGGAATTGAGATTAAAAACTGTAAATATAGAATAAAACTTGAGTCTCATTGAAATGAAATATTATGTGATTTATAACGTTCATTAAACATATCTAATCAACTAGTCTTACAAAATTGCTTCTTTTTTTTCTTCAGAAAATACAATAGAAGGTTACAAAAAAACGGATGAAAAGAAGGAGGATAAGCGAGACTTCAAAAGAAGACACCAAGATCTGCTTGACCAGTTCAGGACATTGGAGGGCACCGTAGCGGATAAAACTGGCTTAGATTTTACAGAGCCTCGAGTAGTCGAGCTGTGGATGCTTGCAAAGAGAGCTAACTTCTCTGATGTGGAGCTTGAGTCTTTCAAGGTATATATATAATATATAGGACTCATTATCGAGCACAATTTTCCTCTGCCTAAAGATTTATGACCCATTAATAAGTATTACATACTCAAGACAATTAATTCCTGTCAATGAATAATTGCATTTGATCAATTATGCTTGAATAAATTATTGCATTTGATTACTGTAGTAGTAGAAGTTGATTTAAAAGGTTAGCAAAGGGGTTTAAGTTCTTGCTGCAAAAACAATGAAGCCTGTAAGTGCCAAACAAATTCTTGAAGAGGATATTTGTTAACTCAAGTTTTATAGTACTAGTTTTTCATTCAATGTATGAGACTTGTAACATTTACAATATTTTTAATTCCAGAGTGAGCTGAAACATTTTGAAATTCGCCTTCAGAAACTAGAGTATTACCAAAGTCAAGCGGATTATCTTAAAGCTGATAGTTCTGGGAAATTCCGTAAAGACAATGAACTTCTTGTGGATAAGGAAGACACCAAGAAAGATCATGTATTCAGGAAAGCTGAGGAACATGAGAGAAAGGTTAACAATTTATATAAATACCAAGTTATTGTTTCATAAATTAATTGTCAGTTATATAATTGACTCAGCTTAGCCTTATTCCTGACTCTCTCCAGTAACACCACTCTTACTTGGTTGAATCCAAAATGTCCTTTATTGCAGGGTTACCTTACTAGTGCGGTTATTTGTACATGTTGTGACTGACATACAGATAAACCTGATCTTCATGCCACCTTTATAGAATGGTCATCAGCTGTACATAACCCCTGTATTCCAGAAACCCCCCCCCCCCCCCCCCGAAATGAATTTTCATTGTTGTATTAAACGACCAAACTGATCAACTCCCTCAGTTTACTTCTTAACAGCTTTGTGTCCATCAGTCCCGTAGCCAAGGAGGGGTCAAAGGGGTCATTCGACCCACCCAATTTGGTCCATTTCCACACATTAGTCCACATCAGGGAATGCTATTTTAAAAATTTGTATCGCAGGTCCACAATTTTAGGAAAAAGACCCACCCAACGCTAGCGGCTGGCTATAGGCCTGTCAATGTTATATTTTGTGGCCAAAACAGAAGTTTCTGTAATGCTTGATATAGCCGTTAGAATTGGTTGTGGTGTATTCATCAGTAATTTCTAATTATAAATTCTACAATCATTGTTATTGAAATCTCATACTGAATCTAATCAATCCTTTTTTTAATTTTCAGGTGAAGAAACTCCATTATGAATTAAAATCCAAAGTTGCCAATGCACTTGGTGTTTCACATTTAGAACTATGACGGCATCTGCTTAATAAAGGAACGAAAGATCTGCAATATACCATTCCTCGAGAATAACAGCAGCATCAAGTATTTTTCATTTCACCATCATTCTTCAGCTTTTTTACGGCATGTTTTCTAATGAGTCCCATTATTATGTATGTCAATAAATTCACAAAGTTTATAGAGAATGATTTATCGTCTTGATTGTAGTGGTTAGCAAATATATTCTGCAGTGACTGTAGTGTGCTCAATGGTATGGGTTTGGTCCCACGCATGGAACCCAGCGAGTATCAACAACCTTCTAACTAGGCTATTTTCCTTTTATTTCTTTTTTTTTAAATAGTAAACAAATGCTAAAGTAGTTAGGTCAGCAGACAGCAGCTAGTTATTAATGAGCCAGTTGAGTGCACTCAGATTGCTTGTGAATGTAATGAGCATTTTAGGCCTTTGAATGCACAAAAAGAGGCAGCAATTGTACAAATGACAAATCCAAGCGTTTGCTGATTCCAAGCGTTATCTCATTAAATCTGCAACATATATAACATAGACTGACAGAGCTTCAGACCAGTAAAACTGACCGAGATAATACCATACTTCTATACCAAATTTCGCACTGAGAATTGAGTCCACAAAACCAAAGTTAAGCACATTTAGCAAGACTAAATGGCAACAAGTCCATAGCTTAAAAACTTTGATGCATCACAAAAACAACTTTTTGGCATGAAATAAGGTTTATTTTATACATGGAAATTAAGCAGAAAGATCGCTCTATGCGCGAATGCAATATTCAAAAATCGGGTCACAAGCTGTACAAAATGTTCCTTAAGTTAACTGCAAAACTTGCACAATACTTGAAACATGATAATATTATATTCACAAACCAGTTCACTGTACATAATGCGACTTAAATTAACTGCAAGAGTTAAAATAGTGGAGTTTATGATGGCTGCAATTTATCACAGTTCCTATTTTGACTCCTTGATGGATTCCTCAAATCTTTCAAATTCTTGTTTTGCAATGTCGTCAAATTCATCTTCAACCTAGAGAACAGAATAGTCAATGGTATCCTGGTAAGTTTTTGAACTACAACGTAACATCAAGAACTTTATCAATAAATTGAATGTGTAAAAAAATTTTAACAACATATTTAAAGAAAATAAGTTAACACCTACCTGCTCTACTGATTGAACCTCAGGTACATAAAACTGCAACATGTTCTGAACACCATTTTTCAATGTGACAACTGAACTCGGACAACTTGTACATGACCCTTGCATTTTCAGTTTGACTATTCCAGCCTCATAACCCTAAAATGCCAAAAAAAATTTAAAGAAATATACAAAGATTTACAAGCAGTTGTCTCATTAAACTAGAAACTGTTATTGTGTAAATGTGACTTGTTGATTAACAGAATGATGGGCAAATTACTGGATGGAACAGACAGTCTGAAACCTGGAACCAAGCTAACAATATGTACATTATATATTGCTGTTCAATGATCTTATAAAAGAGTTGTATCACTGCTCACTAAAGTAGCTTGATATAGAAAGTTTGCCATACCATAAAAACAATGTCGCCTCCATCTTCTTGCACAGTCGGTCGAATTCTTGTGTCAAGCAATTCTTTGATCATGGCTACTGTCTCGTCATCTTCTTCTAGAATTTCTGTGAAAGAATGAGACATTTACATGAAACTGTGTTTTTAAAATTCCCTTAGACCAGTATACATGTATTATACATATATGCATTAACAAGTTATGTTCAGTTTTTCACCTGTATCTGCAGGAGCTTGTTCCTCAGTTACAACAGGCAAACCTGAGACAAAGAAGTCCATTATGTTCGCAAAGATGTCAGGTTTTAGCAGCTTCCATTCCACATCTTCATCGATCTGAAATGTTTTTACATCAAGTAACATCAGGCCTATTGTTTTCAAAAAAAGAGCTATTTTATTATGTATCAAATGTGTGCGCTAACATTAATGAATAAATCAGAATTATGCAAGAGGCTGCATTTTATAAAACCAATAAATGTGAGAATTTCTTACAAAATAACATTAAAATCCACACTGACTGTATTATTCAAACTGAGTGTCTCAGACCCAAAAACTTCACTTGCCGGGTCAGAAGTAATTTAAATTAACATCATAGGATTAAGCATGTATGATTTTTAGGTATAGATTACAACTTCTTTTAAATACGATAATGATCTGAATTTAATACCTTAGTTACTGTAATGAAGTCTGGACCGAAAAACACTCCTTTGACACCATCAATTCTAAATAGCATTCTGGAAACAAGAAACAGGGGAAGTATAATATGTTCATAACTAAAGTGTGTTCCATTCCGTTATAAGGAATGCATAAATCAGGCTCTTACTTTGCCAAAGGAGAAGCATGAGCTGCGCGAACGTTTGGGAAATCCATTGTTCCCGACTCCAAGACTTGTTTACCAGGTAAAAACTTCAGACTGTTGGGATTCGGAGTTTCTTGGGTCTGGATGAACATGGAACGAGCTGGAAAAAAATACAGAAAACTTTTTTGTAAACAGTAACTCAACACTAAAAAATAAACCCAAGAAGTTAAATACAGACTTCCATAAAAATGTTTACCATGTTGCAACATAGGTGAGGATCTTTGCAAATGTGATGAGGATAATACTGATGAAGTTGGAAGATGACCAATCTTTGCATGGTGGTAATTTCTTTGTGTAATACTTCTGATGCACCCATTTGCCCTGAAATGATAATCATGATAATTTGGAACATGGTATAAACTTGTTATTAGGCCTAAAGATTGAGGGAATAGGGCTGGTCAAAGTGGTCAGTTAGTAGTACCCAGAAATACCAATACATGACATCACCACAGCCATGTGACGTCATGTGTTAATATCTCTGGGTACAAGGTCACACGAGAACTGACCTATTAACCTATCGAAATATCATGTTATGAAGTTCTATGGGGTGTGTGGACGAAATGTCTACGAAAACGTCAACACCCAAAACATCAACAACCATGTAACGTCAACAAATAAAATGACTACTTGACTATAACCACAGTGTCTGTGCTATAACCAAAAACATCCACACCATTTTTCAGGAAATTACCAAAAAATCAACAAGGTTTATTGAGCTTTAACCAAAACGTCTACATATTTTTCAGTATAAAATGTAATTAACCATAACGTCAATAGTGCCTTTTCCCCCGCCAACAACGATACCAAAACAGCTACAGCCCAATTACCAAAACGTATACAGCCCAGTATAATTATCCCCCCAGTATAGCTTTAATTAGACACTCAGCAGTCTTCCCGAAGTCTGCCGGACCGACGGACCTGACCGGCCAAATTTCATTCGGTCCGGCCAAAGACATCATATTTTATAATGATATTTCATAAAGACATATATAATAAGCTCATTTTGACATTCTGTCCGGAGAACAACAGTTGAACCTCGGAAAGACTGAGACAGGAACAATACAATGGGATAAATTGGACAGGGAGACTCTGGGGTGAGTTGTGAAGTGTCAAGCATTACTCCTGAAGGTGTTTTAAAACATCAATTGCAGGTCCTTTAATTGCCGTTGATTGTACCTAATATAATGAAAAAAATGCGCCTCTACTCAGATATTAGATCTAGACCTAATTTGATCTGCAATCAAACACATTTGTTGCCTTTATGGTTAGTGTTGCCACTTTTGTGTATTATGACTGTAGCTATTTTGGTCATGGCTTGTAGCCGTTCTGGTTACAGCATGTAGTCGTTTTGGTCACGTCTTGTTGACGTTTTGTTCATCAGGCCATTGTAGCCATTCTGGCTGTAACCGTTTCGGGAAAACATAAAATATTGAAGCCATTTTTGGCTGTAGACGTTTCCCCCTGTAGCCATTTTGACCGGCATTCGTTCTATGGTGGCAATCGGAAGTCATCTATCTATCTGTCAGAACATATCCAAAGGTCTCAGGTTCTAATTCCCAGTACACTTCAGGGCTGCTCAGCTGGATACAGTTGGCAGTTCTCAACTCACCCCAGAGTCTCCCTGTCTCAATGAAACATTTAACAAGATGACACTCCATCTATATTGCTGGGGCAAGTAAAACTTAAAAGACCCTGAACACGGGATAAATGTGTAACATGGGTTGGATTATTTATAACATCTAGCATAATCACGCAAAATTATCTATGTATTTTATAATATATTCTAGTATCTATTAGATTATGTGCTGGGGGTGTCTATAAAATGCTGTTTTGCCCCCTGCGTAATGCCCTTCTTAAATTAATCTTACGTAACTCGCTATCTCACGTGAGCTGTCAGTGTCATTGAGCGTCAACCATGATTAGGCAAAATCGAAAGCTTTTTCGCCCGTGACAACTTTAGGAACCATTTCAAGGACGTCTAAGGTTATTAACGTTGCCCACTGTACACTACATACCTCACTGCAGCACCCGAAATGCTGCAAATTCGCAGTAAGGCGATGACATTTCGCGAAGTCGTCGCCATTTTGTAAACACAATTGCCACCGGGTTGACAATTATAGTTGGCTGTGATTGGACGAAACATCAAGATACCTAAGTACAATATTCGCCACTAGACCAGGAGAGTACTTTTAATTTTGCCATGTTCATTTTATTTTTTTGTAAGAAATTACCAAGCTTGAACAAATGTTGGTTTGTGTATTTATGGAATCGGGGGGAAAAAATTTACTTCGGTGCTGCAGTTGACAGTCGTCAATGTAAACAAAGTTGACGTTTCACACGGTGAGGGTTTTATTTTACTGTACAGTAGCTTACAGTACAACTACTCAATGACATCAGCATAACTAATGCTATAAGTCCTTGCAAAAGCCTTTGATTTCACATAAGTATACTAATTCTACAGTTGTTATTTATATTTATCTCATATTAGGTAGATCTATATCTAGATGTCTTGAAAGAGGCTAATCCATTCAGCCGTTTTGATTTTATAACAATTTTTTTAGTTGGTTGAATATAATTAAGAACCAACAATCACTTGCTGAATAACAGTGTATATTAACAGGGACTGTTCAGAAATCAGAATCATACTTGCATTTTTAAGTCTGGTCCAGTGAATAATCAATAATTCATGCTAATAATTTTATATATATATATATATATTCAATTTTTAGCAAAGAAATTATGCACCTAATCTAGCATATAGATTACTGAGATTTTGCTGAAAGATAGCAATAATAGTTAAATATCTATAGATCAAATTTTAATTTAGCCTTTTCTGTGTCACTGGTATTTATGAATTAGAGGGAAGATTATTTTGTCCCGAGCGTTACGCTCCAATCATTACTCAGTTTTTCACAAATTTATTGATCTATTAGACAAACGATAATAGCATAAAATCATGGTGTTATATGTTCTTCATATAATTCCAGACTATTGTCGAAGTTCCTTTTGCTTCAAGGGTAGAAGCCAAGAAAAATAGAAAGTGGGTGTCCCGAGAGTTATGCCCAATTATCAATGTTCTGAAATCCTCTGCCACAGCCAATAAACTAAATATTGAATTTTGTTAATTTTTATAACATACAACAGATTCATGAGCATTAACCACATAAGAAATGATGAAAAATTAAACATACAAAGGTATTAAAACGAAATTTGCAGTTATTAAGAAGGTTGTGACTTTTTATGAAGCATTAACTTCCAAAAAACCACAAAATCTATCGCTTTGGTTATGTCACACTTAGGCTTCATTATTTTTGCACTAGGCCATAGACAATTTTTATTTGTTTTGGTTACTAAAAGTTGTTGACATTGCTGTGGCTGTGGTCAACAAATGTGAACACAATTTTGAATGCTCTGCAATGAATTGTATATATGTAAGGTGCGCCTCTTTTATAAGCAGTCTGGAGTAGGCCTAATTTGTAAACTAAAGCGTGTACACAAGTTGAGTTCCATATATTATATATACTGGGATTCAGTGGGAATTTTTCATTGACCATGATTACATTCTCAGTCTACGGCCATAACTAGGATTCTTTAGCCAAACACCTTAATAGCAGAAAAAGGAGTAATTTTATTTTGTGTCATATATGTACTGAATTTTAATTTATATCATTTGGTATCAGATCTTATTGACTATGCAAATCAGAGCGTGAGACAATGCCAACAAATACCAAAGTGTTCGTACATTATGGACCTTATGAGTCCTGTGGCCTGGTAGAACATCGTACGGAACGTCTACAAGGTTTGCAAAGTAAGTTCTGCACCAAATATGCTGTATCTATGTCTGCAAAAATTATATATATAATATATAGCACTTCCATCTATATTCTTATTTTCAGCTGTCTTGGAGAACAATGGTCATACTGTCGAGTTTATCCAGATAAATGACAGAGATGCAGTCGAGCTATGGGTGAATGGAGAGCTTGTCATGACATGTAACATCAAAGACCTTGACTATGGTAAAATATTTTACCCTCAGTTTATTTCATTGTGCATATATACATGTGAATATCTTGTCTAGTAAGGTCATCTCAAAAGAATAATATCTGTTCACTGAAGGTGGATATATACCACACTGAACATCGTGGCACACATTTAGCTGGTCATCACTGATACAAGTCACTTCAAACTTGTCTACTCTTGCATGCCATAGATTTCTTTAAATTCTGCACAATGTCAATGATAGTTTGACTTTCAGTTAGTGCCCTATTTATTTATGAGTAATGACACTGCTGTGTAGAACTCATGCTCTCCACATGTACACTCGGCAACACTGAACTTCGCCACAACATCGAAATTCGTCACCCCCCACACACAATTACACACCTTGAAACTTCATAATTTATGACAAACAAAATTCCCAATATCATTTGACAATGATCTAACACTTTTACCGGCATTTTAGAGCCAGCTAGAGGTGTTTGTGACAGGTTGTTTAGAGTGGCGAATCTTGATGTGGCGAATTTCAATGTAGCCGAGTGTATATATGTCAACAGTTTACAGCACCCAAATTAATTGCATATCAATTCATGCTTTCTTCCCTACTTGCAGGAAGTGATGGGCAACTAGACAAACTTTGTGCGAAAGCTTTGCAGTCAATCAACGATGCCTTCTGATTTATTCGCCAATTTAAAGCGTCTAGTCTTCAAAACAGCAATACACACTCCTTCATTGAAGCATTACATCATATCTGTAAATAACCTAATGCATAACAATAAATGATCAAGTCAAATCAAGAGAAATATTTCTCATTTCTTTATTATCCCATCCCATATTATTCCAGAATTTTCAACACTGCAAACATATACTTTTAACTGTTCGGCTGAATAGGTCATATACATAACAATACAATCACATCAATTGTGATGCAAATGGCGCTGTTTTCATTGGCACTTTCATAAATAAGAACTGTACTATATTATATCACATCAACATTAATATTATATTTATTCTTTATGAATACTGTTAACTGAACAGTTTAAACACAGCCTATACTTCCAACTATTTCTGCAGTTTTGCTAGAATCAACAATAGATGTGTCAAGTACATGCATACTTGAGAAAACAATCAGCAAGGATTTAAGAAGAACCCAGAAGAAATAAAACAATTCATGTAATCATAAAACTTCAGAAATAAAACCATTTTTAGTCATAAATACATCGACTTATATATACAATCACTAAAAGTACTGTCAGAAGAGCAAAACAATTTTTCCATTGCTGGATTTGGGGTCAAAACATACACCTGTGGGCCTTTGTGGTCATAGTAATTGAACATTCCAGTCTATAAATAGTATTTTTAATGGTGTAAGAAGACAACACATGTAGGCATCTAGATAGTAAAAGCCTCCTTCATGATTTTCGAGGACTCCTGGATGTGCGAATATTTGCTGCCGGTGGCTGTTGAGGCAGACGTGTGACGACCAACGTATCTACAATTAAACCAAAAATAAGACTACATATTCCCTAGGTGCAAGAAACAACTGAAGTACTTCATTAACATATTTTACAAGGTTTCCACAACACAAAACCTTTTGTATTTTCCAATCCATATATTAATTTTAACATATAATGTCGAATGTCTCAACGCTACTGGTCTAAAGCTACCAACTTATATGACAAGTCGCCAGAGGCAGACATAATGATGAGATGATAAGACTTTGGATCCTCACCATATTACACGTTTACCCCATGGGTGGGGTCTTTTACTTGCTTCAGCATAGACCCTGAGTAACTTACCCGACAATCCTGCCAGATCCTTCCTTCCTTACGGCTGTCTGGAAGCGAGGTTGTACGTAATTCCAGGCACCCATGTTCTTGTGCTCTTCCTGCACCCAGGCGACCTCCGCACCAGGGTACTTCTGCAATTCCTTCTTCACCAGGTCGAATGGGAAGGGTGAAAACTGCAATGCAACAAATACTTATTATAGTTTACAGGTTGTTAATGAAGACACTGTTGCAATAACAGTTATGTGACACTTTGCTGCATTGAAGGAAATTAATGATAAACACATTCATTGTGAGAGCTAGGAACTGCAACAGCCTTCCAAATAGGCCCATCTTCCTATTTATAGCACACCGGTCATCTCCGCGTAGCTATGATATGCGGCCTTGCTAGAATTGGGCTTAATTACCTGGTTTATGTATATTGATTTCATTGGAAGCGACAAGCGGTGGAGCGCCAAATCAGCGTCAGTGTTTAAGAAATGTTTGTAGTGCATTAACGTGGCCTGCAGTGACGGTTGAGCATTTTGAACGCTGGTGCGTGACTATTTAGTCCTAGGTAGTCCTATTTACCGCTAGAGTGCTATGGCGAAAGAAACCATGGCATTGCCGTGAAATCTAGCAAGGCCGCTCAAGAGCTGAGCGGAAAAGGCGGACTTGCTTCAGGAAGATGAAATAGACTGAATAATTAGTAAAATGATATTTAACTAGAATTCATCCCAAACACCCAGAATAAACTTAGTTTGAAAATGTTGTGCCCTTCGGAAAAACTGATGATATTATGTTCTGAAAATGTTTGTTAATTTTTATGGAACAATATATTGTTAATCGATAATTGTTTGCCACTAGTTTCAATTGATTGGTTGCAAAATTTGGACCGAATTCCTAGCTTAGGCTAGTAGCTCTCATCAGATATGTCTTGAAAATGTGCCATTTTGACCCACCTGTTCAACTCTGCAAATGGCCAACTTGTCTTGCAAACCCTGCTGTGCTCTTTCTTTGGCCAGTTCATAATAAATCTTGCCGGAGCAGAAGAGGACTTTGCGCACTCTGTGGGAGTTCTTTTCCGTGTCTCCTTGATCTGGGATGAGTCGTTCGAAGCTGGTGCCTGTTGCCATGTCATCGAAGCTCGACTTTGCTTCAGGATTTCTCAGCAAGCTCTTGGGGCTCATCACGACAAGCTGTAGAGATAGTGAACAATTAGAATTAAGGTTATATACAAGTGTTGTAATCTCAACACATAACCTTTAAAAAAATCACACAGAAGCAGTAATTTCATTCAATTGAAAGTGTTCAACCACTGTCGACAAGTCATAATTACATGGATTGGAAGGGGATTCTATGAAATGATAAATGGCCCCTAGGGAAGTGTTTATCCACCCTTATGGTATAACTAAAATGATGAATTCTCAGTTCCATGAGCTTTTATACATGATATCCAGCTTAATAATTTGCCTTTTGCACTAAAATAACACTTACAGGCTTTCTGAAGGGCAGCAAGATCTGTCTGCGTAGAGAGTGGAAGTAGTTGGCAGGAGTGGATGGATTCATCACGATCCAGTTGATTTCATGAAGTTGCTGCATCTCAAAGTTTGCATTCTCCACCTGCAGAATCAAGACACATTGCTTAATCACATATTCAGAGGCAAACTGCCGCAACAGTCATCAACTAAGCCTAAGTATTCTGAAGAATTCCAATGAAGTTAGGCAAATACTCACAGGGAAATGATCAGGATCATCATTGCTCATCTGAAGGTATCTTTCCAAACGAGCACTTGAATGCTCAGGACCCTAAAAAAGATGCAAAATCATGAAGACTTACTACCCCAACTTTGGTTATAAAATTCAGGTATTAAGTACTTCAAGGGACTCTAAAAGTTAGCTAAGAGGTAAAATACTCTTTCAACCCGTTTGTTCTACAAGCATTTACAGACAAAACCATCAATTCCCACAGGACAGCGTCATTGCAATGTCTAGTTCCACGGGCTTAGAAAATACAGGTTGTAGAAAAACTCAAAGTAATCATTCGTCTACTACCATATCAATTTTCGGAACTAACACTTGTAAGTAAATGTACCAGTTTTAGTAGGCCATCATCGACTTGATTGATTGATTCTATGAAGGATAGGGTTGTCATCAATATGCTGTATATTGATATCGGTATTGAAACAATTCATGTTTCGATTCTTTGTTTATCCTCTATAATTGTACATTATTGCCATGATGAGCACTTGACTAAACAGCCCCCACCCCAAATTGCAAACTGATTGCCTAACAAACTGGCTTAGTAGTTATCACATTAAAGGTAAATGGTTTCACAATGACTTGGGAAATACTTTTATGACTGATGCTTCCATTCTAACTGCGAATGCTTATAATACAACTTTTGCGCTATTTTGACTTTGCATTTGCTCTTACCATGCCCTCGTAGCCATGAGGCAAGAGAAGCACAAGGCCGCTCTGTCGGATCCATTTGGCCTGTCCGCTGCTGATGAACTGATCAATGATGCACTGGGCAGTGTTTGAGAAGTCGCCGAACTGTGCCTCCCAAAGCACAAGGGCATTGGAGTTGGTCATTGAGTAGCCAAGTTCAAAACCTGATAAAAAACGAGAAATCAATATCATGACCATCACTCACTAAATAACCTCAATATTTCAGCATTTCTGGCAAAAAAAAAAATCAGAATTGTTGAACCTAAATGGAAAATACTAATGCAAACTCACTCTCATATCGTTCTTATAAAAAACAAAGACATACATTTTTGACATGTTAATGAGCTTACCCAATACGCCATATTCAGACAAAGAACTGTTGCAAACGGAATACTCCGCCTGGTTTTCATACATATGATTAAGAGGGACGTAGGTCACCTTGTCTCTGTTCTGGTCATGCAACACATGGTGGCGATGACTGAAAATTAAAACACAACATTCATTCCAGAAAGCAGTCATAAGATCACCGTGTTCACATTTAAGCATTGCCGTCCTGTTGTCAAAGTGGGTGGACCCTACAGGTTGCTTTTATAAATATATTTATACAAATAGAGTGTACAGTATAGTAAATTGTTTGTATAAGTTGACATAATAGCCAGTGACCTAACTGGTGGTTAGGGCTGTTCGATCTAAAAAAGGGTGGACGTGAAAATGTTTAGACCCACCCCCGATATCTGGTTTTTGACCGGTGGCCTTATTGTAGTGATGGCTTACGACAAGATTGTATAGCATCAGTCCTTGGACAGTCTATCGCCATGGATCACAAGTTCAAAAATAATATCTAAAGACATGAATTATACACACAGAACCTAAAACATTACAAAGCCAGGTGTTGGCAGCACTCACCTGAAAGTGCCTCTTTCTACATCTTGGCCGCTGAGCCGAACATGAACTCCTTCCTTAAGGAGTGTCCCGAATGCACAAGCCTCTGCCATGGCCCAGTCAGCCTCTCTCTTCGTCGCCATTTCACGGCGAATTTTCAGAGTTCTCTTCAAGCCTGTAAAATATCGTCGTAATTATATCAGAATAATTTTTAACATAGTTAAGAGTCAATATTACTGTGCAATTCTGTATACACTGTAGTGGCATTTCATTTAATGAAAGCAATAAAGACGAGCTGCGAATTAGAACAGGTACTTATAGTTCGAACTGGGGCACCGAAAGCTCACGGAAGCAGTGGTCAACCCATTTACTGCTCATGGTGTATTACACCTATGTTTTATCATAAAACAGACCACAACACCTCCAGGTCAGGACCTATGGACCAGCCCTTATTTTGAACACTGAGTTTAGGTGATTCGCTTAAACACCTTCCTGAGCCTTTGTTTCCATATCATCAAACTATACTTAAATGACTCGCCTCCATGCAAAGTGAATTCAGGATCAGGAACTTCACTGTTGCTGAAGACCTCAGAGATGTGTTGGAGGTCATCCTCGGTCACTCCCGTGAGCGGCTTCTTCATGGGGTCCTTGTTAGTGAAGAAGTCCGGCCAGGGGGAATCCAGCCAGAGGGAGTTGCGCATGACGGGCTCCTTCTTGGCCGCCAAGTAAGCCTCTTCGCAGATTTTGTCATACTTTGTTGTCTCTTCCTGCAAACATAGTCAAGGTATACTGTAGCATTGTTTTTTTACATGAGAACTTCAAATTGCATTGCCAACAGAAATTCGGATCTCCACTTGTCAGATCAATCATTGCCCCCATTCCCCAGTAACAAGAATTCCCTAATTTTCCAGATCTTCTTCAAGACCAAAAGTGGCAACCACATTTACATAACCTAATTCCGATTTTGCATGCGAGTGCAATAGAAATAGAAACAGTGAAATTATTACGGACCAATGTGAATGCTATATATATATATCATATTTTGCCAAGTTTTTCACATTTATCGTACATGTACACGGAAATAGCGCAACATGAACATATTTTTAAGGACCATTTAGGGCGTATTCTGCCCATACACTGAGTCCTTACCTCATATTCCTGCTTTGTGACCACACCTTCGTTGAGCAGTTTCTCGGTATACTTGTCCATAACATTTCTTTGCTTTCGGATCTTTTTGTACATGAGTGGTTGGGTGAACATCGGTTCATCAATTTCATTGTGGCCATTTCTTCTGTAACTGACCTGCAAATGGGCAAAACGGCAATTTTTAACATATATATTTTTTTCATAAGGCAAGCAAGACAATCACGCTGCGCAATGCGCATGTCAATCAATTTTCAAGGTAGGCTTACAATTATGCCTTGCCTCCTGGCAACGCAGTTCTTAGTTTCTAGTCTAGTCAGTTAGAGCGAGCAGCCCCATGTTGTGCCAAATCTGCTTGTATATATGTTTGTTCAGCTCATTAAAACTTCAAAACTAAACCCATTTGTTTGTTGTGCATAAACTCTTAAAACAGTCATCAAATTAACTCTCTCAAACAACTTCAATAATTCTAAGACAAACCACCATATTCTCTCTTGATTCAGTAAAATGTCTTCATCCAAAGAATTTGATTTTGAATGCAACTTACAATATCAATGACAACATCCTTGCCCCAAGTAGATCTCCACTCAGCAGCGACCTTACACACATGGACCACTGCCTCAGGGTCGTCTCCATTGACGTGGAAGATGGGGGCATTTACCACACGGGCGACATCAGTGCAATAGGGTGAAGACCTGGAGCTGCGAGGGTCTGTTGTAAATCCAATCTGAAACCACACATAATGTATGCCTTAATTCAAGCCGATTATAAACAACCTCAGACTAAAACTGAATAGTAAGTTAGTTGCATTTGCTGTGTTTCAACAATGCTATTTGCATATTGACTATTGGCCTACTACTAGTACTAGGCCTACATGCTCGACATACGTATGCCATACAATCAGTTTTACACACTATAACCATCCTTCTAATTGTATAAATGTGATTCTTTTTATGAAAAAAAAAGTACTGCTCAGACAATCAAAAGCAGTCTTATTGCCAAAGTTTCCATTGACATTGGCAAAATAGTCCATACCTAGGTGAGTGTGCAATGTTTTTACACCACTATATCAAAGTGGATCACATTTTATTTCAGTCAACAGTGACTAACTGACATACCTGGTTGTTGACCACGATGTGAATGGTGCCATGGGTCGTGTACGCTGGCAGATCGCTGAGATGAAAAGTCTCATACACAACACCTTGTCCAGCGAAAGCGGCATCACCATGGAGCAGGATACTCATAACCTGAAAACGCAAACAATATTCCATATACTGTGAAGTGAAATGACCATTGGTCAGTATTCCTCAAAAGTGTGATTTGCACAACACATTTGATGATACTGCAAGTGTAGCTCTGACACATTCTTGGTTAATATTTGCATTGAACCAATTATTTACTTTTTAAAGATGTTTTCAGGGTATTTGGATAGCATGGGCTATCAATAGTGGTTAAGCTAGACACAGCTCCTATCTCATGAGCAAAAAGTTTTACTGTATATTACATGGTAACGGAATCCAACAAGCCATTCCCCTCATCCTGGTTTGTCCAACAACTTAGCATGTATCATACTTCTGGTTAAATATGTCATTATAGAGCTTCTGGATTATTTTACCTTTACAGTCAAACCTGGTTTTAAGCGGTCACCCAACAGAGTGAACAAATCTGGCCGTCTAAGACAGCAGGGGCTGTCTAACAGAGGGGTAAAACAATGAAAATTGTCGTTGGAATGTAGTGATTGTTTACAGCAGGTTGCTCTTCTATACCGGTGGCTGCAGTTAGGGCAGGTTTGACTGCTGTTAATCGATGAATCGAGAAAATACTGATATTGATAAATCGACAAAATTCATGTTTCGATTCTTTTTTTCTCCTCTATAATTGTACAATTGTGCCATGATGAGCACTTGACTACACATCCCCCACCCCAGATTGCCTGAAAGATTGGCTTAATAGTTATCATATTAATGGCAAAGGGTTTTATAATGACTTGGGGAGTTTCATTCCTGTGACTATAGTGGTTCCATTTGTAACTGGGAATGCTGATGATACAAACTTTCAGCGATTTTGCACGATCGAAGGTTGAATGCTAATATTGATATCGAATGAAAAATAGTTACCAATGACAACCCTGGGTTTGACAGTATTCTCTAAACACCAACCTGTTTGCCATCATTGTCTCCACGGTAATACTGCTCTGCCTTGGTCTTGCCTTGGACTACAGGATCCACAGCTTCAAGATGAGAAGGATTCGCCACAACAGCCAGTTTCACTTTCTTGTCCGTCCCTCTGTTAACGCGCTCGTGCGACATGCCCAGATGGTACTTGACATCTCCTGAGCCCTCATCCGACGCCTCCAGCTTAGAATCGAACTGACAGAAAATCTGATCCAACGGTTTGCGGCAGACATTAGCCAAAACATTGAGACGTCCTCTGAAAGGTGACAAATCCATAATTATTAATCCTTACAAGTGTGCAAGTTCTGAAACTACTGGACCACCTGAGTTAAGTTTGACTAATGCAACGATTCATACAAAAACAGGAATAGAACGCTTCAAATTTAAATGTTTTGTTAAACCTTATGAAGATAATATATACACAATTTCGTTGTGTCATTTTTTAAATTATTTTAACTATGGCCATTTTGCTTTAATCATCATCTGTGAGAATAGCTAGACTGATAATCAGAATGATACGTCTAATACAAAGAATTGATATCAAAGAAACAATACGATTATTCAAGACTTTGGGAAAAAAACATTACCTGTGAGGCATTCCAATGACGAAGCTTTCCACACCAAGATCACTGGAGCTGTCGATGATGGTCTTCATGGCAGGGATCAAGACCTCGCCTCCTTCAAGACCAAAACGCTTCTCAGAAGACCATTTCTTGGCCAAGAACTCTTCGAAACTGTAAAACACATCCTTGATTTAGTTAGTTCAGTCCCACTTATAAGTTATAATATAACCTTGCATTCTCCTATTTCTTCAATAAGGCAATATTATCCACACCTCTATCACAACAAACGATGATGTGAGCAATAACAGGAGCATAAAAATTTCAGTATTTTCTGTCTTTTTATTGCGTTAGGAATAATTTATCTTCACGCATGCGTAACATAAATGACCTGCCAGGATCCATCATATATCAGCAACAGTGACTCCTACATAAAATTCTTTAATTGTAGACCTATTTAAAAACTTTTACACGTATAGTACAGGACTCTTTTATCCGCTTTCATCATACATCATATTCGTTGTATCATGCATCATAATCGTTTTGTCATACATCATATTCATAGTGTTATGCTATTCCATGCAGATTGATGTCAATCTGCGCACACTGCCAACTTAGTGCCAAGTGCTTTAGCATGCACATAAAATACTAAATTCTATAGAATTCCCATTTGAAATATGTACCGAGTAGATCGGATAAGTCGAGCCATCAGAGTTCTCTTGTCCTCCTTGGTCATCACATTCATCCCGGGCGTCTCGAAACGTTTCTTGATCCAGTCGCATTGTTCCAGGTTGTTGATAAACATGAACTCCACCCCAATGTGACCGCAGTACACTTCCTGCAACAGACTTCACACTCACACACGAAACAAATCCCAACTCTCTTTTCATCTTTAAGCTCAGACACCTGAACCTAAAAACTACTAGACCTGTACCTATTCCTCACCCAGATTACTAAAGATGAATGTCCCAAATAGCAATGTCTAGAATTCAGATACTGTTCATTGTTCCACAGAAATTAAAACTTTTATAAAAGCAATTTAAGTTTTACAAGAGATGGAAGTCTGTACCAAAGAATTGTGAGATAGAATTTGTGTAGAAGGTTCCTTATACTAGGAGTTTTTAAAAGATGGAATAACTAAAACCTAATTAAAAAATTCAATATCCACTGCAGCATAAATTTAAAAGATGCTGTACATGCGCTGTACATGCCATTTATTAAAGATTTTTCATGGCAAAAACATCAATATTTTGTATCAATACAGTACTAAAATTAACTTCTCACAGGCTAAGAGAATCAGATTATCTCAAAAACTTTCTCAGACCTGAGCAAATTCACCCATAACCCACCTTCAGCCTGTCGATAATATGCCGCAGAGTGAGCGCCGATTTGTCGCCCCCGATGTATGTGGTAGGGGGGAGTCGAAACTCCTTCTCCAAGTCGCGTTCATCTGCATACAAAAATAAAGATGAAAGTGAAATTGCAAATAGCTTAATGCTACAATTTACTGTATATAATATTTTTGCAGTTTACACGAATATAAAAGTCTTTCATGTCAATCGAGCTTAAATTTTTCGATAAATTTCAAGTTCTTTGCGTCAAAAGAATCTTTCAAATATTTTTAACAATTGCTGTTTCGTCAAGAAAAATGGTACCAAAAAAAAAGTCAATTAACACTGATTAAAGCTCATCTTACACACAATTGTAATGCATATGTACATACAGGGTTGGCAGATTTAAATCAAGGCAAAAAAACTAAAATAAAACTACAATTTTGATATTTTTGTTTGGTTTCAAATTTACAAGTTTATTCGGTTAAAAACTTTGCCTTCATTATAAAGATAAACATTATTTTCTCCCTGTATTATACAAATCTAATTTAACGAAAGCAAATAAATTATTCTACTTCTACAAAATATAATACACCACTAGATACTATTAGAAATATCAATGATGTATGGATACAGTCAGTCACAGGGTCAACAACAAACAATCACAATAAAACATTTATTCTGACATGCAAAATGCTCATGTAATTCATTCTTAAAACAACCTGGCCATGATTCTATCATTTAATTGTTAGTAATACTGAAATGAAATTCAGACATTAATGTGAATATAACAGCTGCAAAGATATGTGGAAAAAAAGAAATCAGAGAAGAAAATTAGAGATATCATGTTTTTCAAGGAGATATTTCAGGTTTAGTGCAGTATAGCGGACCCAAATTATTGACCATATTTGGCGTCCATGAAACATGAAAATAATCACCTTTTTTGCCAAATTTTGTTGTGGCACACAATAAGAATACATTTGTCTAGAGTAGCAGGGGTTTGGGGGCAACAGCCCCCAAGAAAGAGCAAAATTAACTATGATAAACTTGCGTTCTTGCCTCACCTCCGCCGTTTGTTTGTGACGTCATTCATTGAATTCAATTATTTTACGTCATAGGCCTGGCAACGAAGCTCCCTAAATATGGTCAATAATTTGGGTCCGCTTTACTGCACTTTTTCCGATATTTCAATTGAAAAACAGGTAAGCGATTTGCAAAACTTGGGAGAATAAAAATCATCAGATTAGTTAAGACTCTTCAGTCTTATAGATTTTATGTACCATGTTTTGTAAATCCAATAACAAATCGTGATTCAGTGAACCAGGTAGCACAAGAAACTGCATCCTCAATTGAATTCAAAAAGGTTATGTGAGAAAAAATTGCAACATGCATCAGCATGGTTTTGCAAAATGAGATGGAGGCAATAACAAAATAAAGAATTTTCTTGAAACCATTAATAAGTAGAACAGGGAACAGCAGCAAACAAATAAATTCTTGACCAAGATGAAACTCCGTACAAACTCCATAGTCCAATATCTATATATAATTTCTATGTTAATATATAAAATATATTTAAAAAAGGGTAATAATTTTGCTATGCCACTACAACGGAATAAACAAATGGCTAAAGAATGTCAAGGAAGAAAAAGCGTTTTTTCACTTCAGCTTTTCTTGGGGGATGTGTCAAGTTTATAAGCTGATTCACCAAAATTCTGAGATTGAAAGTGACTTACAAGCACTTCAGCTTTTTCAAATTCCACATTTCATTATATTTTACTGAACACAATAACGTGACCTCCACATGGAAATTTTGACTCGGTTTCACTAATTATAAAGGAAAATGTCAGGCCTAAGTGACACCAAGCCAGATTTGAATTACACTTTCTGACAGAAACACAGTGCAAACTCTTAAGGATAACCACCTGTTGCGACCAAATTCCACATTATTAACAATTCTGATATTTACTATACACAAGTCACTGACCATATTAGTCATAAAATCATTGAGATTGATTCATCCATCTTACTCATAAACTACTTGTGTACTAAGGGCATCTGTTTATAAAATGTCATCGCCTGCCATTTTATTTTTGGGCTTCTCAATATTACGAGGTATTCTTTCCAATGAGACAAACAAATCAATAATACATAGAAAAGACAGCATATGTCTCTTTATCATACAAAACTACATCTATTTACTGGCCGGAACAAGATTCCCAATACGTGACTCATAGTATTCCTACCAAAAGAAATACCCATACATAACACCGAAACAACAAATTCATGATATTTAACCTTGAATACCCAACTGTTGGTATACGTGTCATTTACATGCTATAGCCAATCCCTTGAGATGAACTATGCTATCATACGGACTAGCTACAAAGCAATTAACCTTTGACCTTTACAAGTCATGACCTTGAGTTCAGGTCAAACAGTGACCTTGAATAGTGAGTACATGACTTCACCAATGTTTACAGTCCAGAAAGCATGGACTAAACAACTGAAAATTGCACTGTACTGGTATTTTGCCAGGCAATATGTAGAGCGAAAAAAACCAACTGCCAACTAAAGTTACAAAAATAACAAATGAGCGATAGTGGTTTTAGAAAAAATGAGCGAAATCTATGACTGATCTTATAAACATTTAGAAGTATCACTAAACCAATGACTTCTGCCAAAACATTTTACTTAGAATCCAGGAATACACTATTAGAAGAACTATTTTGCAATAATCAATATTGTTCTGCAGACTACACTTCATCAATTTGAATGAATTTGAATCATCTGAGAGCAGTTCCATTTGAAAAAGAGAGGGGGGGGGGACCTGAAATTTTTTTCAATATGTTGCATTTCTCCTTTGGCTTGGTGTACATTCCAGAAGATGAAATAACATCATGTATTTATCAAATCTATATAATCTGACGAAATTTTCAGAAAAATAAGACCGAGCACTCTTCAGGCAAAGGTCAGAGTGACCGAACGTGAGAAACCCCTCGACAATAACAGATGATGGAGAACAAAACAATCACAGAATGAGCAAAGTCCAAAACACACTCATACAAATTGGTGCGAAAACGTCATCAACCAGAGAATGGGTGCGAAGTCCACAAGGAAATTTAAGTAATCAAATCATCGAGCTGCTGCAATACAGTAATGATATGATGGCGATAGTCAAAAACACATTCATACAGGTTGATATTTTGAAGTGTCCTATAAAACTACCACTTCAACAGTACTAGAGATACAAAATAATCAGAATAAGCAAATAAGACTCTTGACCACAATGACGGTTGAAGTTCTTCAAACCATATAGCCCATTTTCTTTCTTTGTTTTCTAGTTTTTCCTTTGACTTTTAATTCATATACTGAATTAGACCTCCATTTTTTTTCTTTCTAAAATTTCGAACAATAGCTAGAAGTCCACTTTATGTGTATTAATACTGGATGCCAAAAATTACAAAATGTACACTGTTGATAAGTGTTACATTTATGCACTTTCCAAAGTAAAATTCAGACAAGAAAATCTTGGAAATTACTGTCTCAAAGACAGGGAATGTACCTTCTGGGTTACGAAAAGGTCTATGCTTAAAGGAAAAGCTTCCTCGTAGTTCCCACCAACAGAAATAAGGGGTGTGGGGGAAATGTCCATTGGCAACTCTTGTACAGTAGTCCCTGCGACGAGAGACCACCTCTTCTCCATTGAGGCAGTGGTCTCTCGTTGGGGTGCGGTCTATTATGAGCTCCAGGGGAGACATCGGGAGTAGATTAAGTGGAAAATATATCTATTCTCTATGAAAAGCTTTTTCTAATATTTTTGATAAACGTTAATTTATTTAATGCTATATATGTTGCATAAACATATTGATGGCACACATACAATTTTTTATCTATTCAAAACCATATCATTGTTTAATTATTGTGTATTAAATCTAAATAATAAGTTTATGTTATGGGTTTATCTTATGTATGTGAAGTAATCTACAGCACAAAGGGTAAACAAATGAAGCTCCCTCCAAAATCTAATTATTTAGAAACTGATAGTTAAATAATATTTAAGGACACCAATTAAAAAAAATAGTCACTTGCACATAGCTTTTATAAATATATATAATGATTATAGGACAACAATTAAAAAAAATTGTTTTTCCTTCTGTTGGGTTGTTCTTGCACTCTGACGAAATACTTGGGCTTCCAAGAGAAGAATCAGGATTTCTCCTGGTCTATGGTTGTCTTCAAGTTTGGACAGGGGTTGAATATCAGTGCATGCTGAGCCCATAACTCATTCACATGCCAATGTTACGCTCTACATCACTAGAACATAAGTGGGAAGTGAAAGGGTTTGTAAAATGTCTAGTAAGACACTATACTTGCTAATGTTTTAAATATTTTCCCCACAAGTACGCTTTGTCGCTTTTTGATGAACATCAACAAAACAAGCGTTTCACAAACTGAAAGTGCCTAACAATTAAACTTTGAAATTATTGTACAATAGTTATTGCCATGGAAATGTTAATGTTATAATGGGGTGGTTCTTGGTCATTTCAGCAATAGCAAGAATGATTGCAACTGAGAATTATTGTTGGGACGACTTTTCATACCATATAGTCTTTCAAATCGTAACTAAAATGGGGAGCTTTGTATGTTGGCAGAAGTATGACTGGACATAGATTTTAATTCACCTTAAAATGAATCAGTATGATTAGATGACTAAGAATTTTTCAGATGGCCAGTCGACTTATAATGTATGATAGTCGCCCCAACACTACGGAAAACACTATTCCAACTTTTCGAGATACATGTCACAATCCCCTACATTGCTATACTTAGCCATGCTACTTTATTAATAGCATAGAAATAAAGACGTGCTTTTGAAAGACAAGGAGTCAAAAGACCTTCAAGAAGAATTCAACTGGGGACTCGACCAAAGCAAAAAACAAGTCCATATATTCACATAAATGTCAGTTGGGAATAATACAAATTCTATGGCCTGTTAAAGTGTTCAGGCACAACGGAAAGTCACACAAGGTGTAAATAAATCAAACAGTTTCCAATTAAAACTTCCTGGATTCATAAATACACACACAGCACAATTAAGCACAGGATTGCCCAAATATATTTATATTATATCATATATAATATATAATGTATGATTTCACAATGACATAGGATGTATCGTTAAACATTTTGTAATAATATTTCGACAGGCAAAATTAGAAGATTAGTGACTTAAATGAATTACACATTATCTATTTGGTCAATTCTATGCTTTTTATGTGACTACATGACATCGATGTGATACCACACTGATTGATAACATGATCCTTCGAAAAGCTGATATTAAGGCAAAGCGCATACCTGGATACTCAGAAAATTGTGTTAAACATCATGGTAGCATTCAATTTCAATAAAATTAACATTAATTATTCAGCAAGTGAATTATTGCTGACTCTACTCGCAGAATCATGCTAGCAATCAACATATCAGTGCGTCACGCAGCAAAACGTGTGCCGATCTATTTCACAAGTCAAAATGATAATACTTGACACATCAAATTATCTTGAACTGTATTTTATATATTTCCTTTTGCAGTCCATGTGTAGCATTTAAAATTCACTGAATATGACACAACATCATACAAATGTCACTGTATGAACGTGTCGTATTCAATGCATTACAAGTATGTTATTCTTACATTTTGTTACCATGACACTCAGCAATTGATACGAACCATTCTCTTTACTTGTATTATCATCAGTTTACTATTGGTTTATCAACAGTGCAGTTCACTCACTGGCGGATCCTGTAGCAGCCTAACTGTCTACATATGGCTTATGAAATGACTGACAGGGACACCTTTCAGCCAACATTTGCCCCCCCCCCCCCCCTCCCTAGAGTCAGGGCTGAATCCGCCAGTGAGTTCACTCAATGATCTAAGCCAGAGGCTGCATAAGGCCAAGCAAAAATTGCAGAAAACTTAAAAATGCTCATTAAAGAGAGTACGATGAAAAATGATAATAATTTCCATGCATCGCAAAATCATGCTGGAATTCCAAGCATCAAACTCAGCAAATAAAAAGAATAGTTGGCAATAAGCAATCGACAGCAGCAATTCACCATGCTATGTATAATTCATTAAACTACAAGCTGCAAATCCCTGGTTAGCAGTGTGCCAAAAAGATCTTGTTAAAAATAAAAGGAAATATATTATACTATGAGATGTACTTAAAGCTTGTATAGACTATTTAATATACTAAATATTACCAAAGTTAAAAATTTCAGCAGCAGAAAACTTAAAAATCTCTTTCTTAATACATGTATATAGAGGCTCCAACAAAGAAAATATTTGATGAAAGTTTTAACCAAGCCAAAACCCTATTTAGTATTTACAATAATTTAAAACATAGCAATACCACTAATCCAATAATTACGAAGAACTTTTTTTTTTAATTACAAAAAAAATATATAGATTTATGCACATGCACCAACCTGATTCGCAAGAAACCAAAATCAAAGAAAGTGAAAGTAGAGAAAATGAAAGTGAAGGTAGAGGAAATGAAAGTGAAAGTCTTGGAGACAGCAACACCACAGTCCAAACAAATAAAGCAGCACCAAAGAAAATCAAAAAAGATATATATGATGCACGATGCACGCCATGCACTGCAACAGCAGCAAAAGCAATCTAACGTGATCGGCAGCGGGGGTGCAGTATTGATTTCCCATCATACCCTCTTAAACTGTGTCTTTCGCAGACACAAAGATCTTACCAAGATTGCTGAGTGAATGAAATGTGTAAGGAGCTAAAAGGAGGTCTTTTGTCCACTGTTCTAAATGGCCTTCAGCGATTCCTAACGGGTCCAGGTCAGCTCGGAAGTGACCCCTAATCTAGAACAAGACACGGGCAAAAGAAAAAGAAAACAACAACAGGCATGAGAAAGGATGGCAGAATGCATAGCGCTCCGATGATTTTGACGTCAACGGCACGACGGTCTCATATCCAGTCCTCCTCCTCTCTGGTTGTATCAGACTCTACACTTCCGCGGAATCTGCAACTTAAAATACTATTTACAAGTACTTACCTGGGCTGCAAGAGAAATTGGTTTAGTTAGCAAAGTGTTAGCGTTCAGTGCATCTGTGCTTTCCTAGTTGTTGTACCATAATGCACCGTCTTGCACTCATGCATGGCTTTACTACTCTACGAAAGTGCATCCTGATAAAATCTCCAGCATCACTGCAAAAGTTGCGCACACCTACAATAACTGGTTAAGGCTAGATCTACTCAAAAGTACTAATTAAAAATGGACGAAAAATAAAAGAAAACACAGAGATAGGGCAGAGATATAAAGGAGGGTTGGCACAAGCTGGTAGATCATTTTGGCAGCTAAAAAGGGTAAGAGGTTAGATAGACATTAGAGCGTTAGTTTAGAGGCCAGTGAGGAATGTCCCGGGCAACCTACCTAATGAGTAGTTGGACACAATAAGCTCCGGGGGGATTGTGCTGTCCAGGTCAGCGGATGCAATGCCCAGTGGGTCCAGGTCAGCCACGTTGTGTCCTCGAACCTGTTCAAGCACACGACGACA
This sequence comes from Alitta virens, assembly GCA_932294295.1. Lineage (NCBI taxonomy): Eukaryota > Metazoa > Annelida > Polychaeta > Phyllodocida > Nereididae > Alitta > Alitta virens. The sequence continues at coordinate 23,734,172 of OW028575.1, forward strand.
ATTTACTGCATAATTTGTTAAGTATTAATCTATCCTCAATCCTCCTCACTTTTTCCACAGGCCTCCAAGAACCATCAAAGAAACTGAAGAGAGTTGTGCATACAACAAATAAACGTGTTACAAAAAAGGTAAAATGTATTGTCTCCATGATACAGCATGTGAAACATGAAGCAAAGCTGCAGTAACATGAACTCCTCTAGTAAGTAGTTTAGTATACCAAAACAAAATTAGGCTACATTAGACAGAAATGAAGCACCTATAATATCAGAACTAAGCTTTATATAATGGTAGAGGTATCAATACAGAGTGTCCGCTGATGCAGAAATTAAAGAGTTTTACCAAAGTAGAGAGTTTTACATTGCATATGTGAGATTATTACATTCACAGTCATCTAAGGCTTATAAATTACATTTGAGGTATAATATTTATAATATGGAAACTTGACAGTTTATCAGACTGCATACCAAAGAGATCCATGGTAGTATTGAAGTAATTCAGATAGCATTCAGATGTGAGTGGATGAAACCGCAGAAAGCTGACCATCCAAGATAATTTTTATATATCCCCATCATATTAACATAAAGGGACAAGTTATGAGACAGAGCATGCAATTATGAATTCAAAGAACTCTAGACTGGAGTTTACACGGTTCAGGAAAAATCATAATCCACGTAAAATTTATGAAGCTCATACATATTACATCATGTCCACATGTATATCTTTAAATAGTCTAGACTGCCAAAAATCCTATTCAACTATAAAGGAAATTTGCATGGAAAAGAAAGTCTAAAAGCCTCTGCACGATAACTAAAAAGACTGTCGCAAAGCCTACTTATATCGATTAAAAGTTGTCATGCAATAGGTTTTGAAATAATACTAAAATGTCTACCTTTAGCAAAAATCTTGCTTTACATATTGCCATAAGCCAATGGATGCCAAAGCGTAACTTTCTAGACATATAACTGTCAATCACATAATTCATATTATCACAGCGCATTGCATCAAACTATAAAATCTATTAGTCGGAAAGCTTGTGTCAAAATAGGGGATGGCAATTTGATTATGAAATTGTGTCAGTGACAGAATAAGGTTTAAGGGAAATGCTGGACGAGATTTTAACCCTCCACCGTGTTAGACGATTAATAATGTCATTTCGATCCAGTGTAAATGAGTAATTTAAAGTAAAACTATTATGGTAAGTGGACTACAGGTGCAAAAAATACCACAACCCTAAGTAATGAGTCATACTATTCCAAATATTTAAGCAGGATCACAATATTCATATCCAATAAAACTTCCACATTTCACACATTGGTGCTAACTTTTAATAATTCGCATTTGTGAGAAAAGTTCACGCCATCAATGTTACAGAAGTACAAGAGTCATAACTACCAGATTAAGACATAAATGTAGTTGCAAATTAATTGTGTGAATGTTAAAATCATCAATATATTCTAAAATCATAATTAGGTTATTTCAATCACAAATTTATGGCAATCATTGTGCAAATGAAAGTTTGAATGGCATCATGTATAACACAAACAAAACATAGAAGAATATATGAGTATCATTCATAACAATTTAAACAATCCCTTTTTTAAAATTAAATCATTATCAATCAGATGATTGCTACGTGAAAAAGGCAAATTTTAGATTAGAATGAAAAGGAACTGAGGAATTTGTGAAAGCGTTGCTGGTTGATTGATGTTTTGGCACCCAACTGAGGCTCATGAATACAGAATCTAGTGGAATTATGCAACAAGAATGTATGTGTGTTGAATATTTCATACATGAAGTTTATCTGACAGCAACATTATACAGCATATGGTATTTACATGTACCACATACTTGTACTAAACAGGATCAGTACAATAGTGAACACTGCTATTATGCACATACATAATGCTTTCTCTTTCTTTTATTTATTTTTGGATGAAAGAATGGCTTTGTGGTTCATCTTAACATAATCTGTGAGGAGGAAAAAACACTGGCCGGTCTACCTGGTCTAGTGTGTTATACAATATCTACCATCAGCCAGGTACTATTTTGGAGTCGAGCACCTCCCCAGGTCATGTTATGTAAACAACCTGGTCTTGCTTTATCTAGAGCTGTACTTTCTGTTATTTGTTGCGACAAACAACAACAGAATCCAGGCTATCGCAATCCCATCATGGACAAGAGGTGCTAAAATGATCAAATATGCATGCGGACTGTCATATATGACTTAACAACACATTATCCGTGCATGTATTTATCACCTATTTTTTACTGCCTAAATAGATCACGTACTGCATTAGACCATCAATCACAAGCGCTCAATATAGTGCAAATGTGAAGGTCATTAATGTAATACTGAGTACCATAAATATGACAAACCCATCAGCACATTTATTGTGATTAGCATGATCAGGGGCATACAGATTGAATCCATGGTATAATACAGCATAGGTAAAGGTCACCTTGAGACTGAGCTGCTTAAATAGACCCCAACCCCCTCACACCCCCACCCAAAGTAGTATGTCTGTTCTAGAGTGCTAGGCCACAGTACTGTAGAGCTGTTCAGCCTGTCAATAACAAGTGCTCTGACACTGTTTTAGCAGCATAATCACTCCCTATTATGACCCTTATCACGTCATGCAGTCTAAAACAGCGCAATCAATAGCTTTACAAACACTATTGGACATACAATGTAATATCATTGATAATATGCATCACATTGGTAAATATAGCATTGGCTACCACATCTATTCAATAGGAGCGAAATATAAATGACATTGCACTTGTTTTAATGCTGTACAATACCGTTTATCATTGCTCACTGCAATGTAACAGTACTTTAACCTGCAATACAATTGTTTAAAAAAGTAAATAGTAAAAACTTTGATATCAAGTATTAGTGCTCAATGAAAAAAAAGGTTAATTTTGGGGTGACTAGAGAAAAATTATAATGCAAGTGCACATATTTCAGTTTCGCTGAGATGTATACATCATAAAGAATGTTTAGGTCTAGAACCAAACCCAGGACTCAAATAAAGCTAACTAGAAGCTTAACCACTAGACCAATCTGCTGTTAATACACTTAACATGTTGACATCTTATTAAGAGAGGTTCTTTTCAGGGAAGACAGAACATACACAGTGCAATTTGGCCTCGGAACACAACAAAACATTACTTAGCCAAATATTAACAACCAGCAATGCTTTCCTTAGACTTAATAGTACAAGTTGAAAAGGGACAATAACCCATCATGAAACTTTTGTATGCCACTTATCACTAGTTATAATTAGTCAATAATTAGGTAACTTATAATATAGACATCGACAGCAGCAGTGTTGTATATCAAAATTGTGAGTATGCATACACATTGCAACAGCTTGTGTATAGGCAAAAACGATTATAAGAATCTTAACATAATAGGTCAACTGCAAACAATAACATGTTTTAAGTATTTCAATTTTTTCCCAAATTACAAAAATTTACATGTCAAAGTAATAGTCAGAGACAAGCATTAATGTTGATTTTAAATGTCAATTAATAACCCACTTTACAAAAATATTTTTTTTGGCTTTAAAAGTTATTTATTTCAACATAGAAAATATAAAAATCCAAGCAGAGATTTATTCCTCACCTGATATGAGCGGATGATAGTCTGAACTGCAAGATGATCGTCGATGCTTTTGGCATCAGCTGTCCTGGCTGTTGGTAAAGTGGTCAAACTGGTAGTAAATGGTGATGTATAAGCTTCCCCAGGGGCGGCCCCTTGGGAAGCATTTCGAAAAAATGCATCCCATGACTGGAAAATAAGGAAAAAAATTTATCAGTGAATTATAATGAATTACCAATTAGAATTACTCCAGATGGATGTTACCAAGGTTAGTAAACTATATGGTCTGCTCAGAGTGTCAGAATATCAGTAATATATGCAAAAAGTATACTTGTCCTTCAATTGTTAGACTTTTATATCTTCCTACCAAATCATAACTTAGATACTTACAAGAACAGCATCCTAAAGTGTTTTATTTCATTTGAAAACCATGAATAAATAATATAAATTTGTTATACACACACCGTGACACATGATACCTGTAGATCTTAATTATTAATTAATACAAATTGAATGGGGAAAATAGTATTAATATTCAATGTGGAATAAAATTATCACTGTCTAAGATATCATCACTACACAAGAAAACTATTTCAAAAGCTTCTTATCTCCATTAGAATGAAGCAAACTCCACGTTCCAAGAGATTTATTATCATTATGTAACACTTCAGATCTGCTCAAAATAACCTTATCATGAATGTAATATTAGGGCACCTATATCAACAACAATTAAGTCTTACAAAGAGACGAATCACAGAAATGCAAAACACATTAGGTGCTTGCTTAAATGCTGCTCAAATCTCAATATTATACTGGGCCGTGCCAGTTCCAACATAATAGACATCACTCAGTAAGGAAATGTTTATGACTTGTGATTGTTTTCATTTTTACAGCTGACAAGATGACCTAGATCCGTGCTTCCTAGAGCCGGATTGCGTCATTGGAGGTGACATTCAGCCTCTAGCCAATCACGTTCCAGTATGTGTGACACACCTCCCCCAGGCTTTAATCCCCTGGCGTTTGTTTATTTACATATTTAACAGGTTATTGTTGGTAGAACCTAGAATAATCATGTCCAAATGGGTGCTAACAATGAGAATGGAATGTGTTAATCTTGTGAATTCACTTCCCAAACAACAAATTGAGTCATTCCACATGACCTCAAAATTCAACTTGTTCAAGGCCAATCTTGCAAATCAGTCCTCACCTTATGGACACTTTTTGGATCCTCTAACCAGGCGCTGTACATTTCCTCAACATAACTGGAAGAACTCCCATTAAGGAAAGGTTCTGATGCCACAGGCGCAGCATAATTCCTCATAAACTGTTTATAAACAACAGGGTTTTGGAGCAGCTTAGTCCGTAAAGTTCGTTCACAACCCCGCTGTGCTAATGTCTTCAAAGTTGCAACAGAAGCAGGCTTAACAGCACTGCTAACAAACGTCCCAATGCGATACATTTTGCAAATCGAAACAGTCGGTGTCAGCAAGACACTCTTGAAGCAGCCAGTATTGCAGAAGTAGTTTTCTGTCAGGAATCACTCTTGAACTCGTCCCTAGAGCACAAGGACAAGGTTGTTGATGCGTGTTGTTATGGCAGAGTGCGGATTGCGCACACTTTTCCCTCTATCTTTGCCGCCTTCTGGCCTGTAAGAAAACCAAAGATCACAGTCAAACATAACGAAATAACGATTACTGGACTTAAATGAACGAAATGACATCAACATACACCACTATAACACAACGGACGACGAATACAAAGCAAATTGGTACTGACCGCTCCGTATCCAACTTGTCCTCAAGGAACTGAGGGATGAGTGACGTCACAAGCGGAACTGCACGATTTTCTACCTCCGGTTGAATTCTGACTGGTTGATTGCGCCCCGTGGCGGGAGTCCAGTGCTTTTTACTGCAAAATTCAGTGTAACTTATTTTTAGCATGTAAACTTCGGTGCACGTTCAAAGTGTGATAGTGACATCTGTGATACTTTGGTACAGTAATTTGGTGTATAAATTAAGGCAGGTCCCAGCCAAGTATGAAAGGTTACTTGATTCATGAAACCTAGCCCCTTTCATGGCCCGTACTAAGCTGGTTTCCGGCTTTTATCAAGTGGTGGCGCTTCCTGTGTTATTTATAAAACACTAGGGCAGAGATTGTATAATGTTATACAATCTCTGCACTAAGGGACACCAAGCTGTAGTCAAAATTCTCTCTAGTGGCAGCACTAATCACTCTGCTAACTCTTAAGGTACATATTGACAGTAGGCTCTGCCTCTCATGTTCTTGTCAGCCACAACGAAGGCAACCAACCGACATTCACTACACTTCACTACATAGTCTACATCATTATGGGAAGAACTAGAAAAAACTTCTGATCAACGAAAACCCGAAAACAGTGAGTGTGCAACAAGTAAGTATTGTTCTTTTATAACTGAAATCCAGATGGTATCAGGTTAACTCACCGCCTCTGTAAACTCACCGCCTGAAGTCAACTTACCGTTTTGCGACTCAAGTCACCGCCTGTTTTTATCGACGGTGACTTGACTCGCAAAAGCAAAGTCAAGTCACCGCCGCTTTATTTCATGTAGATAGATTTTTATTGACAGCCTAAATATCAAATTGACATGTGTCAGCATGAAAAAAGATAATAAATGGCAAAAAATGAAAAGATAATAGAAATACATGGATAAACGGTTAACATAATTAAATAAGTAGAGCTATGTTATGACTAATATGATAATGCAATGTGCATGAGAGGCCGCAGGTGTGATTTAAATTGTACTTTGCCATTTTCATGCATATATGGGTAATATCACGTAGATCTACTCAATTGAAAAATCAATCTTTTTTGGAAAGGTGCAATTCACTTGAATTGACACCGACAAATTCAAGGCATTGAACTACAATAAATTAGTTGCAATTCCTCTTGAAATTATGTATAATTTTTAATGTATAGAGTTTTATCCTTTATATTTTACATGCAGTATTCAGCCATTTGGTTGTGAAAAAAAAAAAACCAAAAAAAAAAAAAAAAAAAACACCTTTTAGTAGGGGAAAGGTTTGATTTAGCACACCAAATTTCAAGAATTACGGCAATTTATGGGCAAATTTGTTCTTAACACAATATTGTGTTATCAATATCTGATATACTGAAAATTGTAAACGCAAAATGTGGTTTGGAACTACTCAAGCTCATTGCTCTTGTTGCTTACATTATATTAAATGTGTTGCTGAATTGTGGATTAATATAAACTTTTAAGACATTGTTTACATATAGGCTATTAGCTCTTGGTATAATACACAATTATACAATGGTTTAAATGCATACAATTTAGTGGACGCCCAAGCCTTATCATCTCATCATTATGTCTGCCTCTAACAGCTGGCCATATAAACTGAGTAAGCTTCAGACTCAGTAGCATTGGGACATTGAAAAAAGAAGATGCACAGTTATAAATACACAAAACGTAATTTCAAAGCGACAGTTTAAGCTGAAAACTGCATCTTTCTATCATTTTTAGAAGTGGAGTTCTGCAAGTTCCCACTTTTTGACTGAACTGATATATTTCAGGTAAATCTCTGATTATTATTAATAATTATAAGAAATGAAGGTGATAGGTCAAGTCAAGTGCATTTCCTGCAAAAGTTATGTGCAGACATTGTTTATGTCTGGCCCATTATTTTTTGTTAAAATGTGTATTGTTTCTACTTTTTTGGTTACATTGTAGACTTGTGACAAAATAAAGTTACACTATCTGTCAGTCATTGACATTTTAGCCAATCAAATTAAATTAAATCTGCAGGGCCCTTCCCACTCAACAGATTGGCCAATGAGCTTATTAAATAGAGGCATTGTGACGTCATCAATACAAGTTTGTTGTGACGTTTTGGCCTATTTTTCTCGTGCCGAATGACTGCGCAATGATTTCTAACGTTCATTAATTAGGACAACATAGTTCCGATCCGGTCATTTGAGAATAGTACGTCAGTAGATTTTGTTTTGGCCAATCTCTAAACATAAAAGCCCTACGGGCGGCCCCTATGGGGCCGCTCCTGCGGCCTAATACTAATCAACACTACATAGTCTGTCTAAGAAATTCTAAAGCACCTGGAACTAAATAATAGTAATAATACTGTATATAAAAAAGCACCAACAATTAGCACAACAATTCAGGTTCAATAACAATACTAAACACTTATATATATATATATAACAAGCCCCATGCGTCGTTAATAAATATCATTTTAACTTTAAAATTGATTACATATCACGTTGTGCATGTTTGGTAAATCTATTATAACATTGTTTTATTAATGTTTCGCATGTTTATTGATTGATTCTTATGTATTTTTGTACGAAGTGAAAAGCCCCACATGACATTTATCAAATAATGTTGTAACCAATGTAAACGATTGTATGACCAGGCGCGGGTTTAGTGATGGGTTTTTCAAACGTTCTAAAGCCGGTTTTAGGGCAAGTTTAAGGCCGGTAATCGCCGGTAAGGCTTGTTTTGGCCAAGGCTATATAAGGGTGATTTGTTGGCTGGTTCAGTCACTTTTGGTTTGACGACCGAAGGGCTAGTATCACCATACTTCATCGTAATTATTCTACACGATCTAGTGATCAATCTACATTTATTTCTAATCAACAAACAATGAGACCCAAAAAACCCATCTTGTGACTCAACCAGACTAGCCAAATTTTAGACTCAGAATTTTAGGAACAATGACCAGTCGTACAATCGGGTGTGGGACCTTGAGTGTAATCAGTTGAACTTGAAACTTTATGAAAGAGAGAAATCAAATAAAACTTTTAAACTTTAACAAACTATCATTGACTCTTGAGGAACTTAATCTAAAATGAACTGCTGAGAAAAACAACTTAATTTGTGAACCAAAAATCTACACAAAATTTCTATGTTACGTGCTTCATGCTACCAACACTAAGTCGTAACATAATTTCTGGTGGCAGCGGTGGGATGCTGTTTTTCTACAAAAAAAAAAACGGTGTCCAGTGATCAAACTCAAGTCTCATGATAAGAGTGCTCAGTCAACTTTACAAATTATTTTAATCTACAAGTTAAAATTAATCAACAAGTCAGGTTTTGAGACAATAAAGTTTATTGAGGCAATTTTACAAGAAGAACATGGATGAGGTTCAATTAATGAGTGTGATAATTGCAGAACTAGAACATGAATTACAACTTAAAGGATTTGAAGTTTCTAGGCCTGAGATAATTAACAAAGAGTACATGATGTTTCTACTGTCTTGTTTGGTTGCGTTGGAAAAGTAAAGCAGTAGCTCAAATAGTCTACAATTTTTAAATTCTTAAATTCTACTTGAAAATTGAATGATTAAATCAAAACAGAAAATTCAACTTAGCACAATTCTACTTGCAAGATAAGATTCAATAATTCAACATGATGGAGAATAATTTTGAAAGCGACTCAAATAAGTACAAAAAATCTGGCATGCCAATGTTTGGAAGAGATGACATGTCAGAAATGGACCAAACTGAACCTGCAGCTCGTGGTGATACTAATAAAGTTATTTCAAAAGAGCTGGGTTCACAAAGTCAACAACATTTGACGTTTGACAATGCTGGGTATTTCACAAGATCAAAAGGAAGAGTGACTCAAAGTAGTGATTTGTCAAATAAATCAACAGATGAATTTGAAACAGATTGATGGAAAATCAACATCAAATAGTTGAGGAAATTAAATTTGGTTTTCAGCATTTTAGCCAAGAAATTGCAAATTCAATTCACTGTGCACTTTCACAGTCAAAAAGTGATGCAAATCCTCAGCAACAAGTGAGCAACAATAGGTCAAGTTCTGTGAAACAATTTAGAAATGTTGCAGGTCAAGTTTCAAACGTAGATGACTCCTCAGATGAGTCCGATGATCGAAGTACTCAAGCAGATGAAGCTCAGGAACAAAGTAATCTACCAACAAGAAATGCAACTGTCAATCAACATTATTCTAGGTTCCAAAAGGGTTGCAAATTACCCCCATTTACTGGAAAGGAGTCTTGGAAAGTTTGGTTTGGCAGATTCAAGGAAGTTGCATGTCATAAGAGATGGACCAATGATGAGAAACTAGATGAACTCCTTCCAAAGCTGCAGGGCACTGCAGGAGAATTTGTATTCAATCAACTTGTCCCTCGGACTAGGGCAAATTATGACAAACTAGCACAGGAGTTGAATAGTAGATTTCAAGTTATTGAGCTTCCAAAAGCATTCAAAAGCAAATTGGCAAAAAGAGACCAAAAACATGGTGAATCTCCTGAAGATTTTGCTGCAGAATTAAAAATGCTTTATGACAAGGCATTTCCCGATCGTTCACACGAGAGTTCGTGAAGAAGATCTACTGAGGTATTTCCTTGATGGGCTGAATGATGACCAAACTCGTCAACAGATTGAGTTTTTGAAGGAACCAAGTTCAATCAATGAGGCAGTGATGGAAGTTGTTATTTTTCAGGAGAGTAGAACTAAGTCTGATTACGACCGCAATGCGTGCGATAAGGGCAGACGCTCCAAGTCCATAAACATGGTAGACCTGCGGATGATGATTCCGACGATGGTTCTGAGTCAGATGATGTGACAGAGTCCAGACTTGCTCGGATGAACATTCGACCTGGAAATAAAGACAGACAATTTGTCAATAAATCAATTAACAGACAGGTGTCAGAAAATAGTGTTCGCAATGATGGAAAAGCTACTTTAACACAATTCACGACACTGTAGCAAGTATTAAAGATGTTATGGCAAACATTGTCACATCAGTACAATTTTTAGAACTTCAAGGTGAAGTCAAGGACTTGAAGGATAGAGTGATTGTGATTGAAGGTGCAAAACAAAATGCAAATTCTTGTAGACCAAGAGCAAAGAGATCAAATCTACAGTTCAATCAACAGGGCAACGGACAGTTTGGAAACTCAAACAATGGATTCAACTGTTTTACTTGTGGGAGCCCTGATCACTTTGCAAGAAATTGTCCCCAAGCACCATGGCTCACAGGACAGGTGCAAATGGCTGTGCCGCCCAATGTAAATTTTTCAGTGAAAAAGGAACCAGATCTATGTACTGGTGTAGGCTACAGTGCGAGTCCTAAAGGTCAGGATTACTCGCTAATTCAACTTCCCTGTGGAGGAACCACAGATAAACAACAAATGTCAAACTTACAGGGGTCGACTCTATAGGCCAGGAGAAGACCCTAATTAAGAATGCTATATTTGATGAAGAGAATATAGAAATCAATACATTGAGTTATTTACCTTATTTTGAAGAGGAAAATTTGGGTTTTGATGACATACGGAGAGAATCTCCTAAGGTGAAGGGAGTATATATTCTAGGTGAAATTGAGGGAAAAGAGATTTACTTTACTGTGGATACTGGAGCATCGAGAACAGTGCTGTCAGAAAAAGTGTGGAGACCGTTGCCAGAGGAAGTGCAACAGAAGATGACAAGGTCAATTAATCGACAATTGATTGGTCCCAACGGAGCTCCAATACGAGCACTAGGGAGAGTGCTATTGAATCTACAATTGGGTCCAGTGAATTTGCAGAAATGTATAGATGTGGCAGATGTACAGGATGACTGTCTGTTGGGTGCAGACATACTTCTAGGTCTAAAGAAAGGACCTTTCGATTTACTCCTGAGTGAGGGCAGATTGAAGTGGAATGAGAAGAGTATCCCCTGTATTCATACAGGCACACAAACATTGAGAAGAGTAGTGTGCAAAGCAAATTACACGGTTCCTGGAAATTCTGAGGTTATTGTAGATGTCAAATGGTTGGGTAGAGAGATGGAGCCAGATAAACCTATGGATTGAACCATGTCCACAGTTTCAAGAGAGGAACCAACTGGTTGTGGCCTCCAGTGTGGTGAATCTTAGTAATCCAGAGTCAATGAAAGTGAGAATGGTAAATCCCTTAGCCGACAAAGTACAAGTTCACATGAGTGAAGTTTTAGGCACAGTGATGCCAATCCAACAAGTTGTTACATTTTTTGAAATTGATGACCAAACTGACAGCAATGATGCTGAAATTTGCAGAAACATGACAGATGAACCAAAAATGGAAGTTAAACCAACCGATTCAACTTCAAGTGTACCCAGCCATCTACAAGAGCTATTCAAAAGGTCAACTGAAGAAAAAGAAATGGATAAAGCAAGAAGTGGCAAAGTTATTGACAGACTATCAGAATACTTTTTCCACAAATGAATTCGACTTAGGCTGTACACATTTGGCCGAGCATAAAATCGACACAGGTGACACCAAGCCAATTAAGCAACCCCCAAGAAGTATACCACTTGCATTACATGGCAAGGATAAAGAGGCCATTGAGAAAATGTTGAAGAGAGGCGCAATTAGAAAATCTATTTCACCATGGGCATCTCCCATAGTTATGGTGCGAAGGAAGTATGGCTCCGTGAGAGTGTGCATCGATTATAGAGCTGTCAATTCTCATACAGTGAAAATGCCTTCCCACTACGAAGGATTTCAGACTGTTTAGTTGCAGTATCAGGAGCCAAATATTTTTCAACACTTGATCTCACTTTAGGTTACAACCAGATACCTGTCGCAACAGAGGACATACCCAAAACAGCTTTTGTTACAAAACATGGCTTATACGAATGCCCAAAATTGCCTTTCGGCCTAACGAATGCTCCAGCCACTTTTCAGAGAGTTATGGAACTTGCCCTGCAGGGATTACAGCAAAAATCTGTTTGGTGTATATTCACGACATCATTGTATTTTCAGCCAATTTTGAAGACCACATATCAAGACTGAAACAAGTATTTGAGAGACTGGAGATGGCTAATTTAAAAGTAAAACCAGAGAAGTGTCAACTGTTTGAAGACTCAGTACTATTTCTGGGTCGTATGGTGTCCAAAGATGGCGTTCTTCCAAGTCAAAGCAACATTGACAATGTCTTGAATTGGCCTGTGCCCAGGAGCACAAAAGAAGTTAGACAATTTTCAGGCGCAGCCACATATTACAGAAGATTTGTGAAAGACTTTGCAAGTACGGCCAGACCGCTATCTGAATTGACCAGCAAGAACATTTCATTCTACTGGAATGAAGAGTGTCAGAAGTCTTTCGAAGATCTGAAGAAAACTCTGACAGGACCAAAAGTTATGGCTTATCCAACTAATGAAGGCTGCTTCATTTTAGACACAGATGCAAGTGACTATGCAATTGGAGCTGTGCTAAACATCATAAAAGATGATGAAGAAAGAGTTGTCACATATGCCAGCAGAACTTTGATTCATATTTGCAGATAATCATTCCCAGAGAATTGAGAGAATGTGTTCTCAAACAAATGCACAACGAAGTTTTAGCCGGCCACTTAGGTCATAAGAAAACCAAGAAAAGACTGCTGCAAAAATTCTACTGGTATGATGTGGAAACTGATGTCAGAAATTGGGTAGCTAAATGCGACGTTTGTGCTCGAATGAAGAAGCCAACTCACAAACACAAAGCCCCACTTGGCAATATGCTGACGGGTGCACCATTAGACAGGCTGAGCATAGATGTTTAGGCCCACTTCCAGTGACATCAAGAGGCAATAAATTTATATTTGTTGTCACAGATCAATTCACAAAATGGATGGAAATATTTGCAATTCCAGACGAAACTACAGAAACATGTGCTCAAGTACTAATCAACAAAATTATAAGTCGTTATGGTGTACCAGTAGATTTACACTCTGACGAAGCAAGAGTTTTTCAGAGTAAAGTATTCAACAACATGTGCAAATTTCTTGGTGTGCGAAAAACACGCACTACACCACAAAATCCAAAGTGTAATGGCCAAAGAAAGGTTCAATAGAACACTTGCCGCAATGATTAGATCCTACATCAATAAAGAAAGAGAATTTGACCAATACTTAGGTTGTTTGGCAGGTGCATACCGATCAACCCCACATGAATCAACTATGCTCACTCCTAATATGATGATGTTAGGACGAGAAGTTTGTTGTCCAATAGAAATTGAGTTAGCTGAGATTAGTCTACCTCAAAACGAAGGCCACTATGTTACCAACTTACGGGAAACTCTACATAGAGGACATCAAGTTGCATTTAGTAAATGCAAATATTCGACAGAAACAAAGATACGTTGTTAAGGCAGCATTACAAATTTACAAACCTGGTGATTTTGTGATGGTATTGAATGAAATAGGTGTATGTCCAAAACTTCAACCAATATTCAATTGGCCAGTGGTAATTACCAAAAAAAATGAACGACAGGGTTTTTGAGGTCCAACTTGACAATCATGGCAAAAAGAAATTTTGCATCATGACAAAATAAAGCCATACTTAGGAAATGAAATTTCAACATGGGCTGCAAAACTGAGTCACAAGGTCAAGAGTTTTGAGGTCTCCCTTACAAAGTAAATGTAAAATCTTTGTCTTATAAGTTTCGAATATGACCATTCCAGATGTCAAGGCAAGATCCAACAATGAAGAGAGGACTTGTTTATCAGTGCCGATTGTGCCACCATCAAGGTGAATTGCGGAAAGTCTGCTTTCATTATTTGAAAAAACACTCACCACTGGTGGACTGCCCGTTCTATTGCAAATTATGTGGATTCAAGTCATTTAACGAGGAGATGCTGCGAAAACACGATTTTGAGTTCGCTAGGCACCAAAAACTAAGGAAACAACGTGGTGGTTGGGAGCCAGATGAATCCTTCTTTATAATCAACGCCAGGGCGAGGGGAGTTATCCGGGGAGTTGATGTGAAGGCCGTAACCTCCGAAGAGAGCAGACACCATTGGCAGAGTAGGCGCACGGCAAATTCTAAAGTATCAGCGACTGCCACATCCAGTTCGTCTTTGGCCGATAATGAAGTGTATCAAGAGCTTCAGTCCAGAATTAACGAACTATCAAAGGAGTTAAACAAAGAGAAGCAAGCAACATTATCATCACCAACATTCAGCAAACAGCCATCTCCAAACATCACGCTTGATTACGATTTCATTGATCATTTGCTGGATGAATCAATCATAGACCCACAAGTAGAGCAAGTCAAGCAACCAGAGAGTAGAACAGAACAAGTCAAGCAACCAGAGAGTAGAACAGAACAAGTCAAGCAACCAGAGAGTGTGATTGAGCCAAAGCAAGTTCCCCAAATTGTTGACATTCTTCCCCTACTGTGTGAGATAATTCAATCAAGCATTTCTGGGATTGCATCAACTCTGACCCGGAAGATATCGTCAGTGCCCCCAGAACTAACAAGAGAAGTCCGAAGCGTACGTACAGCTATTGAGGACACAAATACCAACTTGGTGAAACTGACGCAAGCCATCGATCAACAGTCCCAAGAGTACAGCAGATTAAGCTCTTCTATAGGCAAATTGAATAACACGCTGCAGGGGATGGAAGCTGCAAACAAACTTACAGTGGAAAAGGTGCAAGCCATTACCTAAACAGTCAATGACCAGTCAAAAACTATGCATCTATTAAAGACAACGGTAAATGGGTTACATGAGGACATCTTACAAGGCGGTAAAGTCAGCAAGGTTGTAGAAAGCATCCTCAGTGGACCCAAGGTGTCATCCTTCCTGGTCATCCTGTCATCCTACGATCAGCAACAATTTCAGAAACTATCGGAAGAACAACAACAACCATTACCGGAACCGAAAATTTTGTCATTAGAGGAGAGAGCAGAAAAATGTAAGAAGAGACTGGATGACAAAGAGAACAAGGAAAACAAGGAGAAGAAGTCAAAGAAGAAAAGGAAAATTGTAAAGTCAGCAGAATTTGTAAAAGACTTGGATTAATTGTTGTGTCTGTCCGTATGCCATCAAGATTTATGAACTATTTCATCAAGCTGTGGACTTTGTTAAATCTGAAATGTAAAAAAAAAAAAAATCTTATTTTAATTTATGTTTCATGTAAAAATGTTATTTCATTTAAATGTAGAGAAAAAAAGAAAGGGGTACTGTACCAGAGTCCAGGTTAATTTACACGTATATGTCCTTTCCACGCTTTGTGGGTTACCAGTTTGTTTCCAGCACTAAAAGAGAATTGTCATTCATCAAATGTTTGTATATAATTGGTCACAATACTTTTATTGTCAACCTTTACAGTAATGTTGATATTGTTAATGTTTTACATGGTTTGCATTTTAACTGTACATAGTACGTATGAATATTTTTATCAAGGTATTTACCTTAACGCAATGATAATCTACATAAAACATTGTCAAATGACTTAGTAAAGTCAACGGTTAATCATATAATATTATTCAACTAATTGACGTTCAACTAACTGACATTCAACTAATTGACAATATCGTGTTGATTAAAAGTGCAAAATTGCTGATTCAACTTAACATTTCGTCAGTCTTTTATGATTACCAGTTTCACAAGGATTAATCTACATAACTCACCTGAATAAAGGTGATGACGGTGAATTTAAAAAAAAAACCAGACACTGTGTAGACACATGACATGTGCTGTCTGCCATGTCATGCATTTAATGAATCTACGATGTTCCAGCATGACGCAAACCTGAAAAGTGATCTTTACACTTTAAACTCACTGCTTATCTACTTTTAAGATGTTGTCAGTACCTAAGACCGTTTAAAAATTCAACTTTAACAGAGATAAATCTCTCACCTGGACCACAGGCGCCCTCCAGCAGAGGCTGGTGTGTCCAGACATATAGATAAGAAAGGTGGAGCAATCGAAATTATGTGGCGAGGGTCTTGCGGACAGAATCTAGGTCAGCAGTGTCGCCAATTACGTCCGCCCTGCTCTAAATTAGGTTCGCGACCATTTGCAGCAAGTCTGTGTCCTACTGGGCCTCTGGGTTTTACCTAAAAATCCCCGTAGGTGCCCCTCCTGGGCCTCTGGGTTTTACTTAAAAATCCCCGTAGGTGCCCCTCCTGCTGCTATGAATGACCTATATTCTGTCCGCATGACTGTCGCGATCGTATTCACATCCGAAAAATTGTGTTATAACAGCATATATATGGTAAATAACCATTATGTTGTCGATTCAGATTAATAGGAAATATTGTTTACTTGATGTTACCAAAGAATCTGTCATTTATATAAAGTGTAGTTAGAGCATCAGGCCTTTGAATGAGGCCAAGTCAACTCGCTCAGTGCACGAGAGCGGCACCTACTATTTATATCTTTACAACGCACTGATGCTAGCTGGACGGCGCCTGTGCCTGGACTCATGGCGGCCATGTTTCAACAGACTCAAAGCAAGGCTATACCAGGTGGCGAAATGGTAGAGTGCACCACTGTAGCTAAGAGATGATCAAGATAAGCTCAATAAGCTCCCCTTTTTGGCGGGAAATGCTTGTGTTCATAATTACACATAATTGAATGTGTTAATATGTTGTATTTGATGTGGTAATTCCAGTACCAGTATTTATGTGTAGTCATGCAATAGCTATGCATTGAACTACTGTGTGTGAGTATTGTGTATTATTACTATGTAGAGTGAATATGATTCACACAATGCAAATAGGTTTTGTGTTATGCAGTTATTATTAATTGATGAAGTTATGGATGGACATTCATGGGACATTGGAATGTCTAAGTAAGGGGGAATGTAAGGTCTTGCGTACGTAATTCGCGGGCAAGCAACTTTTTCCTACCAGCTAAAAATCAACTAAAATGTACAAACAGCAGCTTACAATGTTACATTAATTGCAGCAATGTATATTTACCCCCAAACACTTTATTAGTTAAGCTAATCAGCTTTTCAACAGCCACATTGTCAACAGGAAGTGATTGGCGCCAACAAGCCCCATGCGTCATTAATAAATATCGTTAACTTTAAAATTGATTAAATATCACGTTGTGCATGTTTGGTAAATCTATTATAACATTGTATTATTAATGATTCGCATGTTTATTGATTGATTCTTATGTATTTTTGTACGAAGTGAAAAGCCCAACATGACATTTATCAAATAACGTCGTAACCAATGTAAAAAATTGTATGACCAGGCGCGGGTTTAGTGACGGGTTTTCAAACGTTCTAAAGCCGGTTTTAGGGCAGGTTTAAGGCCGGTAATCGCCGGTAAGGCTGGTTTTGTCCAAGGCTATATAAGGGTGATTTGTTTGCTGGTTCAGTCACTTTTGGTTTGGCGACCGAAGGGCTAGTATCACCATACTTCATGGTAATTATTCTACACGATCTAATGATCAATCTACATTTATTTCTAATCAACAAACAATGAGACCCAAAAAACCCATCTTGTGACTCAACCAGCCTAGCCAAATTTTAGACTCAGAATTTTAGGAGCAATGACCAGTCGTACAATCGGGTGTGGGACCTTGAGTGTAATCAGTTGAACTTGAAACTTTATGAAAGAGAGAAATCAAATAAAACTTTTAAACTTTATTAAACTATCTCAATATATCCCTGACTCTTGAGGAACTTAATCTACAATGAACTGCTGAGAAAAACAACTTAATTTGTGGACCAAAAATGTACACAAAATTTCTATGTTACGTGCTTCATGCTACCAACACTAAGTCGTAACAATATATATAGAATAAATAAATTGAACAAGTTTACCTTGGGGGTTTTTATATCTTTTAGTTTTACTATATAAATTATATTATATGAAATTAGATTTTTTTTCTTTACTTTTAATTGGTATTTTGGGACTATGAATAAATATTTGGTCAAGGGATATTTGGAATATTAATTAAACAAGTTTACCTTGGGGGTTTTTATTTCTTTTAGTTTTACTATATAAATAATATGAAATTAGGTTTCATTAATTCATTACTTTTACTTGGTATTTTGGGACTTTTATTTACTATATTGATCAAATGAAATTAATGTAAAAAGTTTTCCTTGGGATTTTTCTCCTTTACTTTTACTTGGCATTTTGGGACTATAAATAAATTTTTGGTCATGGGATATTTGGAATATTCTTTATTTTTTTTTAATTTTGACACACAGATGTGTTTATGGTCTGCTCTTTTTGGAGGATTTGGTGGCCTTGGAAAAGGCCAAGGATTTTGTTTTGGCCTTGAAAAAGGCCGAGGTTTGTGGTTATCGTCTGCTTAGGCCTCTTCAACAGTAGGGGTGTTTATTCAGGCGCACAGCCTCAGCAACTGCTTTGCTGACATGTTGCCTGTGTTTTGGTCATCCCAATGCTTCACAATCATATGTTCTTTTCTTCTGACTTCATGTCGCTGATATCTCAGTGTGTCGCCTCTTGACATCAAATTCACTTGCATTGGGATTTGCTTGGCTTCCTCGTGGAGCAAGTGAATTAACTGGTACAGATTCAGGTTGGGCTTGCCTGTCTGATTCAGTCGGTTATGCCAACCTTCCACATCGTTGTTTGTTCGAATAGGCAGCATGAAGCCACTCCACGAGGCAACAGGAAATACACTGTTATTCATCCACTGTTGGTCTACTACGTTCACAATCAGCTCTCGTAGCTTTCCCTCCAGGGGGGGGGGGGGGGGGGGCGAGGTCCTTCAGGCTGTCAAACTATGCCTTGATATATTCAGCAGGAAGGTATATCAAGGCCATCAGAGTCATGCAAAAATCGTAGGTGGCACCCTTCTTGTAAAACGTCTGCAGGCCGACCTCCTGGATCCTCTTCCAAACAGCCTGTGTAAAGTGGAAGGTGCAGCCATGGAGTGACACCCCAGGAAGGACCTGTCATACAGATTGCCAGAATGCCGCCTCGAAGTCCACTGTGATGGTCTGGACGTCAGGTTCGCTGGGGAGCTGGTCTAGAAGCGCCTTCAGGACTCCGTTGTAATCGCTCTTGGCCCTTCCAGACAAAACCACAAACACTAGTGGGACCTGCTTTAGTTTCTGGCCGACCCTCAAGAAAGCATGGATGCTGTACAGCTGCTTGAAAGGTTCGGGGACGGTCTTGTATTTCCCATCTACATACCAATTCTTTGCTGAAGTGAGCAAAAGCAGCTGCTTGTCGCTAGCAAAGATGAAGTGACGACGGCGACGTGCCCCGGAGCCTATTTTCACTTCCGCTCGGAAGAAGTCCTCCGGTATAGCTTCATAGTTAAAGTCAAAGTCCAGGTCCGTGGGATGGTGAGGGCGGGTTTCCTGGTGCAACCGTTTAGAGGCTCTCATCAGGGCCGAAAGAGGGGCTAGGGCCATCACAGGGGGCATCTGGGTCAATATGTTCCCTGATGGCCTCATTAACGGGGCTCATCTGGTAGGGGAATAACAATACTCGCCTCCTAGTGCACGACCTGAACCTCATAGGCCACCTCATGGTCCTCCATGTCCGATATGTTGAGGGCTGATCTATCAGCCTGGGACGTTATATTATGGACAGTCTGAAAAAGGAAGGCAGAAATAAGTATGAGAACAACAGGTGGCGAGACGTTTTTTTTTGTTTAGCACATTTGCAAAGAATATAATAACAGCTAAAGCAGTAAGAAAAGAGAGATTTTGGGAACTTTATTTTTGTTTTGGTAAGGACCACAGAGGTGTGGAAAAGGTTTAGAAAAGAGAGATAGTGGGAACTTTTTTGTTTGTTTTGGTAAGGACCACAGAGGTGTGGAAAAGGTTTAGAAAAAAGAGATGGTGGGAACTTTTTTTCGCTCTTTTTTTTTCCTTGAGAATTGAGAGAGGAGAGGTCAATGAAAAATGAGGATGAAGATGCCAAAAACTGTGTGTCACATAAGTTATGGTAGAAAATATTTATAAACATTAGACTATGAACATTTTAACCTCTTTGGATTCATAAATTGAAGGATGCCAATGTAAAACAGTGTAGGCCTACATACTGATTGGGTTACATACATAATTAACAGGATGTCTTACCAGTGAAAATTCTGCAGCAGCTCGTCCCATTCGGAACTCCTCAGAAAACCTTGTTGAATTGGCTGCTGGCAGTCCTGGGAGGTCGATTGCAGATAGTCTGGGACGTTTAGGTGAAGGGCCTTCAGCAGCTGGACGACACCTAGGGCAGAGCCACTGAAATTTGTCTTGTATGGCACCATACTGCTCAGCTGTGATACCTGGAACAGAAATACAAAATTGTTATATGAGTCAGATACTATTTCCATTGTTTTTACTGTTTTTACACTGTACTGTTGTATATGTTATATTATTCTCCATTTTTGGAGGTCTAATAAAATAATAATAATAATAATATACATATCTGTTAAAAAATGTTTGAGTCAATGCATGAAGTAATATGGACTTGCTTTATGGTAGATGTATAATCAAGGGAAAAAGAAAACAAACTTACCATCCTGACAGTTGAGGTGGCACCAAAGTTCACATTGGTCACAAAGAATGGCATTGTGACTTCTAGTGACTCTCTTTTCACAGATGGCACAGGGACTAAATCGGCTTTGAGAAGGCATCCTCAGAATGTTAAAATTTGCTATTGTACACAAAGGTCACAATGATGCAAGTGATACTGACCACACACTTCTTGCCCTATTTATCTGATGCTGATAGTCTCTGAACCAATCAGACTTAAGGGCTATACCCATGTAAACCAATGAAAAATGTGTGGCATTTGTTTGATGCTGATTGCAATAAAATAAATATTGTATTTTTTTTTATTTAACAAATCACAATCACAATCATGACTTAAAAGAACTTTAATATGCTCTGATTAAACTGGCAATGGCAATTGGCAAGAACTTACTTAAATATCATATGTAACATCACAGAGCAAATTTCCTTTACAATTTTAATTACAGGAATATCGTATGCTCTGATTAAACTGGTAATGGCAATTAACATGTAGGAGATTTATAATTAGCATGTAGGAGATTGTAATTAGCATACGAGTAGGAGATTGTAATTAGCATATAGGAGATTGTAATTAGCACCCAGGAGATTGTAATTAGCACCCAGAAGATTGTAATTAGCGGCGGCGTCGGTGAGTGCACTTATGAGATTGCAATTAGCGACGGGAGGGTGGCGGTGAGTTAACTCGACCATCAGTGACATTCTAAAAAAGAGCAGTGAGTTGACCACAGGCGCCGTCCAGCTAGCATCAGTGCGTTGTCAAGATATTATCTATATGTCTGGACACACCAGCCTCTGCTGGAGGGCGCCTGTGCCACACCTAACGGGCGGTGAGTTGGCAGAGATGGTGAGTTGACTAGTAATCCTTCAGACTAGGGGGATTATGTAAGTTGGTCCCCTCCTCCGCACGAGTCCAAAGGAGTCGGGTCTTGGCCGCCATTATCACATGACTTTGTGTCAGGATCCTGACATTTTGCTGATTGGCTGATTCTTTTCTAGTGTTTGATTGGCTAATTATTTGGGGGGTGTCCAAACCAACCTACCAGAGAGCATGACGCAATGACCAATCATAGCATGGCTTAGACTCAGCCATTCATAACCCATGTAAGAATTGCTAGCGACCAGTCTCACTACATTGTATGAGATGCGGTACCAGTGCTAGGGGATTGTGTTGCAAAATCATGATTTTGCAACATAGGCGACGAAAGTAGGTCAACTACTGCGCCTGTTGATTTCAAAGCAGCTGCGAAAAAAGTAGTTCTTTAATTATAGCCAAATTTGACGTTGCTCTGCTTAGTATGTATGTTGTTAGTATGTATGCAATTTTGTATGATGCTGAATTCCTTACTCCCCCCATTGCACCTCTTGCTTCCCCAAAATCTGTCAGTGGCTCTGTGACAAGTCACAGGGCATCTGTAGACAGTGGTAAACCGCGGAATGAAATGGAAAAAACTTGGAACGGGAAAAGTGCAGATTTGTGTTTAGGTAAACACACTGTAGCTCATCCCCCATTTGACAATGGAGTCTATGTCCTGGGTCTGTGTCCAAGTTATCTGGTTAACCCAGAATTACTTTGAAAACACTTCTATGACATGAAAGAGCAGTAGTGAAGATTCCTATTTTTCTAGAAAATATTAAGAAAATGATTGTTTGAAATGTATATATATATGAGGAGTCAGGTTTCAGGGCAGCAGCCCCTCCTGAATACGCCACTGTGGAGTTCATGTTAACAAAGTTAATGTTTTATCACTTGTGAGGAAAATGGTAAATTTATTTTCTTGGCTTTTAAAAACATGGATGAAACTGTCTAGGTTTTAGAGTATCGAAGGGAGCTGCAATTTTAGTGTATACAGAAACAGACAACAACATGGCGTCTTGCTCAACTGATGACAAACTTTATATACTTTATATTAACATAAGAACACATGTTGAACGTTCAGCAACAAGAACTCAAATTATCAAGTCATCTTACACAGGAACAAGATCCTCAAGAACTCTCAATTGATTAATTGCAACAAACTAAGATTTAATTGTTTACACTTGGATTACAGTTATTTACAATATCTGAAACCTTAGATTACAATATCCAAACTTTACACCAGAAATGTAATTTTACCAAATTGAGATCAATAAATCTTTAGAGTAATTTTGTACAAGGAAATGTGAGTTTTACCAAGGAATTTACTACAGCATATTAAAGTTACTCAGTATTACCAGAACTTAATGTTTTGATAACAAAAGTTAAACCACTTATATAACTTTAACATATGTACAATAGTCCATTGTTTTGTACTCAATAGTCCATAACAGTTCCAGGTTGTTATCATTAAATTCATATCTGATACCGTGACATCACTTCATTTCCAAATTTCAAAATCATAGTCCAAATAACATTTTTCCAAGTTCAGGTACCATTTTGAGTCAATCCATAAACTAAAATTGTTATAAAAATGCAGTTTCATTAAAATTGTGAGTGTTACAAACTAAAAATGATTCATGATTTGACATTAACATTTGACAGTTCACATTCATTGCTATAATGGCGGGCAGGGTCTTTCACTTGCCGGAGCACCAGTAAGGGGGAAGTCACTGTCTTCAAAGTTAAGGGGGTAAGAATCCATTACACTGGGTCTCTGGTCAAGGTGTAATTCACCAGTTTTACGAAGGTGTTCGATATGGATGTAACGACATCTGTTTCCAATTTTGACCAGAAAACGGTAAGGTCCTAGGATCTTTGTAATAACCCCTTTTACAAAGCGCTCGATTCCAGAGTGCACATTTTTCACTCTCACAATTTCACCAACATTGAAAACACTAGGGACCTGGGAAGATGAATTGTGATTTCTCACTTGCACTTCTTGTTTCAGATGCATGGTACTTGTGACATCAGGCTTCAACAGACTGAAACGAGTACAAGGGCTGCGTTTTAAGAACATTTCTGCAGGAGCCCTTCTGGTTGTAGCATGGGGTGTTACGCGGTAGTGTAACAGGAAATTCTGTAATGCATGACTCAGATTTGTCACTTGCTTGTCACACAACAAATGCTTCTTCAGAGCACTTTTCACTGTTTGAACGCATCTTTCAGCAGCGCCATTCGTTGCAGGATGATACGGAAAATTCCATGTAACGAGTGGTACGGTTTGTAGGTTCTTCTGCATTGCCTGACAAACACTGCAAGCATTTACCAGAGATTCAATTGCTGAGTCGATACCAGGAAACCACAAATACGATCGTGCCAGAGACTTCATCCTAACGATCCCTGGATGAGTCATATGCAAATCTTCCAGTAGTTTCTCTCTGTAACAGGGAGGTATCACCACACGATTTCCCCAAAGTACACATCCTTGATCCCTGGTCAATTCATTTCTTCTGTTGAAGAAAGGTTTCAAATCATCACTGGGACAATGCGACGGCCAACCACCAGACATAACAAAGTTCAGAACTCGGGCTAACACTGGATCATTCCGAGTGGCACTTGCGATGTGCTTTGCTTCGATTGGCAGTTCATCCACAAAAGAAAAATAGTTTACTGGTAACTCTTGTGCCAAATAATTATCAGTACCAGCTGGCAATCTACTCAGTCCGTCGCAATTTGCATGGTCCTTGGAACTTCTGAATCTCAATTCGTAATCATGTGCCATTAAGATCAAAGACCAGCGTTGTAATCTGGAGGCTGCCAAACTTGGCACACCAACTTTCGAGCCAAGAATCCGTGAGATTGGCTTGTTGTCTGTCACAATTGTAAAATGTCTACCGTAGATGTACTTGTGGAATTTGGTAAGACCGTAGATTATTGCTAATCCCTCTCGCTCTAATTGACAATAGTTCTGTTCAGCGGGCGATAAGCTTCGAGAAGCGAAAGCGATGGGTTTCTCTACTCCATCCACTAAATGGGACAACACACAGCCAAGTCCAACTGGGCTAGCATCACATGCCAAGATGATCTCTTTCTTCGGGTCATAATGCACAAGTAACTCGTCACTTGTCAGTAGCTTCTTCATATTGCACCAGACTTCTTGACATGCCTTGGACCAATGGAAAGGCGTTTCTTTCCGAAGCAAATTGTACCATGGTGCGAGTAGAGTGGCTTGATTTGGGATAAACTTTGAATAGTAGTTGACCATCCCAAGCAATACACGTAATTCATGCAAATCTGTAGGTGCTCTCATGTTCTGGAGAGCCTCAATTTTGTCTTGGGTAGGCTGAATTCCGTTTGAACTGATTTCGTGACCAAGGTAAGTCACCCGGTCCATCATGAATGAACATTTGGTTAACTTCAATTGAACACCATATTTCTGCAATCGTTCAAGTACAAGCCGAATTTTAGCCACGTGATTGGCTTTCTTTGATGCAATCAAAATGTCATCGAGATAGCACTGTACACCCTTGATTCCTTGCAAAATTTGGTCCATTGATCTTTGAAAAATACTTGGTGCAGTTGAGACACCATAACTGAGCCTATGGTACTTGTACAGGCCTTTCAATGTGTTAACCACTAAGTACTGCTTAGATTCTTCTGTCAGTTCCAACTGTTGGTACGCAGCACTTAAATCTAACTTTGTGAATACTTCACCGCCCGAAAGAGAAGCAAACAAGTCCTCGGCATTTGGCAGGGGATAAATATCTGACTGCACAACTTGGTTTACTGTCACCTTGTAATCCCCACATAATCTCAAACTTTGGTCACTTTTCCGCACAACAACAAGCGGAGCAGCCCAATCTGAGCTGTCAATTTTCGAGATCACTCCCTTACTTTCCAGTTTGTCCAATTCTGCTGACACTTGATCTCTGAGGGAGTATGGTACAGGTCTTGCTTTGTGAAATAAAGGCTTAGCTCCATCCTTCACTCGGATATCAGCCTTGAAGTTGCGAATTGATCCTGGCTTTCCGTCAAAAACACCTTGGAACTCCTTCAAAAGACCCTTGACGTCTGGGGGTTCCTGGACCTTGAACACCTTGTGCCAATTTAGACGAATCTTCTCAAGCCATTGTCGACCAAGCAGACAAGCATCATCACCTTCTGTCACGTACAATGGCAACCGATACGGGACACTGCGATAGAGAACTTCAACCTCTATAAAGCCATTGACAGGAACACTGTGCTTCGAGTAGCCACTAAGCCTCAACTGAGCAGGACGCAACAGAATGTTCTTGAAATGTTTCTTGTACACATTCAATGGAATCAATGCGACAGGACAAGCTGTGTCAATAACAAAGTTGACAGGTACACCATTCACATACAACACTTCATACTCAGGAGGGACCCGAGCAGGTGCCTCGGAAGACTCTGAGACACAGAATAACTTGTGAAATGAACCAGCTAAATCATCACATGTTTCACAATTGTCACCATGATCATGGTAATTGTCAGTGTAACTTTCATCAGCATTGTCAACATAATGATCATAGTCATAGTTCTCATCAGGTTCATTCACATACCTGACACGTTGCCTGTTTGTTTTATCATTCCATGCATTTGAACGTGAATTTGACCTGTAATTTCGACGTCGTGATGGGCAATTTCTTCTCAAATGTCCACGTTGCCCACAATGATAGCATGTTACGTTCGAGTAATCATTTTGTGCCATTTTGTGGCTGACTTGAGCACTCACTTGTACGAGATTGTGGCTGACTCGAATGACCACGAGTTGATTGTGACTGATTTCCTCCTCCGCGACTTTAGAAATTTGAGTTTTTCCGGTATCCTTCGCGGAAATTCCGTCCACGACCGCGAAGATGGAACTGTGTCTGCAACCTGACACGATGAACATCAGCTGCTCTTCCTTGTGCTTGAGCAGAAGCACCAGATTCAGTGTGGTGTAATCCTTGCACATCTTGGTCAACAACTTCCATGGCAAGAGCCAAAGCAGTGGCCCTAGTCCAGGTGAAGTTGTCTCTCTGGGACTCCTCCAGGAGCCGTTTCATAATCTTAGAATTGCGAATTCCAAATGTAAATGAGTCCCTGAGATGATTTTCCAGTTCTGCTCCATAGTCACAATTGGCAGAAATTCTTTTCAAAGCAGCTATGTAGTCTGACAGTGATTCTCCTTCCATTTGTTTGCGATTGTGCAGCTTCAATCTGTCAACCATTGGAGTCCTAGTAGTCTTGAAATGAGCTCTCAGTAATCCAAGGAGTTCATCATATGATTTGTTAGTCACTAACTGTGGAAATGACAAGTCTTTCAAAATGGCAAAAGCATCAGGCCCAATCTCAGCTATCAATGCAGCACTTTTCTTGGGGGCTGTTTCAATGTCATTTACTGCAAGCCAGGCAGAAAGACGCACCTCATAATTCTCCCACACCTCCTTCTCAGGGTTAAAAGGTCCAATGGATGAAGTGTAAGCCATATTTAAGGCCTCGTCGCCAATTTAGTGTATACAGAAACAGACAACAACATGGCGTCTTGCTCAACTGATGACGAACGTTTTATTTTTCAGTGCGCATGCTCAGTAGGTCACAGAAACGTCTACAGTACAAAGCGTCTACACAAACACTACAGCAATGAATAATAGATTTTGTAATATCTACTAGACAATGTTAATAAATCAAGAATATTGAAATATAGTCAAATTTTGAATAGCTGGAAAATAATACTTAAGTAAATATTCATTCATTAAATACTTAAACAGTATAATGATTATAATACATACTCTTTTTTTTATATATATATTTCTTTTGTCAATTATCGAAGTATCTGTATTATTTTTAGTTGAACACAGAAGCTTTATTGCAATCAGTTTAACATCTTTAATAGGCGATTAGACAGTGTTGATCAAATCGTCGTTGTTTCAGCGAAAATGAACAGGCTCAAGGCCAAAATGACCTGCTAGCATTTTGGTCACGGGTACAGTGGTCGGCCTGCGATGTTCACTCAGCATTGCACAGCCGCACCCCTCTGCCTCGGGTTAATTTGCATTTTGCACTTCCGTAAAGCTTCGATCTCAAATCTGGGAGACCTAGATTTCCAGGAAAACATCTGGTGCGCATACCATTGCTTACGTATGCATAAAAGCTATGTATTCAAGTAAGAAAGGTGCTGAATCTCTGCAACTCCAAGGCGTTTTGATAAATATATATATCTATATATGATTCAAAGAGAATGTGTCCATTCAAATGCTTTTACCCTCTAGTGTATTAATGCCAAACTCTTTATCTTCTAGGCAAAAAGAGGAGAAAAGATTTATCAGAAGAGGGGGAAGAAGAGCTAAGACCACATGGAAGAAGAGATAATGCAGCAGGTAGGTGACAGTGTATTGGGCATATTTTAGGGTTGTCATTGATATGCTGTATTTGGATGATTCAAGAAAATTTTGATATCGAAAATTAAAAGATAAGGCACCAAACTTACAATTTTCAATTGCTCATAAAAAATTATTAGAAAACCTTCCTTCCAATACACTATAACTTGACATTTTAGCTTTTATATTTTAAAGATAGCCTGACTTTGAAAACTTCATATTTTGTACATTTGGTCACATGGACCATCAAAATAGGGTTTTGTTGGAATGATGTATGTTAATGGCTCTTGATTGATTGCTTACTAAAGTTCATTAACCAGTATGTATATGTATATATAATATATAAAATATATATTGTGCTGTTCTTAGGCAAAAATTACCCTTTAGTATAGAACTGGAGGCCTTTTTAGGGGGAAAAGTAAGTTTATATAGCTTCAAGCTTATTACTTATGATCAGTCTAGACCTAAACCCTCATGCCGCGTCGTAGGCGTGGATCTAGCAGAAATCTCATTATTGCAAGATAGGCCATGAAAGTAGGTCAATCACTACGCACGTTAAATTTAACGGAGCGGCAAACAAAATAGTTCTTTAAAATTCGTCCGTTATGACGTTGCATCGGCGTGTTTAGCCCAGGGACGTGGCATATTGTATTCTTATGATTAATATAAACCTTTCTACAGTCTTAAATTCCTTGCTCCACCACCAGGATTCTTGCTCCCCTGAATTCTCCAAGACCCTCTCCTGCAGAAAGGTGTGATCGAGGGTCTTGCGTCAATACAGACTTATGATAATACCAAACAATAATCTCATGGTGAATTTTTGTAATCCCTTTTACGCCACATTCCCACACTTCACCTCTCCAGAATCCTGTCCATCCTAACACTTACACGTATTATGTACAAATCCACATTACTGCACAGTAGTCAAGCTAATTATCTTGTTTTTTTGCATTACTTGATGATCATTAGTTCTACAAAATACACTAAGTAGCTGTGCAAAAGAAAGAGACGTCATCAGTTCAGCCTCACTTAGTAACTTCGAAAGTTTGCATCTCTGTGAATACTAGGTCTACAGTCTTTACAGGAGAAATCCATTAGTTTAAATGGAAATTCTTTTTTTTTTCTTTTTAAAAGATACCATACATATATCAGTGCACATGCTCTACTGATATAGTAATCACAGAGCTAACAAAAATATTCTTTGCAAGGAAATTTAAAAGAAAAACTTTTGACATTTAATTTTCCTTGTTTTCTTCTTTTTTTAACTTACGTATATCAAGCTAACTCACTTTTCACTATAGTAGTTTAATGAGGTCTAATAGCTAAATTAATAAGTAAATGAGTAAGTAATATAAATAGATACTCAAAACTTTTTGGAGTGGGAAGAGGTTTAAACATTGCTGAATAAATGTAATACAATTTCCACTGATTGCACATCATGTGACATGAAATTGTGATATTTCTATCTTTCAAAATTCAGAGGTAAGTTCTTGAGGATTTGACCATTCTATTCTTAGCCGACAAACTATTAAGATAAAATAAAAGATCACCATATGTATATGCAACACACAAACAACTGTTTTAAGTTTGGGTTCTGATGCTTCTTCAGTACTCTAGGCGATCATTACCAAAGTTAAATGCAGCTGATCATCTTCAGTCAAATGGTGTCACTATAATTACTACTCCCACTTCAAACCTCCCGCTTCCCTGTATCTCAGCCTTCCTTTGTTTGGCTTTTTAAAACTAGATTAGCTATACTACGTCTGGTCGACTAGTTGCCTGTCGTTGTTTATCTGTTGAAACTGCATGTGATCCATTCCTTAAATAGTGTGCATTGTTACAACAGGTTCAGCTATTTTACAAACATTGCTGAAATATTTTGGGAGTCCATGTTTTCACCCTGTGTTCTATGATACTACGCTAAGTGTTATAAAGATATATTCTGGCAATCATTTCTGAAAATATTACTTCAGAAAAAAAAAAATTTTTTAGGGTAGACCACTGTGAAGTAAGTATTTGGAAAGCATTCAAAGAAATCTTTTAAAATGGATATTACCATCACTGTGCTCACTACCAACAATTCCCCACACGGGTACTTGCTAGTTGAAATTAATATTGTAAAGCTAGAATGATCAGGAAATAAACAATTAAGCAACAAAATGAACAATATATTTTAGTAGAATATCAATATAAAATCTAGTTAAAGATGGGCCTGGGAAACAAAGGAGATGTATGCCTTTGGGAAAAACATTGCATGTTTAAACACAGGGGTCAAACGATATCCTTACAGAATACCCCAATGGGGCCTAGAGTAAACTGTCTTGCAGGCCAAAGGTTTCACGTGCTGTGCACGGAATTTTTAGATTTTCGAAAACCATAGCTGAGATATGTCTATGAGATTATCAAACAGCACAACTAGGCCATAAATGCTAAATGTGCTAAATAAATACCTAAGTATATCAATGTAATGGTGTTGGAGTTCTCATTCGGAAACCAAAGTGTTACACCTGCCTGGCACATGGACACACTTTCACTGAAGTAACTACAATACCAATGTTTTTGCTGAGGGTAAAAAGCTATCTTGATATTCACTTGTTATTTATGCACGTACATTGAACTAATATAAACCATTTCGTTCCGACAAGATACATGCTATGCTAGTAAAGGTTGTACACATGACTGCTCCTATAGCCTTCTGACGTTATGCAGTGAATATATATACACTTCATTAAATAATCCATTTTTCTAGCTTATTGTCCTATTTTTTCAGAACATTATACAGAAGAAGCTGGTGTTAGCGGGGAACCAGCAGGTGAAGAACAAAAAGGTAGGTGTGGGTTAATTGCACCAATCATGAAAAAATTTAATATCAACCCATTATATATATATATATATATATATATATATATATATATATATATATATATATATATAGGCAGGTAGACAAGTTCGGCCCTGTCAGGCAGTTCTTGCCACGCACTAGGATAATGGATTGGTTGATGAGAGAGGAGTCCACCCATGTTGATACAGCGTGGACCCCGAGTACAAGGAAGTCAATTTAATGTCTCATCAATGAATTGAATACACCACACAAGTTCATAACTGCTATTGTGAAAGTTTTGCAGGGAAACTCGCATCTTTGAATTCTCAAATGGGATACCATAAAGAGGAGTTGCAACAATTTTAATTGAACCGCCAACTTATAGTGGATTAGTAGTACCTGTCATGCAAGATTGACATTGCACCAGTTACTACCACTGACTACTATGGCCTGCAACTCACTATCCGCAGCTTGGTTGATGTGCACTATAAATGAATATTATGTATATCTCTCTATGTCGCTTAAGCCCACAGACCTATTGTCACAATGGAGTGTGACAACGATTAGCAGTGCTATTTCCTCTCCAATAGATGTGAACGGCTGAGTTAAACAATTCAAAAAGGTGTTTCCCGCCACTGTGACCATGTGACCAATGCTACGGTTATGCACCATAGTGCACTAGATCCTCATTCCGCTTTTTAGTTGTTTTGGTTGAGTTTCACGTCATCTCCGGAAGATTTCAGGCTTATTTTTTTTAGTTGTTTCTTTCAGATATTCATTCTTTCTTCACAAAGGTAAGTATGATCCTTTTTAGCCTGTATTTCCGGAGATTGGACACGATTCAGTTATGAATGTGGCAGCGTAAAGAGTGTTGTCGTTAGCTTGTAAGCAACTTGTCACTCGCTGTCCAAGCTTCTATAAAGCTTAGATCTTGGAATACACTTAGTCAACTGTTAGCTTTGGGAATCTGCACTGTCATTCGCTTGTTGATTTCTCGCTCTCTATTGACATCTTTCTACTGCTGCATCATCTGACAAGCAATTTAAGATTTCTGCCACTCTTCAGGCCGGGAAGGCTCTACAACAACGCACTACACCGGCATTACGTTCGTCTTCCCGAATATTGCCCACCTGCCATTGATTAGAGTTTGGAGTTTGTCATTCGCTTGATAGCCAAGTCGTGACTCTCCAGCTGATATCGCTTTCGATTTGATGTCTTACTACTGCTACATCATGTCTGATAAGCAAACTAAGATTTCTGCCAAGCTTCGGCCGGGAAAGTTCTACGACAACGCACTACACCGTCGTTACATTCGTCTGCCCCGAATATTGCCCACCCGCCATTGATTAGGACATCTCCTTGTCAATGGACCAAACGCCTAAACCTTGACTTCTACTTTTATAACCAAAATGACAAGAGAGATCAACCTGAAATTCTGTGCACTTGCTGTGCTCTAAAGTAGCTTTGTTTCATGGAGTTTTTAACATATCAGAGATGGTAATGAGGGAAAAATTTCAGAAATTTGTTGAATTGAGATGGAATATATAAACATAACATGCATGAACTAATTAAATTCAACGGCTGGCACAGTGTGTAGCTTTAAAACTTGCAATACAAATTTATATCCTGAGGAAGTTGTCATGATAGTTCCATATATATATATATATATATATATATATATATATATATATATATATATGGAACTGACATATTTATATAGACTCAAATCATGTACTATTTTTTTTCTTTCAGATGAAAAATATAATCAGAAGTTGATGGAACTTAAAGAAAAAAAAATATCATGTTGATGGTTGAGTTCAAAAGCCACCTCCTGATGGGAATTGTCAATCGAATGACAAATGCAGTAGGACGAAGAGCAATGGAGGCTGTTTTTACTTGCGCTGCTATTGTAGCTAATGGTGTTTATGACAACCAGGCTGTAGCTTACCCGGTTGGCTCCTCAAGGGCTGTCTCAGAAAGTTTTCCTGTAGATATGATCCCATCCCGCAGGAGGTCTGTCCCATTGGAGCTTGATTTGAGATCTCTTGATGAAAATCCTCAAGAGGATCATAATTATGAAAGTGACAGCG
The DNA here is from genome assembly GCA_932294295.1 of Alitta virens. NCBI lineage: Eukaryota > Metazoa > Annelida > Polychaeta > Phyllodocida > Nereididae > Alitta > Alitta virens. Next base: position 23,767,167 of record OW028575.1, read on the forward strand.
ATGTAAGTGGCTCGTGGAAGGATGGTGAATTGTATTCTGATGTTATATTTGCTTGCGGTCACCACCCAAATATTCCCCATTTTCTCTTTCTTTCTGAAATTAAAAGTGAAGGAAAAATTTCTCACCGTCATGAAGCCCAATTATTACGTCAAATGCTTGCAGGCATCATGCACCAAACGGTTGTATTTGGCCTTATCATGGGCTGTACTGAAGCTACCCTGTTCGTCATGAAACATAATTTTGAGAACAAAAAAATCCATACAATAGGGTGTCAGTACAATTTTAGACCTGACCCTAGATCACAGGAATTTCCAACTGAGAAGTTTAAGAAACTTTTTATTGACATTGTTGCTGCTATTGAATATTGCTCGCAAAATGTCAAGGAAGTCTATCATGGGTTTTGATTGTATTTTGCCTTTCAAGAATACATTACACTTTTGTAATAATTTTATATAAATAAGATCTAGTGTATGTCTGGGTCAATATCAAATATAATCAGACATAAAACATATAGTACATACCAGAGTATTATCATATAAGAATATCTCTGTAAGAAATGCAATTAATTGATTTACAATATTGTTTGATGCTGATCATTGATTTTTATTGTATTGCGCTTATATAGTACATTATACATTACTAATAATAATTGTATACTAGCAAAACCCAAGTCAAGAAAATGAGCCATTAGTTTCTATATAAAATGGATTTACGCAATAAGTTTACATTTTGTTAGCACAGTTGAATTCTACACAAAGGTTTTATTATGTGTATCTTTTTTTCTTGTACCTTTATGGCACTAATTTGAACGTTTTCTGCCACCCAAACTTTGAGATTCTGCCAGCTTATCTGGACAAAATAATTGACAAAGAACCAAGATTTCTACAAGACGCTAGATAATGTCCTTTTTCTGAATTAAATTTATTTCATTCAAAAAATTCCTTTGGGTCAAACAACAATAAGGGAGGGGCACGGATTCTAAAATGTTGTGCAATTCAGGCAAGTAGGAACTGAACAAAGGTTTTCTAAACCAATGTTCGATTTTTGTCTTTTTAGTCTTTTGTTGCCGAACTCCTGAATTCCACAGGTTCTACCATAAAAATGTAATGAAAAAGTATTATCTCTTACACAATTTAAAACAAACAAAGCATGTAATTTTAGTATGAAGGTAAATTGTTTCCCAGTCCATAAAACAGCAATTCAGCCTCTTTCTGGAACTGGAAATGGCGGGGAAATGGTGAAGTTTGGTTAGGTCATGTGACCTGCCATTCAGCCTTGTTCTGAGTTTCATTAAAAGGCTGGCAACAAGGGTGTGAATGGTTGCTAAGGAGCTTTGACTTGCAATCATGGTTGTTAGGGAAGTCATGTGACCCACAGGCAGTTGCTACATCCATTCAGCCTCTTTCTCGTTTTGAATTTTCCAGTTATTGGGGACAGACCAAGCTCTGAATTTTCCCATCTCAAGTAAGGAGACAGGTCGGGTCTGTCAATCGGAAAGTGACGTCACAATGTTTGGATGCTAGATATCAGCCAATCAGATCACAGAACTCGCCAGACCCAACCTGAGTGATATTCAGTTATTAAAATATGGGCAATTAATCTGCCACCAGGGTAAATCTTTAATACACTGTTACACAATGAATGATTTTGCATACTACCACTACAATTGGACCTAATTTATATTTATCTATTTTTGGTTACTTATTGGGCAGAGCAATGAGCAGCAATGTAATGCCCATAGCTGTCTGGAAAAACTAGATTTTGAAAATAGGATGAAAAATGAAAATAATTATCAAAGGCTTTAGTAATGTAATATCACATTTAACTTAAAAGTGCAACAATATGAAGGTAAATTGTCAATGTACCAGCTCTGAGTGCCCCAGCAGGTCTGAGACAATGCTTGCTTGGTGGACAGGACACAGTATAAATGATTTGATCGTCTGGAGCAGAATGATTAGCCTGAGAGGTAACTGATCCAACCCTGTAAGCTCTGCCCCCTTTGTCCAGTGCAATGATTGCATCCAAGTCTTCATGCGTTTTACACTTTATTAATTCCAAAACGCTACACACATCCAAACAAAATTTTTCGCCTTTTTCCCGCTAGGCAGCCTACTGCACACATTAACGCTAGGACACTACATCCCTCCTATCTGACATCAACTAAGAAATGTGTAACATTATCAAAACCTTACAAAAACAACAATGTACATCTCAAAAGCCAAATCTTATGCTCAATAATTGTCTAAGTTTCAGTTAACTACAATAAATGTTGAAGACCTACAGAGTAATACTAACTTGCATGCTTACAAAGTTCAAGTATGTCCATAGAGAAAATAATCTTTTCAATTAAATCAGAAAATCTCAATATTCACTTATCAATCAATGTCTCAATCTTTAAGTGTCTTAACGTTCATCATGAAATTGACTTCACATCGTCAGTCTGAAAATTGTCACTGAAAATTACGACATCACAAAGTCTTTAAATTTCTTTGGTAACCTGGCAGTTCTAGATGATCGATTAGAACGTGGTCTTGATGTTGGGGTGGTTTCAACACTTGGTACCCCCTCATGTTTATCCTGAAGTCATTTCATCGCATTGAGTGACATCTATGTCACTAGAAGTAGTTTCATGGTCTTTCTCGAATCTTTTGACAGCTGTAGTGTGTCTCATAAGTTAAGATCCATCTTGTCTTTGTACAGTCACAGTTCCTCCTTCCCTACGCACAACAGTACCAGTCGCTGGATGGTACTTGGGGGACAACTTGTTCGTTTTAGGGGTTTTGATGAGCACTTCATCTCCTACATCAATAGGATCACACTTGGCATCACGAGATTTGTCGGCATAGAGCTTCTGCATAAACTTATACTGCCAGTCTTTGTCACGCACACTTTCATTGAGAACACTATTAGTTGGTCGCAGTTCTGGTAGTTTGCCCTTCATCTCCCGCCCGAACAGTAAGTAGAATGGTGACGCTCCAGTACTAATTTGTGGAGTTGAGCGATATGCTAAAAGGAAAGTTGATAACGCTTTCACCAGTCCTTTCCTTCAGATTGAGCTATCTGTAAAGCTTTAAGCAATGTTCGATTTTGTCTTTCGACCTCCCCATTTGCCTGTGGCCATAAAGGCGTTGTACGATCATGGCGTATGTTGTTCTCAGACTTATATCTCTTGAACTCAACTGAAATGAATTGTGGGCCATTGTCGGTTCTGAGTACGGAATTCCAAATCTTGAAAAAGAAATAGCCATGATATAATATAATCAGACGTTGTTGACTGGAATATTTGAACTTCAAAATATCGGCTGTAGTAATCAACGAGTACAGCAATTGTCTCCCACTAGGCAGGGGGCCTAACAAGTCCAACACACAATCTTGCCAAGGGCCACTTGGTGGTAGAGTCCTTGCCATCGGCTCAGGAACAGGTCCATCACTCACTAACTGGCAGCCATAACAATTCTTGCAAATTTTCTCCGCATCTTTGTCCATTTTGGGCCACCAAACTTTAGTCCTTAGCCTATTCTTTGTCTTGACAATCCTTGGTGTCCCTCATGCACAAGTTGCACTACTTGTTTCCGCAGAATAGTAGGGATCACAATTCTGGTGCCTCGAAGTACCAGATTCTCAAACACACACAGTTCGTCTTTGACAGGCAAATAACTCGCTACCTTTGATGTTGCTGTAACCCAATTCCCACTCACTACATGGTCACGAAGTTCTGTCAGCTCTCTATCTTCAGCTGAAACACGTTGTAGCTCTTCCATCGAGAGGGCAAACGGTAGACTGTGTTCCGCAATTAGCTGAGCGACATCGACAGTTTCCTATTTGGTTTGAGTCTTAGCAGTGTTCAAACGAGATAAACAGTCTACTATGTTAGTCTTGCCAGGGCGATATACCACTTTCATGTCATAAGCTTGTAGCCGCAAGACCCAACGTTCGATCCTTTGGACTTAGGGCTAAGATATTTTCCAACGGTTTGTGATCAGTCTCTAATTCAAAATTCAGGCTGCGCGAAGCGTATGACACCACTCTCCAGACATTGTCCTGAAATTGGGTAAGCACTGCACCTAGTGCAAATGGAGATGCATCTGCAATAACTCTAGTCTTCGCATCAGTCCTAAAGTAAGCTAAAGTTCTGGCATTTGTCATGTACTGTTTTAGTTTCTCAAAAGCTGATTGTTGCATAGAACTCCAAGTGAACTTCACATTCCTTCTGCACAGTTTCTGAATCGATTCTGCAACTGACGAATAGTTAGGTATGAACCTTGAAGCGATTTCACTTCGCTAACACAAGTTGGCGGTGGAGCATTCCGAATAGCTTCCACTTTCTCATCACTAGGTGAGATCCTTTACTTGTCAACTGATGACCAAAAAAGGTAAGTTTGTCGAAGCGAAACTGACACTTGTTCTTGTTCACATAAGTCCAACATCTGACAATTGCTCAAGAACATTTCTGAGTCTCTGATCATGTTCATGCACATTTCTACCATACAATATAATGTCATCAGCAATATTAGCGGCACCTTCGCCACACTTGGCGAGCACATCCCAAACGATCTGCTGGTATTTCTCAGGAGCTGAGCTGATTCCGAACATCAATCTGCGATAACGATACAGGTCTCGAGGTGTCCCAAACGTCATTATGTGTCGGCTCTCAGGCGCTATCTCAATTTGATGAAAACCACTTTCAGATCGATTTTGCTGAACATTGTCGCTTGGTTAAGATCTACGAGAAGATCGTCAATCGTAGGGATAGGGTGGTGTTCACGAATGATAGTGTTTGCGCCTTGCATATCTACACAAATTCTCACATCACCCTTGGGCACAACTACCAATGGCGACACCCATCCAGTCGGACCTTCTGGAACCTCTTCAATAATCCCACTACCAAGTAACTCATCCAGTTTCTTGTCAACTTTCTCTCACAACCCAAACGGTATGCGTCGCAACGGTTGAGCCACTGGTTGCGCACTCTCATCAATGTGCAACTTTAACTGATTGTCTTCAAAAGTCCAACACCATCAAATAATTGAGGAAATTCCTCCTCAAACACATTCACTTCCGCCAGTCCAACTCTGAGCATTCCAAGCGATTCTGAAGTTTCTTTGCACAATATGGGCCTGGCCTCTTTGTCTACCACAGAAAATTCAGCTCGACAGGTCTGCCCAGTTTCCACACACTCAATGTCAGCAGTAAACACTCCAATCACAGTTAGCGGTTCACTACCATAAGGGTACAGACATTTGTTTGTTTTCCTAGTTTCGCATTTAATACGCTTAGCTTTCAGGCCTTCCCAAGTGGTTTTGCTTATCACATTTCTGTTGGACCCAGAGTCAATGAGTACATTATCAACAGTTACCCCACCAATGATGAGTTGTGTCACCCCAGCACTGGGGCCTACAGCATACAATGAAAATAAATAATTGTCATCTTCGCCAACATATTCATCTTCACGAACAGAGTAGTCAGACACTGGTTCACTTTGCGAGCTTGAGTCTTGGGTCTGGCACCCCTCTCTCTCTGGGAATTTCGATCATTCGATTGAGGTTGCGGGCGTCTGTTGAAGGATTGGCGTTGTTGTCGTTCCCGATACGCTTTCGGGCACTTCACTTAAAAATGTCCCACTTGACCACACACTGCACAAGTTTTATCACGGGCAGGACAAGCACTGTCCGAGGCCATATGCCCATGCCTGCCACAAGCGTAGCAAACTACATGACGATAAGAAGCAGTAGTACAACCTCCTCTATGTCGCAGTATTCCCCGTTTGCACACTGCACTAACCCCAGAAGCACTGTCGGTATTACTGTGCACTGGCTGTTGAAAGGCTTTTAACTATAGACAAGACATCATCAAGGCTGATGCTATCACGCTCCAGAAATTTCCGACGTAGTTCACTGGAACAGCACGAATCCATAACCTGGTCACGTACGGCATCATCCTCATTTCCGTAATCACAAGTTGCCACAGCTTTCCACAGTCGGCAAACATACTGGCCGACAGTCTCATCTGGAGATTGATGCATATGACGAAATTGGTTGCGTTCAAAGGGTACATTCACTTTCCTCGTCTAGCACTTTAAGCGAGTCATCAAAGTTTTTGTCAACATCTTTTGTAATAAACATCTTGTACACCTTTGCCGGCTTCATGTAACAATAAAGCTTGTTTTGTGCCGTCATCCGTAATTTGACGGCTACGGAGAAATACTTGGAACGAGCGTTTCCACTTCAGCCATCCCGTTGCCACGGTGCTCGGGTCGTCGTGTACATTGAACTTCGATAAACCAGAGCCAGAGGAAGCACTTACTACTGTTGTGGAGGCTGCACTGGACATTTTTGCGGTCAACCCAGAACCACTCAGTTGATTTGTCACGGTTGGCGTATTGGCCAAAGTCGTCGTCGTAGACATAGTCTCTTTTCACGCCGTTCACACACACAGCGCACAGGGCTACAAACTCACAAAGTCACGAAATTCAACTCCTACAGCTTTTGACAACAGCACACACTTATTCCGTACATTCAGGAAAGTCCAATTTGTCCAATCCCATCCTCGTCGCCAATGTAATGATTGCATCAAAGTCTTCATGCGTTTTACACCTTATTAATTCCAAAACGCTACACACATCCAAACACAAGTTTTCGCCTTTTCCCCGCTAGGCGGCCTACTGCACACATTAACGCTAGGTGGCGTACTAGTACAGGACACCAGTACTTTTTAATTTGATCTGAGGGATCCTAAAATACATGCATAAAAACCAAATGTTGGCACTGCCCCTATTCAGTCAAGAGTTCAAAAAGATCACTTTTGCTATGTGAGGTCATGTGTCATTGACATGTGACCTGCCATTCAGTCTCATTGTGAGTTTCATTCAAGAGTCTTAATTCTACTTGCAAGCATGGTCGTTAGGGGGGTCGGGCTCTTTCTGGTTTTTAATTTAATTTAAAACGGTAAATAAAACAACAAATTTAGGCTTAGGAAGGAAACCGGCCTTAGCTACCTTAAGAAATACTCGTAGAAGGTCCTGGCTTAGCAGGAAGGATATTATCCAGGGAGGAGATAGCGTTTTAAATTTCGAATGAGAGAACAGAACCAAGATGGCTGCCGGCATTAATTTACAGCAAAACCCATAACAATGTACAGTGAATGCATCACATGCAGTTTGAACAGATAAACATATACAGTATAACTCATCTTGCTTAAAGTAAAGAAATGAGCCATTAGTGTCTATATAAAATGGATTTACGCAATAACCCAGCAAGCACACAAACCTTAAATCAATGTTGATATTACACAAGATACACTAATAACGTTACCAAACCAAAAAAAAACCACAATTCAACGTTAATGTTTTAATGTCATTAAAGACTTAAAGATTAACGTTGAAATGAAGTTTGATTACATTCAAATTTGGTTAAAAAAATTTTGGTTAAAAAATGGTTTTGATATTAACATGAGATTAACGTTAATGTTTTAATGTCATTAAAGACTTAAAGATTAACGTTAAAATGACGTTTGATTAAATTCAAATTTAGTTTTAAAAAAAATGGTTAAAAAATGGTTTTGATATTAACATGAGATTAACATAAATACAACATTATATAAGGTTTGATTACTTTCAAATCTAGTTGGTTTTGATTTAAAAATTGCATTAATATTGAAACAACATATTTTGATAACATTCTAATCTGGTTTGAAGTATTAATTACATTAATTACAATATAGTGAGTGCATGATTACATTGAGCTATAATCATACTTATTAATTTTTATCATTGCTCAAGTGTGGCAAATGTCCCCCCAAATTGTTCAGAGCTCACATCAGACCATCTTAAATCAGAAAACCAATGTTATATGATGTTATTAAAGACTTTGGGATTGACGTTGATATGGGAGCTGATGTTTTCCACCAAGCACCACCTGGAGTATAGACTGGGGTAGTTCTGGGGCCCATGCAGGGCAAGGGGACACAGGAAAGGGCATCTGGAAGGCCCGAAGGGCCAACACCGGCAATTTTGGCAGGGGGGTCTGGGGGCTGCTCAAGACCCAGCTGAGCAATTTCAAGTACACACTTGCAAGAGCATGTTAAAAAACGTATCAACACCAATCCCATGTAAACAATCAAGTTAAACAAAATGCAGATTATTATTTATATATTTGTAATCACATAGCTTGAATGTTAATAAAAATAAAAAAAACATTACATTACAATCACAATTTAATGATCGACATAAATATAATATTTATATCTATATCATATTTTAATAAATAGAGGTGAACAGGGTTATTGTTTTTTAATAAATAGAGGTGAACAGAATCAGTTCATATATATATATCATACATATACTCAAGTCGATGCACCTCCCAAATGCTTACAACATATATATATATATATAGTGCTTATATCAGATATATATATATATATATATATATATATATATATATATATATATATATATATATATATATATATATATATATGATGATTATAGCTCAATGTAATCATGCACTCACTATATTATAATTAATGTAATTAATACTTCAAACCAGATTAGAATGTTCTCAAAATATGTTGTTTCAATATTAATGAAATTTTTAAATCAAAACCAACTAGATTTGTATGTAATCAAACCTTATATAAATGTTGTATTAACGTTAATCTCATGTTAATATCAAAACCATTTTTTAACCAAATTTTAATGTAATCAAACGTCCCTGGTGGAATTGGCCTGACATCATCCTAGCTGAAGGAGGAAGCCGCGCCATTTTGTTTAAATTTGTGTAAGTTTTTAATCTGCTGTAATCTTTGTCATCCTTTGTTGTTCAAGAGTAATTTACACACAAATGTTTAATAAGATCTGATAGTTCTTTAATTGCATGGGGATCGATCACTCTAAATTAAGCTGCACGAATTTGTTGTAGTGTATGCATGTTGCTGTTTCATGCATGGCCTAGGACTAAGAATTATAACCTCCAAACCGCAACGTTGAAATAACCTCCACACCTCAATGTTAAAATAACCTCCAAACCTCAACGTTAAAATAACCTCCAAACCTCAATGTTAAAATAACCTCCAAACCTCAACGTTAAAATAACCTACGAACCTCAATGTTAAAATAACCTCCAAACCTCAACGTTAAAATAACCTCCATGAAATAACGTTATAAAAACTTTCATTATACGTGTGATATCAACGTTATTTAAAGGTTATGGTAAAACCTTGTTTCAACGTTGAAATAATGTTGGTGTGCTTGCTGGGAAGTTTGTTGCTCCTATTCAGTCAAGAGTTCAAAAATATCACTTTTGCTCTGTGAGGTCATGTGACCTGCCATTCAGCCTCATTGTGAGTTTCATTCAAGAGCCTTAATTCTACTCAAGCTATTGAAATATTATGGGCAATCTGCCACCAGGGTAAATCTTTAATACACTGTTACACAATGAATGATTTTGCATACTACCACTACAATTGGACCTAATTTATATTTATTTATTTTTGGTTACTTATTGGGCAGAGCAATGAACAATAATGTAATGCCCATAGCTGTCTGGAAAAACTGTAGATTTTGAAAATAGGATGAAAAATGAAAATAATTATCAAAGCTAGGCTTCCTTCCTTCCTTCCTTCCTTCCTCCCATGCAAAATTACATGCTTGTTTGGTGGACAGGACACAGTATAAATGATTTTATCGTCTGGAGCAGAATGATTAGCCTGAGAGGTAACTGGTTCAATGACCATGCAGTAGCCGATGCACGGATCTAACCCTGTAAGCTCTGCCCCTTTTGTCCAGTACTTTTTAATTTGATTTGAGGGATCCTACAATACATGCATTTATAAAAACCAAATGTTGCCCCTGCCCCTATTCAGTCAAGAGTTCAAAAAGATCACTTTTGCTCTGTGAGGTCATGTGACCAGCCATTCAGCCTCATTGTGAGTTTCATTCAAGAGCCTTAATTCTACTTGCAAGCATGGTCGTTAGGGGGCTCAGCCTTTCTGGTTTTGAATTTGATTTATAACGGAAAATAAAACAACAAATTTAGGTTTATTAAGTAAACCGGACCTTAGCTCCCTTGAGAAATACGCATAGAAGGTCCTGGCTAAGCGGGAAGAATATAGAAGGATTATCCAGGGAGGAGATAGCGTTTTAAATAGAACTGAATCAAGATGGCTGCCGGCATTAATTTATATGATGATGACTCGGTATGAATCAGAACCAATATCAGAGCATTTTTATGAGAATTTCCATGACAAATGCAATTAATTTGATATGTGTGAATATTTATATATATATACAATTATGAAAATATTTGTTGTTTGATGCTGTACACAGTTTAATATTTATTCTTATTGTATTTTGCCTTTCAAGAATACATTACACTTTTGTAATAATTTTATGTTAAAATTTGAACAGCACATAATTAAAGCTGTGCAACACAACACAACATTTCTTTTCTTCATATGTAGCATTTTTTTTAAACTGTTAAAAACGATTGACTATGGGCATAAGTGAACGTAAAAGACACATTGTTTTTTTCCCCGCACATTAATATAAAACCACATATTTGATTTGATTGATAGATTAGTAGTCATGTAGGAATATGCATTGTGACTGTAGTTAAGCATTACCCTCAATCAGGCTTTGGAGAACACAATCAAGTCTGACTGTTAGCATGAAATAGTACAAATGGCGACATCCAGCAGGAAACTATCAAACCACTTGTACTAGACCTTCCTGACATCTTGTGTTAAATCCAGCAACTACAAAAACCTACCTCTCCTTCAAAAGTGCATTTCTCTTTCTTCATTGAATCATTCAGTAAGTATTATAGACTATATCAACCAACTAAATGAAATTAATATATATATATATATAAAATTACTTTATTAATTACCAGCTTTTTAATAATATATGTAGCTGTCAATGCCAGGAGGGAGCGAAGCTATATGTACATTTTCAATTAAAGTTACTGTGTCTCCAGATTTAGCACATTCAAGTAATTATATATACCAATGCTGCCTTCTTGTCTCATGATATTTTTCACCATTACACATGCCCACTGTTGCAAAACAATTTAGTCTTAATTTTACAATAATTTAAGTATTAGTTTTTCATGCCATCATACCCAGTGTGTTTCCAATGTTTTAGTCTGGATTTTCTCTCAATGTTTGATTTATTTTTAGTAATAATATCTGATAAAATCATTATTTAACACACAAATTTAGTATGCCCTGAATATTTCTGCTTGGGAATTTTGCATCCAACAGAAATATTGGACCATTAGTATTATTTGATGAGTTTTAGCAAATTGCAAATTTGACAGACAGTGCAGCTTTAAATGTTACAATGTCTCATCTTTTACTTAGACTTCATGTAGGTTTTTAAATTTTCAAAATCGGACGATAGATAAATTTTAAGAGGCAAAAGAAGTCAGATAATTGTAATGCGTTTCTCAGCCGCCAGGGGCGCTGCGATTGCGTACAACTGCCCCCTGGTGTGATAAAACGTCATCGCGAAAATGTTTGGAGTGGCTAGCGCAATTTCTGCTTAAAGACGCAAAGCGTTAAGGGATAACGTAAAAAATTGATCGTTGAATAAGCGTCGCAACGTCGTTACAACGCTTGTTTAGTGCCATTTACGCCGTTACAATGCTTGTTCAGTGCCTTTTTTGAAAATAGTACCTTCTGCAGTGGGTAGAATTCCACGGTAAAGTTGTTCAATTTCATGACGTTAGTACAGTTTAAGTCAAAAGAAATCGTCTGAACTAATTTCACAGTGAGTGGCTTCTTGGAAGAAAGAAATAAGGGGTAGTAATCGCACTACTGTGTATGCAGACGACGCGTGGAAGCATTTCCCTCCCCGATTCTGGGGGAGCGGCAAATCAGTTAAGAGAAAGGCCAGTGCTTCGCACCAGATCGTAGCACCGCCTTACGGAAGAAAATGGTGGCTCGCGCGAACGCTTTCATCAAATAATTTTTGAACCATGCAATTGCTTAAACTGAAGCTGGTGGGTTCCTCTTCAACTATTTCTAGGCACCTTTAGAATTGTTATTGTCAGACAAACAAGTTTTCTCCAAAAGTTTGATGCTGGGTGTGTATTCGTTGCGAAATTATGGACATCACAACTGTTGAACCATAGGATTACATGTATTTTAGAAATTTTGAGACACTTCCGGTTCAGCATGATCACCGTGTAGCCTTATTTTGAACTCTCTTTACGGGAAGTGAGCGAAGCTCGGCGTGTGCGGCGCCGATAAGCTTCGCTCATATTAATTAGTCAATATATTTAATTACATTTTCAATCAAGTGTAACAAGTGTTACAAAAATAATCATAGTTTTAGAATTATTATGATTGAATAAGGCTTGGAGGTTATGTAGTAATTAATTATTAATATGAGCGAAGCTCGTCATGGCCGTCACTTCCTGTAGACGTGGCTACACAGTTGCTACTGCCGAAAGACAGCATGCCAATATCCAAATAGTCTAAATATCCCCCAAAATAGGTGTCTGAGCGAAAAAATAAGAAATAGATCCTATCAAATAATCCAAAATTGACTCGCCGGATAATTTTAGTTCTTATCTGTCCCATGAGAGGTCGCAGCAATACAGGCCTTAAACAGCATGATACCAGTTGCGGAACGGCGGATTTTAAGCCAGAATGGTGATTTGAATGATTTCAATGGTTTAGTGTGCTTTGTTGATTCTGTGTGAAATGCATCAATTCAAAATCATTGCTATGTTTTCATAATTACAAAATTTTATATAAATTGTGCTGTTAATTTATTATTACTATAATATTTTGATTTTAATTCACAGTATGTGCATTTTTATTGTGTGTACCTCCTTTTTAATTATTAATCAAAATAAATTTAGGTACATGGATATGAACAATCCATGTACAGTGCAATAGTAACCTAGAGGTATATCTTAATATGAGTTTTAATGAGTGTAAAGATGGGAGTAATCGCTAATAATGATGATGAAAGTGGAATTATGGCTTAATATAAATTATCATTATAAATCTAGATTAAGCTGGCATGATTGACAGTAATTATAATCAAATACTTCATGTCTTTAATTGGCATGTTTGTCATCATTGTGGTGTAATTAATTTTTATGTTTTTTTATATCTACATACATTTATACATTTTATTTTAATTTTCTAAATTATCTGATTAATTTATTTATTCCTAACATTTTGTAAAAAAAAAAATTTGAATCAGTTATATACCCAAACTATATAACTGATTTGGTAAAATACGGAGTTGTAATTTAACAATCTTTTCCAATCGATGAAGCAGATGAGAAATGGGTGATATATATGATACTTGAAATTTGGAGACAGGAAACCAGTTAACAGAGTGGTAATTATTTTTTATTGCCCTTGTCTAATTAAATATGTGTAACTGCTATATCTAACAGATAATCCAGAAACATTTATTTCTGTCTCATGAAACATTCCACTGATCTTAGTACTTTCTGGTATTAATAATATGAGTGAAGCTCCGCCGCCACAGGCGGCGAGCGCAGCTCACTTCCCGTAGAGAGAGGTTCCAAAATGAGGCTACACAGTGATCAAGCTGAACCAGAAGTGTCCCAAAGTGTCCCACAATTTCTAAAATACATGTAATCCTATGGAAGATCAACTTAATATCGCTTTTTGACCAATGGTCCAGAACAAGACTACGTCATCATTTCATAACAACGTCGTCGGTTCAAAAGTTGCGATGTCCATAATTTCGTAACGAATACACATCCAGCTTGAAACTTGGAGAAAACTTGTTTCTCTAACTGTAAAAATTCTAACTGTGACTAGAAATAGCGTTTATTTAGAAGGGGAACTCACCAGATAAGAATAACAAATCATCTTGAATCGATCACGCTCGCGCCAACGACATTGTTGCGATGACGTTTTATCACACCAGGGGGCAGTTGTAAGCGATCGCAGCGCCCCTGGCGGCTGAGAAACGCATTACCATTATCTGACTTCTTTTGCCTCTAAAATTGTTATCTATTGTCCGATTTTGAAAATTTATAAACCTACATGAAGTCTAATTAATAGTTGAGATTTAAAGCTGCACTCTGTCAAATTTGCAATTTGCTAAAACTCATCAAATAGTTGAAAATAACTAATGGGCCAATATTTCTGTTGGATGCAAAATTCCCCCCCAGAAATATTCAGGGCATACTAAATTTGTGTGTTAACTAATGATTTCATCAGACATTATTACTAAAAACAAATCTTACATTGAAAATCCAGACTAAAACATTGGAAACACACTGGGTATGATGGCCTGAAAAACTAATACTTAAATTATTTATTTTAAATTAAGACTAAATTGTTGTGCAAAAGTGGCCATGTGTAATGGTAAAAAATATCAAAAGACAAGAAAGCAGCATTTGTATATATATAATTACTTGAATGTGCTAAATCTGGAGACACAGTAACTTTAAGACATAAATATAATATAAGCGAAGCTCCGCCGCCGCAGGTTGCGAGCGCAGCTCACTTCCCGTAGAGAGAGGTTCCAAAATGAGGCTACACAGTGATCAAGCTGAACCGGAAGTGTCCCAAAATTTCTAAAATACATGTAATCCTATGGAAGATAACTTAATATCGCTTTTTGACCAATGGTCCAGAACGAGACTAAGTCATCATGTCATAACAACGTCGTCGGTTCAAAAGTTGCGATGTCCATAATTTCGTAACGAATACATCTAGCTTGAAACTTGGAGAAAACTTGTTTCTCTAACTGTAAAAATTCTAACTGTGACTAGAAATAGCGTTTATTTAGAAGGGGAACTCACCAGATATGAATAACAAATCATCTTGAATCGATCACGCTCGCGCCAACGACATTGTTGCGCATTACCATTATCTGACTTCTTTTGCCTCTAAAATTGTTATCTGTTGTCCGATTTTGAAAATTTTAAAACCTACATGAAGTCTAATTAATAGTTGAGATTTAAAGCTGCACTCTGTCAAAAAGACAAGAAAGCAGCATTTGTAATTACTTGAATGTGCTAAATCTGGAGACACAGTAACTTTAAGTTGATAAATATACATATAATATAGCTTCGCTCACTCCTGTCATTGACAGCTACATATTATAGCTTCGCTCACTTCTGTCATTGACAGCTACATATTAGCTTCGCTCACTCCTGGCATTGACAGCTACATATTATAGCTTCGCTCCTGGCATTGACAGCTACATATTAATGATTTTATATGAGCAAAGCTCGTCACGGCCATAGGCCGTGAGTGAACCTCACTTCCCGTAGACGAGTGGCTACACATTGGACAAGCCAACCGGAACTGGATTAAAATTGATTTCACCTATTATCGTCGTTTTCATCGCATCATTGGCCAATCATAGCGCCTGTTACTTTTATTTCACCTATTATCGTCGTTTTTTATTTGCATCATTGGCCAATCACAGCGCCTGTTACACTCACTTTAGTTATTCAGAACGAGACTACGTCATCACGTCATAACAACGTCGTCGGCGATGTCCATAATTTCGTAACGAGTACACATCCAGCTTCAAACTTGGAGACTTTCTGACTGTAACAATGTTAACCATGTTAACGGGGAGCCCAGAATATTTGAATAACCTTGAATCGATGACGTTCGCGCTAGCCACACCATTGTTTGGCGATGACGTTTTTTCACACCAGGGGGCAATTGTAAGCGATCGCAGCGCCCCTGGCGGCTGAGAAACGCATTACATCTCTGACTTCTTTTGCCTCTAAAAATGTTATTTATTGTTAGATTTTGAAAATTTAAAAACCTACATGAAGTCTAATTAAGAACAGTACATTACTGCACTGTCTGTCAAATTTGCAATTTGCTAAGACAGAGATGCCAAGTTCATAAGTGGTGAATGTGTGAGTTTTGGCTTTCCAAACAGTTTACATTAAAATGTTAAAGATTTATTCTGGTCCTCATTGCGTGAGTTGTATTATAATCTGAAGAAAATAGTGAAGTCCACAGGCGTGAGACAGCAACCAAATGCGTGAGACTTGTCATGTCTGGCTAAGACCCCCATCAAATAGTTGAACTTAACCTCCTATATTAGTCAGGGCACACTAAATTTTGTGTGAACTAATGATTTGATACATTATTACTAAAAATAAATCATACACATTGAGAGAAAATCCAGACTAAAACATTGAAACACACTGGGTTTCTTTACATACACTGGGTTTCTTTACAAGTATTATCAGACATTAATTACCAAAAATAAATCAAACATTGAGAGAAAATCCAGACTAAAACATTGGAAACACACTGGGTATGTTTACATACTGAGTTTTGATGGCATGAAAAACTAATATTTAAATTATTTATTTGTAAATTAAGACTAAATTGTTGTGCAAAAGTGGGCATGTGTAATGGTGAAAACTATCACGAGACAAGAGGGCAGCATTGGTATATATAATTACTTGAATGTGCTAAATCTGCAGACACAGCAACTTCAAGTTTTCATAAATATACATAGCTTCGCTCACTCCTGGCATTGACAGCTGCATATTAAACCCAATATTAAATACATTTTGGTTCAAGGAGAAACAGATAACCAGGATTTATTGTAAAATTGAATTCATTTAGTTTTCAATAACATGTTTTATACACCATTAATAATCCAGACAATGTTATAACAACTAAATTATCATACATGCAGTTAGCCATTTAAGTAAATTTGATTTCATATAATTTCTCACTAAATTAATTGGAAAAAGTGCAGTATAGCGGACCCAGATTTATGACCATATTTAACGAGCCTCATTGCAAGGCCTATGACGTAAAAATGCTTGAAAGCAATGTATGACGTCACAAACTAAGTAGTTATGACGGCGGTTTTCCTATTCACGGTAGAGACAGAGTTTATTTTTTACTTTTTCATGGGGGCTCCTGCCCCCAGTCCCCCGCTATTCTACACCAAATGTTATTTTAATTGTGCTAGAACTTCAAACTTGTGAATTATTTTATAAAATTTAAATTTTTAAAATATGGTTAATGAACGCCAAATTAGGTCATAAATTTGGGTCCGCTATACTGCACTAAACCCAATTAATTAATTATTAAAGAGATAAATATGTAAAAACTGGCATTTTTTAGTAACAAATTCAAGATTAATCAAAATGTAATTTTAATTATCAAACTATAATATATCCACTGGAATATATATGCATTTTATCAAAAATAGTATTTAAATATATATAAAAGGTTGGTGAAATTTACCATTTATTGCAAATTCACCATTTATTGCAAATTCAAATTAATAATTGATGAAGCAATTAATGAATTTCAGTTTTGATAATTATAATAAATAAATATAATGTCATTTATATTCATAAAGACGTATTAACACTGACATTTATTGAAATGTATTTATTTGAATGTCTTTAACTTCTATGTACTTGTAGTAATTGAAAATAAATCATAATTGATTAATTTTTTTTTCAAATATTATTGAAATATATTCAAAGATTAAAGTTACAAATTATTATGAATAAAAATCCATATTTATAGTAAAAAATATCATTAAATAACCTTTTTAATCATTGAAATATATTCAATATTCTTAATTTAATTTAATCTAAATTATTGAATAAAATATCATTTGATAAATATGATATCAGACTGTGGCCATGCAATGTTTTTTAATAATATTGAATCATAAGCATACTTTGATTGCCAGTATACCTCCTTCTGTGTCCTACATATATTAGTGAGTCAATTAGTTTTGATAATTATAATAAATAAATAAAATGTCATATTATAAATCAAACTATATATTCATCAAAATCTCAATTACCAATTGTGTGTATATTCTATTTTATTAATATTCAACTAATTGAAATTTTGAGAGAAAAAGTATAAATATAATAGACATTTTTTTAAATAAAAATCTATGTCCATCATATTTATTGAAATCTTAATTATTAATTAGCAATTAATCAATTACTTTAATTAGTAATTAATTAAAAAAATTAGTAATTAATTAAAAAAAAAACCTACAGCAAGTTAAAATCAAATTGGTAGAAGAAAGTTGAAAGGTTCATATGTATGTATCACCAATTTTAGACAAATATAATCATCATATAAATTAATGTCGGCAGCCATCTTGGTTCTGTTCTTTTTAAGACGCTATCTCCTCCCTGGATAATCCTTCTATATCCTTCCCGCTTAGCAGGGACCTTCTACGCGTATTTCTCAAGGGATTTAAGGTCCGGTTTCCTTCCTAAGCCTAAATTTGTTGTTTTATTTTCCGTTTTAAATTAAATTAAAAACCAGAAAGAGGCTGACTCCCCTAACGACCTTCCTTGCAAGTAGAATTAAGGCTCTTGAATGAAACTCAAAACAAGGCTGAATGGCAGGTCACATGACCTCACAGAATAAAAGTGATCTTTTTGAACTCTGAATAGGGGCAGTGCCAACATTTGGTTTATATACAAATGCATGTATTGTAGGATCCCTCAAATCAAATTAAAAAATACTGGACAAAGGGGGCAGAGCTTACAGGGTTGGATCCATGCATCAGCTACTGGTCATTGAACCAGTTACCTCTCAGGCTAATCATTCTGCTCATCATTCTGCTCCAGACGATCAAAATCATTTATTCTGCAAGCATTGTCTCAGACCTGCTGGGGTACATTAATGATTTACCTTCATATTGTTGGACTTTTAAGTTAAATGCGACTTGACAATTACATTACTAAAGCCTTTGATAATTATTTTCATTTTTCAACCTAATTTCAAAATCTACAGTTTTTCCAGACAGATATGGGCATTACATTACTGCTCATTGCTCTGCCCAATAAGTTACCAAATATAAATAAATATAAATTAGGTCCAATTGTAGTGGTAGTTTGCAAAATCATTCATTGTGTAACAGTGTATTAAAGATTTACCCTGGTGGCAGATTGCCAATAATATTTCAATAGCTTGGTCCTCTCTGGTTCCCTGAATGAATATCACTCAGGTTGGGTCTGGCGAGTTCTGTGATCTGATTGGCTGATATCTAGCATCCAAACATTGTGACGTCACGTTCCAATTGACAGGCCCGACCTGTCTCCTTACTTGAGACGGGAACAAGTCAGAGCTTGGTCAGTCCCCAATAACTGGAAAATTCAAAACCAGAAAGAGGCTGAATGGATGTAGCAACTGCCTGTGGGTCACATGACTTCCCTAACAACCAAGATTGCAAGTCAAAGCTCCTTAGCAGCCATTCACACTATGTTGCCAGGGCTTTAAAGAACTCAGAACGAGGCTGAATGGCAGGTCACATGACCTCACCAAACTTGGTTGCTAAGTGACGTCACCATTTCCCCGCCATTTCCAGGTCCAGAAAGAGGCTGAATTGCTGTTTTATGGACTGGGATAGGCCAAAATTACATGCTTTGTTTTAAATTGTGTAAGAGATAATAATCTATCATTTTTATGGTGGAACCTGTGGAATTCGGGAGTTCGGCAACAAAAGACTAAAAAGTGACATTGGTTCAGAAAATCCTTGTTCAGTTACTACTTGCCTGAATTGCACAACATTTTAGAATCCCTGCCCCCCCCCCCCCCCCACCCAAATTATTGTTGTTTTACCCAAAGCAATTTTTTTTTAATAAATTTAATTCAGAAAAGGACATTATCTAGCGTCTTGTAGAATCTTGGTTCTTTTTTAATTATTTTGTCCAGATAAGCTGGCAGAATCTCAAAGTCGGGGTGGCAGAAAACGTACAAATTAGTGCCATAAATAAAAGGTACAAGAAAAAAAGATACACATAATAAAACCTTTGTGTAGAATTCAACTGTGCTAACAAAATTTAAACTGCGTAAATCCATTTTATATAGAAACTAATGGCTCATTTTCTTGACTTGGGTTTTGCTAGTATATATTATTGTGTTTAAAGGTGAATTTTTTTTCTGTTCCGTGTGGCTTAAATCATCACAGTTTATGGGAAATGACACTTCAATAAAATTAGTTTTCATCTATCAGTTCATCACTTTCTTTTAGCTGTCCCCACCTTTGGGCTGTCACTGGATGCTTAGTTATAATGAATCTAATGAACCAACAAATGGGGACAGCGATAGATTAGTTCTGCCACTATCCATTGGTGGAGCCACCAGCGGGCTGAATGGTGAGCTGGGTGCATGATTCTGAATAATCTATAGGCGGAGCTGATGATCATTTTGTAGGCACAGTTGTTGTAGCCTTTTACAAGTGGCTTCATGTTTACCGTGACATGAATGGATTTGGTAGGTCTCAGACGTTGATTTTACGCAAAAGTATCTGGTAATTGTGAGGATTTTAATTACGGGGGCACGACGCCATCTGATGGAGTGATAGACTCAGAAATGAAACTCAATTGAGCTGCATGATGTCTTGGTGATGATTGGGTTTCTTATCAAAATGTACTTGACCATGATACCCATTTATATAGACAATAGTCACAATACAATACGTGTAATAATGATATTTCAGTGCGTCTGTAAATGGGCTTGGGGGAAGAGATGGGGAAAAGATAAATGGAACTTGTGGTGTGTACAGTAGCATTATAACTTATATATAAGGTGTGCCACACCCCCTTACTGGCCTTGGATAGACAGATCTATAGATAGATAAGTTACATTAAAAAAAAAAGAGGCAAGAGAAAATTGTTTATCTAACCTTTTTGCATGTGATGAGAGTTTACTTGTTTAGGCTTAACAATAGTAATTTGTGTATAAATTTGTCATGTTTTGAATAAAAGCAAATCTCATTATGAGCATAGGATCCAGCCTAGGATCATCTACTTTATTTATATAATCCTTGGTGTGTGCAATGAGAAGGTGTTGGTACGTTGATACTAATTCTATATTCTTTCAGGTCACAGCTGTATGTACTAACTTTGAATATTTATAAGTCCTTTGTAAAATCTGGTCGCTTTTGAACTCCCCAATGCAGAAATAGATTTTTTTTAAATTTTACGAATGAGATTTGTTATTACATTATCAGACAGCCTTGCTTCAAAAGCAGTTTTGCAAACTTATTGATTGATGTCTGTTTCAGATGGATGATGTCTAGCCATGGGTTGAAAAACATTAGCAAGCGGCGAAAGTAGTGCTTGCATTTAGCAGGTCATGTTACCAAGGAGGACGACTGTCATCAAGTATGCCTTCCTGCTCTGTCTTGGTTTGTGCCTACTTTTCTTCTGGGTCAGCAAACCCGACGACTGGGAAACTGGAATATCACCATGGCGCCGGCTAGTGGAGGAGTTTGAACTCATGGGAGTAAACGAAACGCAACTGCGGATGGAATTTCTCGATCTCAAGAAGCAGGTCAATGCTACTTACAATGCTGAGAATAAAACCGTGGAAGAGGTGTACCGTTACATCAGGGCAATGAAACTCAAACTCCCTGTTAATCCACACTACTTTAAATACGTCATGAACCCAACCAAAGTTTGCGAAGATGAGGATATTTTTCTGCTCATTTACATTCACTCAGCTCCAAGTCATCACAAACGGCGAACAGCAATTCGTGAAACATGGGGAAACCCATCCAACTTGAAAGACACCAAAATGCGTCTGATTTTTCTCATGGGAATGCCAAAAGAAAAAAGTGCACAGGATGCATTAAAGCTGGAATACGAAGCATATGGAGATATTGTTCAAGAGAATTTTGTGGACAGTTATCGCAACCTTACTTACAAAGCTATTATGGGCCTAAAATGGATTTCTAACTACTGTAGACATGCAACATTTATCTTAAAGACTGATGATGATATATTTGTAAATATTTTTAACCTAGTCAGTCATTTAAAGAGTGTACTGTCCTTTCGACAGGGCAATGTTAGCAAACTGGTGCTATGTTTAGTTTGGTATCGCATGAAAGTTATTAGAGATCCAAAGAGTAAATGGTACATTCCATATAGCGAATTTCGTGACGACTATTTTCCCACCTATTGCTCTGGGTCAGCTTATATATTTTCAGCAGACGTAGCTATTGACATGTATAATGTCTCGTTACAAACACCATTCTTCTGGGTGGATGACTTTTACATAACGGGTCTTCTTGCTCAGAAGATTGGCGTGAAACATGAAAAGTTTAACTCAGTCTATGTTCTCGGTCCTAGTGTATTTTTTGAAAAGTTTACAGAGGAAAACAAATGGCGGACTTTGGTGTTTGGTCATGTGCATAACTTGAACCATATAATGCACGTCTGGAAACAGATTTTGAAAGATAGGAAGTTACTAGAGAAAAGCTAGCATTGTCTTGTATATCTGGTCATTCTTAAACTGCTGTGTTACTATGTATTCACAGATGCCAATTGCAGTATTTTACTCTTGGCGTTATATTTAATCATCGTTCATACAGGTTGTCCCAAAGTTACTCATAGTATCTAGTAGGAATGCCAAATAAAATATCGGGACACCCCTGGGTTTTGTACAAGGTATTTTTTAAAAGAATTCAACCGCTTGTTACCCCAATTTGTAGTGTTTCATGATCGTTATTATTACCAACTCTGTATTTGTTCATGGTGTTTATTTATAAAAGTGATATGGTGATACGTTCTGTTATGTGAAGCTTCGTAAACAGTGATTGCAATATTTGATTAATTTTGGATCAATTCTGTTGTTAATGTACTTATTTATATGTGGACATCTGTCAGCTATGACCTTGTTCTTTCAACTGAGGTAACAAATTGATGGGTTGCTGGTCCGAAGTTCGACAGAGTTTCAGTTGATTGCTGTGTTGGCTAACTAACACAGCACTCAGTCTGTCTACAAGTCCACTGCCCCCGCCATCTATATTAACTTTAATTATTGGGCGAGCACCGCGAGCATCTACATTTTCTCATTTAGAGCAACTCACCAAATGTCTCGCACAAGTAACCCAGCCACTTTTGACCTATGGTCCTCGATTCAAACTTGCTCAATATTATACAAGGAATACAAAACCGCCGGAATTAGGATATTATACGCTGTTTGCGAAACAATTTAGAGCGGCGAACATTGAACTGATTTGTTTGGTCAGCAATATGTTGTACGTACATAGCTATATCGTAAGGTAGGACACTTCAGTTACCAGGGACCCTGAAGGTTCAAGGGTCCTGTGCAGAGACAGGCATTCAGCTGAAAGTCTGTCTTGTCCGAAGCATAGACTTACTGTGCGAAACATAAATCTCTCAGTGAGTGAATCATATTGCACAGTTAACCAATACTTTTTGTTCATGTTGTGCACTGTATACAATTTTCAGTTATGTCCTCCAAAATTGTCTTTACTTTATTGATCTTGACCTATTAAAATGCTGTATTGCTTTTACATTAGGCTTGGCAAAATTGGTTCAATACTGATCTATTTGCATAGGCATATGCGAGTTTGATAAAATATAAACTGCAATTATTTTGGGGTGCGTATGTGATAAGCATGATAAATGTAGAGACTGCAACTTTGATATGGACCAATGTATTAAAATTGGAGTTGATATATATCATACACAGAAACAGATCATTGTGAATGTAGCTTAACTATGAATATTGTTAGGAAACAGCAACATACAGTAATCCTACTTTGTAACAGTACTTTGTCATCAATCAAATTTAAAAGGCGCTCACGCAATTTTACTTTGGCCACCAGCAACTCATCCAATTTGCCTCTGAACATTATTTATACCCATTCAAAGAGCAGGGTTATATACATAATGATAAACTTTATTAATCTTGGCTTTAGATTACAGGGTTATCCAATATGTTTTGTTGGTAAACTGTTCACCATAATTATTCAATTATGTGTAATTTCCTTTGTCAACAGTGTGTGTAATTCAGTCCTGTTGCAAGATCTCTTCATGATATGAAGAGTATCTCGATTATTTAAAGCTATGTTTTCGATGTCAGATTATCCCGATTCATAAGGTGACCCCATGATTAAAAGCATGACTATCATCGGTGCCTTCATGGTATCATTTATCATGTTTATTATTATCAAAATATGCATGTACATGGTTTATCACGTTCTGTTCAAATACAGCATTAACAATCATGACAGTACTTAATACCCTCAATTTATCATTATTTTAAAACTTAGGCGTTTTATAGACATTTATCTTCTTAATATTCCGCACTTATTGTGACCACAGCGTCGCAGCTACATACGCGGTGACCTCACTCTGATATGTCATGTCCAGACCTGCAGGAATTTCCTAATTCATAAAATCCGATTATCAAACTAGTTGGGAAAATCTAGATGTTGTGCCAGTGTTTTTTAGCATTGTTATATTTTATTATTATAACAAGTTATTGACAGCATCTTATGCCAAGTCCCAGTTAAGAAAGATATACCCGTTAAGTTTTGAAAGAGGACCCAATGATGCCAAATATGAAACAATATTAAATTCTCATCAACTTTATATATATGTATAATATCACTGAAATGCAATAACTAGAGATGGATGATTTGGCTATTAATTGTCATGCTTTTGTATTGTGTACTAACCAATAATGAACCCTACCAATGAATGAGCTAGTCAATTTTACATAATACTGCATTTCTATATTTTATAATTGCAACAGGTCGTTAACAATGGAATTTCGATAATGTGCATGGATTATATTTAAAGGCAACAGTGCAGTATGGCGGACCAAAATTATTGACCATATTTAGCGAGCCTCGTTGCCAGGCCTATGACGTAAAATGCTTGAATTCAATGAGTGACATCACAGACTAAACGGGGTGGTGGGGCAAGAACCCAAGTTTACCATAGTTTATATTGCATTTTCTTGAGGGCTGCTGCCCCCAAACCCCCGCTTCTCTACCCAAATGCATTCTTATTGTGTGCCAGAACAAAATTTGGTCAATAGTGATTTATTTCATGTTTCATGGATGCCAAATATGGTCAATAATTTGGGTCCGCTATACTGCACTAAATCCTATTTAGATAATGTAATTGTGACTGATGGTATTTTTCCGCTATCATGAAATGAAAACACAGCCACTTAAATAATTATTTCTAACTTCCTCATCAATGCACCATTCAGACACTACATATTAGATAAGATCCATAAGCTTGGTGTAATTTAATACTTCACCGGCTGTTTTAATTAAGATAAACTAAATCATTGCCACAATGTCCTTGTCAATAAATTGAACATCACGATTTATAAATTAACAACTACTTTTAAAACATGCATCTGGCATTCTTTTAAGTGTTACAATGGTATATGAAATTTATCTTACAACTATTTCACATCTAGTCTCATGGTTGGGTTTTATATCAGTGTTTCTTGGTATTACAATGTATTACACCCTAGGTGTTGCATATTCCATGAATTTGCAGCGTGGATGGAGGTCAATTAATTGACTCAATTGATTATATTTCTGTGTGTAAATTACCACGCTTTCTCTATGTTAATTCCCACTTGATGCTACGTTATTTCTAATCATGTGTGAAATTTACCTTGAGATTTTTTATTGTTTTTTATTCATCATATGATAATCAAGGAATGCAAATTTTAACATTATACGATTGCTGGACTTATTGTAATAATTGCAAACGCATGCTAAATTGACATGCATGTGAAATGACAAAATGTTGTGTACAACTGGATCAGATTTTAAAGTATAAATGTACCGGGTATAATAATTTATGCCCACTTTACTTCCCTCTTTGGCATACTTAGTCTAACTTTACTTATTGCTTGGGATCATAATTTGTTTTTACATACGGATTATTCTATATAAATTGTTTTGGATACAATAAACTTAATTATGATTGTTTAACTTGTTTCATGTTTTCACTACCATTATTTGATATTATAGGTATTAAGAGATAAAAAAAATATGATATTCCATATCATATGAAAAAATGTGATCCAACACGATGGGACTTCCCCTTTGAGAGGGGGGAAAATGAATGTTTTTGTAGTTGTTATGTTTATAGTATTGTATGAAAAATTTATAAAGGAATTTGGTTTGTTCTAATGAGGCAGGTGTAATGATGCAATGAATGTAGTCAAATGTATGGGCTATTGTGCCTGATAATGTAAAGGATTTTAATTTAGAGATGACAGAATACATTCTTCAAGGTTACCCCTGCATTCTCTGTTGCAATGAAATTGTACTTATCAAGAGAGGGAGCCACTAATCTGTTCTCTTTAGATCATGATAATTGCTTGCAACAAAATCTGGTCTTGGCTTTTTCAGGCTCTTGGTTATTTCAATGCACATTGCTCCATGTATGACTTTGGTTATGGAAAGATATGACCAGTGATTGAAGTGGGAAATGTTAGCCCAAACAGGATCAGCTTAGCGCGATAATTTAAATTACATGTAATTAGATTTCAAAAATATATATTTCTTCAAATATTCAATAACATGAATTTAACTATCCTTTAAGTATTTATGGTATGATACTTTTCTTTATTATTGTGTTAGACTAATTAATGAACATTGAACCAATCAGTCCATTTGGATTAGGGCATTCTGAAACTCGGCTATTGGCGCTGCATAAAAACTGAAAAATGAAGGCAAACTCTGGTGAAGGGCCATCATTCGGTGGTAGGGGACATGGGCCCAAGCCTGGATGGTTAGCTGGCCCTTTTATTGCAGAGTTCCCCGTTTTTCAGTCAGGGGGACTCAGTTCCCCAAGCCAACCGCTTCCCCTCCCCCCTTCCATCACTGGATATGACCATAGACTCAAGACTTTTTATTTTTCCATGAAATACTAATTTTCATGGTGCAGGATGACACCTCTAAAGCAATTTGTTGCCGCTATCGAAGTGCCAACCTGAATGGTTCATAAAGATCCAATTAAGTTGCGACTACATAATTATTATTGATCAATACTGGAGCATGACCTTAGTAGTGGCATGGTGTGATCCTATAGGAGATTTACATGCTGTCATTTCGAAGCATTTTGAGTCTATATTTTATTGTAATTATCCTTATACCTCAGCTTACTCAGCATTATGATGAGAATCAAAAGCTTTGAGTTGAGACCTTATGTATGACATCTCAAATGAAATAATGATAGTCACATACGGCATCAGTTATGACGATTGCCACCATGACAACAAAAAATTATATGAGGCCACAGCATTCGGCAGATACAGATCGGAGGACGGACTCGTGTCAAAGTTAGGTGCAGTAATTTGAAATAAAAATAAGTGGAGGTAGCACAAAACAAAGATTTAATTCCAAAGGAAACCGACGGAAACACCAAGGTATTTTTTAGAGGAGGAGAAAAGAAGAATCCCGAAGGAACACAATAGTACACAAGGGGCTATTGTATAAGACAGGGAAAAGTATGGGACCTCAAGCAGTTAAAATTAAATATTATATGAGATTATTTCTCTGGCATACATAGCAGTTTCTTATTATAGTTATTTATTAGATAGGCCTACTGTTTGAAATATTTACTAAAACCTTGATAACTGAGTTTCCATTTTGCCCTGATATTGATTGGTAGGTTATTGTATACAACTGGGATTCTAAATCTGACCTGTTTTTTTACAAATACATGTCTGCTTTGTGGTAGTCTAAGATTAGTTCTTTGTCGAGTATTATAATTATGAATTTCTAAGTTTCTTGTGAACATCGAAGTAACATAATATTTCGGTAACTGAGATTTATGAAGTTTATATATGAAGCGAATTTCTTGCTGTCTCAGAATGTCACTTATTTTTAAAAGATTTAGGGATTTCATAATTGGTTCTGAATGTGTGTTGTACTCAGCATTAAATATTGTGTGTACAGATCTTTTTTGCAGTTTATATAACTTTTCACACTGTGTAACCCAAACCAGGATTCCATGTCAGGAATGGCAGAATTAAAATATTGTACAATATTTGCAGAACATTGCAGGGAAGAATATTTTTCATAAAGACTAAAGCTATTTATATTTAAATGCTGTGTTAACTTAGGTTAGTGTGAAAATGTACCGCAGTCGATTCTGGCATGGTTTATGATTTTACAAGACAATCTGTATTTATTATCGTAATAATTGTAAAGAATCGTCTTTAAACTTTCTTCTTCATCCGTGACATCACGAGGGTTACACAGGCACTTATTGGTCAATTCTGTAATCTGCAACACTGTTGCAATCAGAAACAGCAAACTTTATACTGGATTTAGTAAAACTGTTTACTTAAACTGTTTTTGATTAAGCTTCATTATGTCAAATTGGCATGAAATTTATGCAAACACAACTGTGACATGTCAAATGGAAATTGAAAAGCGATTCTATGTAATTATTGCAACAATAACTTTTTTTTTAGGGTGAACTTAAAAAAATCTTTGCCTATTGCATTTCCTTCATATATTTGTCATGGAAACAACGTCCATTTTTACAGCCATACTAGAAATTAACCCTTGGCAAACAATACCTTTTTCGACCTTTCATTTGCTGAGGGTAAAAAATAACATTAAAATATTGTTGTTCAATACAAAAGAGAAGGAAGGCCACATGTTTCTGATATTTGATATCATCAATTTAATCTTTGGGAAAACATACTAATAATACATTTTCATATCAATACAAAACAGACAGTGAACATTACTAAGTAACATTTTTCATTTAAGCTCTGCACAACCATTAGAACTGGTCAGCGTTCAGAATCTGTCCCTGAAGATAATCAACATACAAGATAAACAGTCATTCTCCAGTTGTTCTGTGCAGGGCGGCCACATTAACGTGGTCCTCCCTTCTTGGATACTGTTGCTTTTAGCCTGTACACTCGACGATGCCAGCTAAAATATCTACAATCACATGTCGAGTCTCTAATATTTTTAAGTCATCATCACACTAAGCACATTCATGAATGAGTGAAACATAATGACGAATGACGGTAGCAATGTAATGAGATGCAAAAGTAATTTTCAAGCCTTCCTCGGAAATGACCATGATTGAGAGTTTCACCGAATGATTGAAGAAGCACGAGAGTTGTCGTCAATAAATGTAAAGACACATGTATACATATTTATAATCCATTTTGTAATCCTTTGCCACTGATCCAACATCCACCGTGTCAAACATTCCTGAGATGCAGAGTAAAATAGAAGTTTTTCACATTGACAAATTTATCTGGTTGCTATTCCTCATCATCCGAGAGTGTTTCGTACTGGGAGGACAGGAGAGGCGAGGGTTCGGCCTGAGAGATGCGGGATGCGGGCGAGATGCTAGGACTAGGTTGCTGGGGAGGGGCAGGGGGCGGGGCTTGGGCGGGGTGCTGGCCCCCGGGGTATAAGTACCGTGAATGGGGTGCGTAGTCAGGCACATAGGGCATATAGTGCACAGCTGAAGACTCGGTACCGTGGTGCATGGAAGACACAACACCAGAGGATGATGGTGGCTCCCTGGATGCTGGCGGTCGTTGCTGGTTCAACCTGGGCTCCAAGTAACCTTGCCTCTGGCTGTGCTTACTACTGTCCACCTCCATGTAGTGGTTTTGTGTCGACGAGGGCATGGACGCATGACTGGACATATCCACGGCAGGGGGGGCGAATCGCTCTATGTGCCCTGAACTGTCCACTCCCCTTCCCTCATCAATGTGTCTAGATTGTGACTGGGGACTGTCTGATGTCTGTGAGGTTACATTCTGGCCTTCTTCTCGACCGACTGAATCAACTACCTCCCGAGACACATGACCCCGGGAATTGGGTCTGCGAGGGGCCGAGTCCAAGGAATGTCTACTGTCACTTTGATTGGGGCGAAGGTCTTCTGAACTTCCACTGACAACCATGTCAGACGCCACCGAGAATTTAGGTGACTTCTGACCAGACGCACTGGGCGGTCTACCATCTGGTGTATATGTTCGAGGACTGCGAGGATACCCTTCCATCATGTGGGGACTGGGTATCACTCTTTCTCTACCGTAAGAGTCTCTCACTACCATTGGTGAATTAGATAAAGGCTTCATGCTGGAACTTGGCATGTTGTGTCGGTCATCAGCACTGCTGCCAGCCACACCTTCTTCTGCCATTTGGGAATGAACTGCTGGTCGTGGAGAGCGTTTACCAACATACTGATCCTCTCTGATAGGTGACCGTCTGCCGTACCGTTCGGCAGGCCATTCTCTCTGCGATGAGCTCTCCACTTGTTGATTGCCAGAACTAGGTCTGCCCATGTAACGAGCAGCATCTCTTGGATGCAAGAACTCCCGTTTGTCCCAGTTGCTGTCTGTAGCAGACACTTGACTAGAACTTGTGGGATTCGAACTGCCATCAGACGAAGGATTTCTGATGACCTCAGCAATCTTGTTGTTGACGTAATCCAATGGGGAGATGTTCTGGGTTACCCTTTGTTGTAGTTCACGGTGAGCACCAGAGTCGCGTTCTCCATGGCTGCTATGCATCCCACTGCTATCAGCTGGGTAGCCTGCAAAACAAAGAAAGCCATGTAAGTTTCATAAAGTCACAAGCTAATGTGTATCAAGAATGATGATCCACATTTCTCCCAGATCTGAAAAGCCAGGAATATGCCCCAAAAAAAAAAAAAAAAAAAAAAAGGAACTAAAATGTGACAAAGAAAAAAAAAAAAGAAAGAGAAAGAAAGAAAAGAAGCCAAGCATTGGAAGAAAGCAGAGAGTGGGAGATGTCATGCTGTCTGGACTTACTGGGTCTAGACGAAAGGAGACTGGTGATGGCCTGGTGAGACGCGGCCAGAGTGGACACCGAGGACGACGATGAGACAGACCCAGCCTGGGGAGACACGGAGCGTGCACTGCCTGCAATGGCTACGGGGCTCTGATGGTGGATGGGAGAAGAGCTGACAGGGGTACTGCTAGTGGCACGCGGTGACCGCGACCCGGGAGACACCCTCACACTCGACTCTGGGCTACCCGGCCTCGATCCTGCACCAATAAGCACAAAACACACAAACACTATTACTTAACACACCAACTAGCACAACATCTACGAGCTCTAAAAACATCTCTCCAAATATAGCCAATATATAGATAGCCAATTAATAGATAGCCAAATGTGCTCACTTCATAGTTGCTGCTGCAATTCCGCACTTAATGTACATAACACTGCACAAGATGTGGGCATATTTTCGCTGATATTAGGCTATATACTGAATGAGATTGAGGATAGCAAAATGGAGGACACAACACTCAACAGACTGGGAAAAATGTCTGAGCAAGAACATAATACAATATCTTTACATTTGGAAAAACAAAAGGAGAAAGCAATTACTTGCCATGAAATATGAAGCCCGCGTAAACAATCTTACAAATTCAAAATTTACAGGATCACCAAATATTCAATGTAACACTCATTCCGCAAAGGGTCAAGCAAATACGTGGAACAACTGACAAAGATATAACTGTACTGGAGGATATAATAATAATTTTAGCTTTTAGCTAAAGAAATACTTCACACCTTCTCGAAGAGTAGCGTTCTGTTTTGTAGCATATCTCATGTGTCCTGTGGAAGACATCACTATCTTACAAACTTTTCTTTTTGTTTTGATGTAAAAAAATTTCATTTTCTAGAGTTATTCAAGCAGCTATGGTGAGAATTTCAAATTGAAGAAAAGCAGATACTTACTACTTGCAGGAGAAATGGCCTCGTATCCGGCGACCTGCGGCGATCTTTGCTCCTGGCTCGATGACTGAGGAGCCTCTGGCTGACTGGGATGGGGCGATACTTGAACACTACGACCACCTTTGTCCTGTTTGTAACCTCCAGAGTTACTCATTGCCATTTGTTCTTGACCCTGGAAGTTTAAGAATATAGTAAGAAACTCTTGTTAAATTCTATGATAAAGATACAGATGTTTATTTGTCACACAATATGTGAAATTATTCTTACTTCTGCCATTTCTTATTACTTCCGCAATTGACTGCGAGCATCAAATTGAGTTTATAGGACTTAATAGCATTCTATTCTTCTCTTTTCTTCAAAGCAAATTATGATGATGAACAATTTTGATCTAATATACTTCACTTTTCGTTTAATCATATTAGCGGCCCAAGTATCAAATACAACTGCACCACGGAATAAGCCACACAACAGCCAATAAAAAGCAGCTTATTCCGTGAGCATTCACACCTAAGGACCCAATAATAGAGCACATCCGTTGGTAGCAGTTGTAACCTAATATTAGTTTACTTGTCTAAATTGATATTCAAAGGTGGACAAGTATACTTATTGGAACATACCTGGTGAGTGAGAGCTCTCTGGCGTTTCCAGTAGTCCGTGATTGGATTGAGATTAAGATTAGAGTGTGGCGGACCACTAGGCTGCCGTGACCTCTGTGCTTCCCTCTCTAAGTGGGCTGGCATGGATGAATGGGATGACCCAGAGCTGGACACTTCTCGGTGGGGCATGGACCCTCCATTGTGACTGGGTGGTACCTGGGGATAGGGCGACCCTGGAGATTTCTGGTTCCCAATGGACATACTTCGTGGTCTTCCCATGACGTGCGGGTCTTCCATGACCTTGCTTCTCGAGTCTGCAGCTCCTTTCGGAGGAGTAGGTGTTATCCGAGCGCAGGGTGACTCGTTTGAAGTGTCTGAGGTGGACCCGCTTGAAGAGTTGGAATTCAAGAAGTTCTTCATAATGTCGCTGGAACTTCGACTGGGAGCTGCAACAAAGAACACCACAATTAACACACCACTCAGCAAGCATATTAGAACTCACAATTGAAATATTCATATGAACAACACTTACGACCATAATCCTTGTGAATGATGGCCTCAATGTATTCACCTAAGCAGACTTGAGGACCTTGGCTTGGCCTCATAACTTCAGGGTCCCTGTTCTCTTGTCTACCAGGATCATCATCTTGCTTTTGCGACATGTTGTAACCCCTCATCGGTCGGTGTTTTGGATGCACAACTTGCTCAGAGCCACCCTTGACTCCACTTGGACTAGGAGACACGGCAGCTCTGCCTGATGCAGCACCAGGAGATGCTCGCTGGTTCTCTCTGTTGTCAGAAGGATTGTTGATGGCATTCGTAATGATCACATCTATAAGAGAGGCGGCAGTCAATGTACTACCCCCACTTTGTCGTCTCTGACTGTTGTGATTCGTATTTCCAACACTGTTCACTTCACGGCTGTTTTCATACTTCTGCAATCGAGGAGGCAACCCCGCACCTTCATGACGAGACTCAAGAGATCTTCGGTCATCAGAGAGTGGGCTTGGTGCCTCAGCTCTTGAGAGGTGAGCTGGCTGGTTGATATAACGAGGATCAGAGTGTCTTGGATCAGGAGGGTGGCGAGAGTCTGGGGGATGTGGGGGATGTTTGGAGTCTTGGGGGTGACGGGCATCATGGTGTCTGGAATCTGGGAGATGACGGGAATCGGATGAGTGTCGGGAATCTGGATGGTTTCGAGAGTCAGGCATGTGCGAATGTCTTGAATCTGGTGGATGTCTGGAATCTAAAAGGTGCCTAGAGTCAGGCATAGGTCTGTATTGTCTGTCTGCGTGATTGACTTGCCGAGGATCAGGCATGCGGTCACCAGGTCGAGAACTCGGTCGCTGCTCTCTGTGAGCTTCCTCTCGTTCTCGCCGGTGTTCTGCAGCAAATCGTTCCAGCTCTTGCTGGTGACGCAAAAGCTGCTCCCGTTCTCTTGCTTGTTCCATGTTGAACCGCATGTGCTCTACCTCGTAACGACGGCTAGCTTCCATGCGCTGCTCTTCCCATTTACTAGCTTCAGAAGAAGAAGGTGAGATTTTGGACCTCGAGTCTGGAGGAACAGCCAGAGCAGGCGCATTGGCAGCCACATCAACCAGAGTGGCAAAGGGAGAGTTTCCGTTAAGTAAAGCGGATGAGCTTGGAGGATAATGAGGCGTCCCCTCAGGTCCCATGATAACTGTGCCGTGTGGTAAGACATGTCTGGGTGGGGGTGGGGTGCTTTTTCTGTCTTGTAGGCCTGCACCAGCAACATTGGGACTGTGTTGAGAAGGTGCGTGTTGTGTGCGAGATGTGGGCGGCCAGGAACCAGAGGCTGAGGAAACAACTATGTCAGACCGTGGAGGGGTGGCATTTCGAGGAGAAGCATTGGTCAGTCTTTCGGGAAGAGATGAGGGTACAGATGATGGAACTTGACCAGGGGGAGGAACATACAACAAGCCCTGATGTGTGTTGTACATTGAACTTGGAACAGCTCCGTCAGGCAAATTTTTCACCTGGTGCTGACCCTCCCTGCGAGGGGACAATTGTCTCTGTTCTTTCTCTTGGATGTTTTTACGCTGATCCTGGGCTTGTTGCATTTGTTGAGCTGTGGCAAAATCGTCTATGATTGTGGCTCGTGAATTGAAGTAATTTACTTGGCTACTGCTGGGATGGGGCATACCAGGATAGTAAGGACCTCCAGTTGGCGACAGTCTTCTATTGTTCATGTACAACTGTTCAAAGGGCATGGCTTGCATTCGCAAGCCTTCATGTAACACATTATTTCCCCTCATGGCTACAGGATCAAATGGCATGCGAGGCACTCCTTCATTTCTTTGACCAGGCTGCGGTAAACGTCCTGATGAGGTCTCATAATTAAGGGGAGTTCCCCTCGTTATAGAACCATCTACTGGAGTCCTATTACTGTCCAAACGGGGAGTGCCTCTGGAAATAGAGCCTCTCTCAGGTGGCCGTTGGGCTACAGGCAGCTGGTTGACAGGAGTGCCTTGTGTAATGGACCCACCCTGCATCAAGGGCTTATCAGTCTTTACATGACCCCGGATAAGCGGAGGGGGCTGCTTGGGTGGACGATCTATGTGATAGGGTGAAGGAGAAGGTCTTTGAGACGCTGAGCGTTCGGGGGGAACGTAAGCGAGGGGTGATTTTGAGCCATGAGAATGCGCTTCCTTCTGTTCTGAGGCACTGGCCGCCTTCAGCTGATGAAGGATGTCGTGTTTTTGGGGGTGGTGGGAATGGGCAGGAGGAGGAACACCAGGCCGAGGGGCTTCCTCGGGTCCCGAATGCACCCTGTAAGGATCAAAGTCTCTGGGGTTGCCCTGGTACTGGGGATTAATACCGTGGGGGCTCTGTACACAGCGCTGAGACAAATCTTGTGCCTCAATCTGGCCATAGCGGTCTGCAGGATGAGACGTGTTGTTCTCCGGGCGCCTTCCTTCTCTCCTCTGATCCGTGATCACAGCAGGACGACCTTGAGGAGGACCTGAAAAGTTTAAACATGTGAGAATGAAGTTTCATATTTCTCTGCCTCAAATCTAGGCAATCTACCACATTTTACAGAACTAGATTCATTGATTTTGCAGTCATTCAGACTTCTTGGAACATTTGTAGGACATTCCCAATTAAATAGAGTGGTGACAATATCCACCATTTATCGTATGGCTATTGCATGACCAAATATTGTTTAGAATGGTCTTCTACATATCATTTTCAAGTAGCTAAACAATCAATGTTTTATGTATACTCACGTCGAGGATATGTGAGATCTTGAGCAATGTTGTGCTCGATGGCAGTGTGGATGAGATCACGCACACAAGCCGGCGAGCTGTTGTGGCCCACGATGGGCCGGGATGCAGGTTGACTGGGAGTGGTCACGGCCGGTGGGGCCGTGTGGGGTGCCTTGACTTCTAGGTAGGGCTTTGATGGCGGTCGGGTGTTCAGAACAACCGCAGAACGGCCAGCATCCACCTGACCACCCTGGTAGATGGGCACTCCGGTTGAAATGGACCCAGAGGATATCACTTTGACCGCTGAGGCTACGGGTGGGTACGCATTCGCCACAGTCGTCGTAGGAGCCTGGTTCTCTCTGCTGCTCACTTCCATGTTGATGGGCTGCTGCTGAGGCGGTTGGCTTAGGGGATGATGATGGCCAACCTTGTTCTCGGCAGTCGGAGGAGCTGGACCTTCATCCGCACTTAATGTAGCACTGCTGTCGTAGTCTGGATTGCTCCGTAAACTACCTTGAGATGCACTAAGAGCAGGGTTGCTCATTGTCAGTCCTTCCTCCGTTTTTACCTTTGTTTCTTCGACCTTCACTTCAACTTCTTCTTTCTTGACCTCCTCTGCAAATTATGAAAGAAAATAACGTTATTTTTCTTGAATGCCAATCTGATGTAATAACGAACAATGACAGTTCATGGTTCTTCAAGACATCATACACACACAAGACAGCCTTTAAGACTTTTACCAGGAAACCTACCATGTTCTGGCAGAGCTAATTGGTTTAGCTTATTCATTACCGTTCTGTTACACATTACTTCATCTGATCAACTCACAAGCAATTACAAACACCATTTTTGTATTTGCCCTTACAATTTTCCAAATTGATTTTCAACCATATCATAATAATTAGGGCATTATAGAATTGTGAGTGTCCCGTGTGTAGAAACTTTATTGTGTGCTTGTAGTCACAACTATAATTTCTCTAATTCGTGGAACTTCTAAGTTGCCAATTAAGTCTTCTACCGGTTTACCATAAATACAACCAGAAGTCGACCTCACCTTTAATGTGGTGGATAGGAGGGGGACTAGGTGCACTGGCAGTGTCTGACGAGTCGTCGTTATCCTCGCCATTGTCATCATCAGAAGACGACAAGTCCTCTTCAGATGCTGCAGTAATCGTCGAGGCAACGCTCTCTGAGGTTGACACTGTCCTGCCAGCATCCATCTGTCGACAAATTGTCAATTAATATGTGTAATTTGATAAGTTTGTTGAACATTCTCGCATTAACTTTATATCTATTTTTACTGGCGAGTCAATTAAGATTAATCAGAAACTAAAGCCTGGAAGTTTGATTGACAGCAAAGCACTTAAAATGAAATTCAAGTTAATCTAATGCTAAAAGTTACAATTACAAATACAAATGACACACTCCTGACAATGCAAGATATTTTTCAAGATGCTTCAAGTAAAAATTATTCGGAAACCAACACATGAAAGTTGGTAGTCTTTTTACCCTCTTTTTCTTGTACTCCTCCACCAGCTGCTCCAGGTTGAACTTCCGTTTGTAATTAAAATAGAAGTTCTTACACTGGGCTTCGCTCTTCGTTCCCACTAAATTTGATATCGCTGGCCAGTCCCGCCCATGGTCCCTCAACCCTGTAAAAAATATATTGATAATTAGATAAATATGTACACTTAATCAAACAAAGTGGATACTGAATTAAAGCATGTTTACCAAAAATTATAGTGTAAGTTGTTCATCAATCAGAAGAGTTAAAGGTTAAGTAGATTTTATTATGTTCTTGACGGATTTAATTATACATTGTGAACAATTATGAAGCACACGTAGGCGGGGGGTGACTGGTGTCACTGATCATGGCACCTTGACAGCCTGTCACTTAAGCTGAATGACTAATACACAGTACCCACTGGCAGACCTGTTCAAGCAGGAGCCTTTCTCAACTCCAAGGGGGAGTATACAACCGAGCAGCCATTGAAGCGCATCAGGCTAAGCATTCTACAATTGCCATCACTGTCCATAGCCAGCTCCCCATTTACACCAGGGCCGAGTAGAGCAAAAAGTAAGAGGATCTGCTCGGTTCCTCCATGCCTTAGTCAGGACCAGAACCTGCAATCTCACGGTTTGAAGGCGAGCACCTTAACTACTAGGCCATGGTGATTCTTATACTCAAAATAAAAATTCACAGCTTTACAGGATCGATACGTATTCAATCGTTGTCTGAAAGAAATACTAAGATACTGACCTTGCTTAGCAATTTCCATTTCCTCCTCCGTCCACCGAGATGTTTCAACTACTTCTGCAAATGAGAAAAAGTACCACATCAACAACTGAGCTTGTTGAATACATCTACATCTGGCACCTCTCTTTTGCCACCTCAAATACCCGTATATACATGTACATGTAACGCAAATCTTCATGACATCAGATATTGTTTATTCTTACAAAAATGTAGCCTTATCATGGAGGCATTCGGGCAGCATGACGTGGCATAAACACCTCCCATACTTGCCCAAGCGACTGAGCTGTTCAATTTCGCGCCATTATTTATTATCGGTTATTTTGTATGGATGTTAGTTCACAGTCAGAGGACACTGCATAGGCCAAGTTGGCGCAAATCATATCAATAAACAGGGGCAAAAATCGCCAATAACTTTGTTAATATTCATCGCTAGACAATAAAATTGTGTATACTGTAGTATTTTCATCACCTGACACAGATAATGGCATTAGCATGTCTTTAAATGCCCCCTGAACCCACGTGACTCGGGATTTCAGGTCAGCCAACTCAGCATATGGTTTGTCCTCTGACTGTGAACAAGCATCCACAATGAATAACCAATAATAAAAATCGGAGCTTAAGTGAACAGCAGATCGCTCGGGCAACTCCTATACCATCTGTACAATCTCACTGCATAAAGCATTTGGTTATTAACCTCAATGGATATATATTATTGGGGGAAAAATCAAGTGGCCTCCAGTTGATGGAACTTACACCGCTGCGTACAAATGAAATTGAGCACAGAGGTATACACCTGAGCTTGAAACATTTACATATATACATACATCACATTAATTACAGAATAATATCAATTCAAAAACTATTTACCATCATTTCCCTCAGGCACCAAGGGCACCAGAGGTTCATTGGTCTGGGGGTTGTTGCCGAGTTTTCTGGCAATTCTGTTGAAACATGCTGAACAACATTTCTTAATGTCGTCTGTCAATTCTGAAAAAGGCAAATTCCATTGTAGTATAAAACTGAATAAACTTCACTAATATATATGCAACTAACTTCTGACTTCATTAAGAGTATTCTTGATTCCAGGTCAGAATGGATTTAAAAGCAAAGTCAATTATAGCTTTATCAATGAGGTTTTAAGTGAATGACACCGGGGAACTATTCACCAATAGAGGGAGCTATCAGTCACTGAGCCCACAACTGTTTAATTACATCATTTTAAAGTGATGTAATCATAATCAACCACACTCAATGACCTCATTGTATGATTACGTCATTAAACTGATGAGCGCAGTTTACTGATGGCTCCCTATATTGGTACAATAGTTCCCCATAACACAGGAATGGGTGAAACTTTGTCTTTAAAGAAGTAGTAGGTTCCATGTATAATTAAGATACTGATGAACATTAACCTTATGAAAATCAATGGCTGATGCTACTGGCTACTCACGTAATTCTTTAATAATAGGTTCTTTGAGATCCATGGAAAGTTCGGCCCATTTGCTTGGCAATGGACGTAATCGCTTAACTCTTCTCTTTGGCGTTTTACAGGTCGGGACAGGGCAACTGTAAGATAAATCACAATGCATGAAAATCATACAAAGTAACCCTTTAGAATCTGAATTACAAATACCAAAATTAATCATTCATTCATCTCTGGTAAGCCCACACACTGACACACATAAGATGTCAGAGACAAGAAAAGAAAAAAACAATTATCATTTCAGAGAAGATGAAAATAAACAAGACTTGACAGGAGATTTGACCTCGTGTGTTAAGAGTGTTCTAGTTTCTGTGATGGCTAGCATCAGAGAAAAGCTGCAATTATTACTTATATAGGCAGCATTTTCTTTTTCTAAAAAAAGTACTAGCTATTTCTGAGATCTTGCTAATGATGGATTTACAAATCAGGAAGTCTGATTTTGGAGGGATTACAGGTAGGATTGTACTACTATACCAGCAGTATGTAACATTCGCAGAAAAGCCTTAAGTAAAGAAGCACCAATTATGATTTCAGCGTTATATAACTCAGCTCCAATTAAAACTTAGACTGTAACTAAGAGCCAACTTGGACTTGTACTTTCACTTAAACCCGAGGGCCAATTAAAATAAGGGCAATTATAAAATTGACAACTCCCTGACTTCATTACACATCCCCTAACCTACAACACTACATTACGCATACTACAGACAACAGGAACAATCAAATGCGAGGTGTTAGACCCGCGAAACAGCAGCAAAGAGCAAAGAGAACACTGGGGCTGCCACGCAAATCACTTCGCGTACCTTCTTCGCACTGATTGACAGCGACAATTTGAGCAGATCCTCATTTCCGCTGTGTAAGACTCTTCGGAGATCCCATACAGCTCACAGTTACCCTTGGTGAGTGGTCGTGATAAACCGAAGTGCTCTAGTTGACTTTTACAGGAGGCGCACTGATGGGCACCACCACTCTCTGCAAAGACATTTAGAGAAAGAACTTAATACTAACATAGTAATTGGGTGTAAGTTGGTTCTTGCATGGTCCATATAATGTACTGAGAATTGGTTGTTGATGCAGTTGATATCAAAAGTTAATTCTGAAAACATAGGAGTCAGAGAGAGACAGGGGAGGTGGGGCGGCTGTGGGGACGCCAGCTCCCCCTATTGGCAGGGCACCCCCCTAGGTCAGGTACTTTTCAATTGCAGCCCCATTCCCCCCCCCCCCCCCCCCCTGGCAAACCCCTATCAAATAAATTATTGAATGATAATATCTGTGATGGTCTAAGAATTCCTATAAGTTTAAAGAAATGGCTTTGGCAGATAAGTTTGATCTACCTCCGGTACTGATCTAAATGGCCTAAAATGCCAAATCAACAGACATCTTGAGTCTCATACCTGCAGTATCATTATCACGGGAAATGACCCCATCTTGGAGGGAGGATGAGAGGGGGGCGCTGATGGACAGGGAAGTCGAACTACTCGTCGTCGCATTTCCCTGAGACCCCGAATTAGCCTGAGACGTCTGCGCATTCCTTTCTTCTTCCATTCTTTGTTTCTCCCTATGGAAAATTAAACAGTCATTTAGATATATTGTTGTTTCAACTTGGGCACTACCTTTAATGCAAACTGGCCTTTAGCAGTCAAAAATGTTAAAAATGGCACAAACTACGCTTTGTCTTAATAGTGAGGTAGTCTAAAATTGAGGTTCCAGTGTATTTTACATCATTAAATCCAATCAAAATTCTTGAAGGACCACTTCAAAAATCCCTCTCGAAATATTACTAGCATGTTTTCACCCCATACATAGAGTTATACTATAACATGATACAATGTTACTAAACAGAGGAAGACAAGTTAGCAAACTCCATAGATCACCCTCAATAAATCAATGACAGATTACTGATACTCACTGTGGAGTAATAATTGGCACAGGTAATTCATCGATAGACTCCTTGTTATCTTTTGGTTCTTCTTGTTTTATAGCACCCTGGAAAACAAAAGTGAAGATTTACATTTCAACTACTTTTACAAAGTCAGACTTTCAAAATAGTTGTAAAACATGTTTCAACAATCTCTATACCTGCAAGTCACAACAAAAACTAAGTAAATTGGATAAGGTTGGCATCGCAAATGCCATTTTAAAATTACGGTTGCATCGACGAAATATTCACTCCAGCTACATTTTGCTGTCAAAAATTACCACAATTTCCAAATAGTCACAAACATCTACATTATATAAATTTTTTGGTGCTAAATTAATACCTGTGGTCTGGGAAATTTCCGTTTTTTCACACTCTGTTTCCTGAGCAACTGCTTGTAATTTTCTCGTTTCTTTGACAAGTAATAATATCTAACACAGTCTTGCACACTCTGAAACCATAAAAGTTCAAGATTTTCAAAGTTATTAAACGAGTTTCAATATTAAATAACTGTTATGTCATACAAGTCTAACCATTAGATGTGTAAAATTCTATAGATTCCTCACATTTTCGTTTAAGAAAATTTAATCTGTCCTTGAGAGGATTCTCGTCTCATATCGAGCCCAAAAAAAACTGTCACAAGGTTTCGAATGTCATCTCAATGCATTGAATAAAATTTCCTTTCAAAAGAATAGAATTCATTGCAGAACATTTGATTCAATGGATAAATGATTGAGGCAAATTATCAGGTAGCTCCATCAACAAAAGCTAAGAAATCTGCATGCCTTGTACATGATATGCCATTGCAATTTAACTTTCCGCAAATTATTATATACTGGATATTATTATTTTCTGGACTGAACAATCCATATATATTATATCTTTGTGCATATATAACACCAACATATGTATTTGTGATTAATATAAGACCTTCCACAACATACCTTTCTTTCTAAAAACGAACTAATGTACACAAAATTTTTAGGATGCTGCAGGTATTTTTCTTTGAAAGTCTCCTTCTCACTGTCGGTCCAGACATTAAGCATTTGCCGCTCTTTGTATTCTGTCATGGAGTCTTCAACGAGACCGTTATGATCTAAGAACCGGCAATTCCGTTGCTGGGGGTCCATCAACATAGGTGGCACCACTGCATAACTCCTCATCTT
Source organism: Alitta virens (assembly GCA_932294295.1). Lineage (NCBI taxonomy): Eukaryota > Metazoa > Annelida > Polychaeta > Phyllodocida > Nereididae > Alitta > Alitta virens. The sequence continues at coordinate 23,809,330 of OW028575.1, forward strand.
CTTGTCCTCCTCCTAAAAATAGACATGATCTCATTAGACATGACTTGTGGCTGAGTCGGTGACAATGTAGGTAAAACAAGGAGGGTCTCAGTTGTCTGAACAAAACGTTTTCTTTTTTTTTAATTCATAGGCTATTATTGACAACTGAGCGGCAGCTATTACATCCGGCTCTTCTTCGCTGATAATGCAACTACTTTACTTTGGTTGGAACAGCCACTTCTTTTATTTTACATGTCATATGCATAGAAATTGAGAAACTAATAAGCTATGCAATGCATAGTCCAATACATTTACTTCCACTATTTTACATAACTTACAACTCCAGTTTGTCTCAGACAACTGGACAGTCCTTATTTTAAATGGCCCACATTGGATTTCCTCTTTAGTTACTACATATAAATTGAATGCAAAATCCATAAATTCAGGAAAATCCAATGAGAAATAATAGCTAACTAACCCTTACCTCCTGCTCGTGCAAGCCATCAACAATTTGTTCTATCTCGAAATCACTGCGAGCATAACCTCCGACCCTATTGTTAGAAGCCACTCTGTGGTAAGAACATGGTAAAACAAAGACATGATTTAACCCTACTTAGCCATCCTCAAACTGGTGGAACGGGGGCAGGAAGGACTTGGACCATAGTAGTAAGACACGGTCCAACAATGTGGTCCAATTTGGACCACTGGGATGTCAAATCAAAATGATGTAGCGTGCAGTCTTTCCATGCAAATTCACACTGCAGGAAGCTTCGAAACACAATCTTGAAGCGCAGTCTAGCATACATATCCACGACGCACAATGCAAGCCATAACCCACAACAGTAGCTGTGACTAACAAAGCATATGTATCTACGAAGCATTGTATTTCTCCTGCACAAACAGGGCATTGAAAATATCTTCTAAAATCAGCACTAGCTACGAGGCATTCAGATTGTATATTTGCAAAAGAGACTCTTCTGGAAGCCTGCAGTTATTTTTATATCTGTCGTACTGTGGATGTCTCTAAAATACATCCATGGTTACTGTTACTTAAGAAGTATGTTATGGGCATATTTTGACTGTAAAGCCATCACAGTGTTAGTTGAAACGCAGTTCCAATAGCACATAAATGATCTTAAAAATCAGGGTCTTACAAGTACTACCAACACATGGGTTATTAGTTGGTGAGGCCAAAATCATACATTAAGTTATGCTATAGGGTGGGAAATTATCTACAATTACTTATTAGTAGCCGCACACCTTATAAGTCCTTTCACATGTTAGTCGTACAATGAATGGCTACACAATGGGGTAAAAATCCTTCTCCATATCAGAAGGATTTTGTCACTCTGGGGGGATCAGTCGGGTGTTCCACTTTTCTGTTGAGGATGGTTTAATCCACTACCCCATTGCTGAGCCGAAAAATATTAGCAAGCTTACACTAAAAAGCAACAGACTTTACACAATAACAAATATATAATATTACATCGGTCACATATTTTTTGTAAACTGTGTATGCATTAATTACTCATGTACGCTAAGTTGCCGCGACAGCAACTATCAAATTAAATTATTCACTACTACATACTAGATATAACCATGCATGGTTCTTTGTTATAAGGATTCTGTTGACTTGATGTGAATTTTTTCGGGGTAGTGTACTGTTGACACAATGCAATGGATGGAAAATAAGTTCATAATTAAACAATGCATTACAAAAATTACCAAAATTGATCACGGAGAATTATTAAATTAGGCGCACATTATATAAACACCTATAATTATTGTCTTTTTTGTTTAATTTCTTTTTCTTAAGTTCAACTTCCATCCATTGCGAAGTGAGTCTATTCAAACAAACAGTGCAAAGCGTATAACTTGACAATGTAAAACAATGAAGCATGAAAGCAACAAAATCTTATCGACAAAGATGGGTAATGGAATTATCACTAAATGAATCTGTGTTAATTTACTTGAAAATTAATGCACAAGTTACAACTCAAAATTGACTTAATAACTAAGGTAATAAGTCCATTACCCACTAAACATGAAAAAAATCAGGGGGATGTAGTTGGCAGTGCATTAATGATTAAAGGTCTTTCATTTTGTTTTCTTACTTTCTTCAATGATTTTCTTGAAGATTTTTAGTATGATCAATAAAAAAAAATATAAAGATGCTCCCGAGAACACCAGTGCAAAAAATTGTAAGTGATTACTGTGTGAGCTATTCAATTTTCGAATCATTATTTGTAGGGATATTTAGGTTTTTAATTTCTTGAATCTTCAGTATTTTTGAAATTCAGAACAGAAACGCAAATTTTTTCCTGAAAAGTCAGATGATCTGACTTCTGCACTGAAATGTCGAAACTTTTCTAAAAGAATTAGAATGGCAACTTTTTCCACCCTCTTCTGATGTTGATCCAAAGATATAGATCTAACATGTCGCTGCTCTCTAGCAGAGACCTTGGGAGACAGATAAGTCTCAACAGGCCAAGAAGACGTACCTTTGTAGTCTCTCTTTTTCTTCTCTTTGTTTTTTCAACTCTGGGAATGTTCGTTCAAAGAATTCTCTGGTCTTCTGTTCTTTATTTCTGAAAAAAAATAAAATTCAAAAGAACATGATAAAAGAATTATGAAGTCTTTTACATGAAGGTGTACCCCATGAAAAAAAAAACAATGTCAAGTTTAAGAAAAACTAACAATGGCTTAAGTTACAGACACGCAAGAACTGAAACGCTAACAAACACACCCAGTCATGTGCTGCAAAACTATTTTAAGGGGGCTTTCTTCGACTAACGCCTCAAAAAATTTGCGTGCCACAATATCCAGACAACTTATGTCACACAAATTCCAAATTCTAACCAGGTTTACGATTGAAAGAAAACACGTTTTTCTAAAAATAACATGCATGTGACATTGTACACAAACCCCACCTAGTGGGCATTTCACAACTGCAACCTATCTGGACTGAAACAGTTTTTTCCCCAGTGTATTTGCGATGTAATTCTACAGCATATACAAAAATACTGAATGTCATTTCATGACTTATGTGTGAAATAATTGCAGTGAGGGTTAAAAACTAAAAACTTGATCTTATTTACACCTGGATCTTATTTTTATTTTATTTTTTTGGGGACAGCTGTTTTGAATACATTTTGAGTTGCAATTTGCTATCTATAAAGAATTCAGAATACAGCTGCACTTTTCATTACCTACTTTGAGGAAGTTGAGTTGAATTATCAGACTTCTATTTTCAAAAGCACCAACAATTTTCTTCTATCAATCAATCCACCTTGTGACATAATCTTACCTTCTCTTTTGCGCATTTTCACTCTTTTCTACCTTCTTTAACCATTCCTGCATTAACTGGTCGTACCGCTGGGCTAAATACCTTTCCTGAAAAGTTTACAAATTAAGAATTAGTCTCTTACAACTGTAACGAGACAGCAACAATGATAGTGATTGGAATTAATAGATATTCACACATATAATTGATGCAGCATTATCATTAAAGTCAAATACAACCCAAATATTCATTAGATTGTAGGCTATTACTGTATTAGAAATGTTGTATCTGAAAGAACAGTATAACGTACAATGACGTAACTACAACATGACTTTATAAATACCTAAACAACTATGACGCTGCATTTGCTTTAGTACTGATTATTGATATCGAAAAATAAGATGTTCAATCTAGAGGCATTAAATCACTCACCCTAATTTTTCTAGCATGATGTCGCTTCTTCAAAAATATTAAAAGTTGTTTCTTAAACATCATATGTCTGAAAAGCACAGCAAACCATTTATGTAGGAATATGTTATAAAAACAACATTGTCAACATTTGAAGAAAAAGTAACCAAAGCTTGACATTTTAAAAGCAAAAGATAATTAATTTTTTGCACATTTCCCATCAGGGAATAAGAATTATTTAATAGCGGCAGAAAGGCGTTAAAAAATGTTTACGTAAAAGATTATTGGACACTCACCTTCTTTTATTTTCATGGTATATTGTTGTATCTGATGGTTGATTATATAACGGCTGAAAATAGCAAACAATATGCATGAGAATTACTCATATTACCCACAGATTTCCCAAATAAATCAAGAAAAATATGATCAGAAATAATGTAAGAATATAATAAATTCAATACTAACACATGCAATACATACCAATTCTACACATGGACCTAACTTAGTTAATAAGGAATGAGACTCTTCGGCTTTTTTCTGAAAGAAAAATACAACCATAATGTAAGATGAAAATATACGCAACCACCAAAGAAACGCAAAAATGTTTGTGATAAGTATCAAGGGGGGTATAATTCATCATATAAAACCTGACCCAAAAGGGGTAAAGGCCCCAGGAAAGTAAATTCACTCAAGTGTGACCAGTTCCTGTCTACAGAGGCTTTATTTATTACATTGGGGTATGTGCATCAGACCATGACATTACACAACACAGACAACAGAAATAATGGTACCATCTTGAAGTACAAAAAAAAAAAAAGGCAGAAAGCCAAGAAATTGCTTCTTTACAGGTAAACATGTGACATAGCTTTTAGCGTAATTTCTGATCTTAACCAAGCTAATTCATGAAAATGTTTTAGGTAATTTTCAAAATTGCTTTGGATTGAAAATGCAATTCCAGCAAATATCACGTAACCACCAACAGAATTTCAGGCCCTTGAGAAGAGCTAATTTTGGACATTCTGTTGACAATTTTTCATTTATTTGAGACGATAAAAAATAACCATTGTATTGTGTGCTTTCATTTAAAAGAGTTCCCTTTTGGTGCTTAATTTTTATCCATCCTCCTGTGCATGCCTGGTTTTTCAAAAAGCTGGTTGTCCGTTTATGTATGGAGGATGGCGGACGGAGATTGCACTCACCCTATTTTCAGCGTAAATATTCTGGGCAGTGCTCTGATGCTTCGAGTCTGTGGCAGTTGCCTCGGGAGAACCGGCTTTTTCGTCGCCGGGTCTGGCGGCCTTCTCTTCCAGTTGTTGCTGTAAAAGCCAGAAAAATGCAACCATCAATAGAAAGCCACATTGGCAGAAACATCAAAAAGCACAAAAAGCATGTCAACATCTGAGGGCAAAATCCCCCGCATCACAGACAGACAGATAGGCTGACAAGGCACTTCAACTGGCAATATTGTAGACAAAGACAATGAAACAAATCGAAATTCCATCAGTTTCTCATTAAATTGATGTCCTTTAATTTGATAAGAGTGGGAACCCCATTTTAAGACTATCTCACCAAAGAGACCACTCAAATACATTGCATTTATTAGTCTATTAAGACCACCTCACCAGTAAGACCTACAAAATTTACTCCAAAGGTGGTCTTAACATTGTATGTTAACTGCATTGGCCTTGTTGAGCAAGGTCACAGGTTAATAATTTTTTTCATGGCTAATTATGAGGAAATACATGTACTAATGTCACAAATTGGGTCAATATTTTGCATGCCATTCAGCAGAATGAAAAGAAATCTCATTCCCTTTTGGTTTTTTTTTTTTTACACAGGAAGAACACCAGAGGGGCTTGGTCTTTACACCAGGAATTGCTCCTTATTTTTTATTGCTACTCTATAGGCTTACGCTGGACGGCTGCCAAGTGTATTTTTACAATGATCTGTTCTAAAAGCAGCCATCCTCCCTTGCCAAAACATCGATTAATACACTGCTTTTTACATTATGTATGACAGCAGTCGATACAATGGTGCTTTTTATCTCAGACATATCGAGCCAACAATGAATGGAAGACAAGGTATGACTGCCAAAAAAGGTGAAACCAATGACATTGAAAGTGCAAGCGCGATTAGTTGGACTTGTCAGCAATATATATTATAGATTTGTACGTGAAGTAGCATCCTCATTTTGAAGCGGCATTAACGAGTCCAAACACAGCTGCTGCTGCAGCAACTACCAGGGTGAAGGTTACTGCAGCTGGTTGGACAATCGATAGTTTAAAATTGATGAAAGTCTGAATCAATGATGATGGTTATATCTTAGCATCTATACTACCTCGCTAAGAAGTGTAACACTGTAACAGGGACCACCCGCACTGATCAATATTTGGATAATCTGATTATATTCTAGTCCAATATTGTGACAGAAGCGCATTCATCCTCATTAAATATACAAAATAAACGTTACATAATAACATGAAGATAATGGAAATAAATCATGAACGTTTGAGCGCGTCGATCACTTATAGGTAACATGACAGCTATGACAGGATTATTGGCAATTTACAACAATTTCTAGTCACAAGCGATGACTAATAATATTATTATGGTCATTGGTGACAAATTACTACCAGTCTAGCCACAGTTATATATGATTTTTTACATGTACGATAGTTCATTTGCCATAGCATAGACACATGCAATTACAGGCAAAAAACCTGCGTGATGACATGACAGGCCTTCCATAATACATTTTAGCAGCCATAGGGGGAAGACTACAACGGCTGATGCTAGTATTTATCGGAGTCTGCTGGCTGGTTTGATTGATGGGCTGGGCTATCTCTTTGCAACCTAATAATGCCGTTTGCTGTGCCATGGAGCATCAACCTTATAAGCCGTACCCTAACCCCTCATTCCCATTTTCCCATTGGCTGACTTAGCAGCTTGCTCCAAGTCTATGGGACAACTCCCACACAAAATCAATACGAGCCAAAGCGGCACGGTCAAGGCTGTCTGCTTTCTGGTCTTCCTGTATGATTATCTAATCTAGCATCTTAGGGGTGTTTGGGTTTACTATAGTAGTGTTGTAGTGGTGGTGCATGTTCCAGGGTATCTGGCATAGCAGCTCTGACTCATCAGCATAGTTCAATCAGACGAGACAGCGGGGGGTTTAGTTGCAAACAAGCTGCAGTTGCAAAGCATTACATTCTACAGTGCACGCATCGACCTGCAGGCAAACGATGCTGCTGCTGCTGCTGTTGGTGGCATCATCTCTGGTGCTTTGGCAAGCAGCCAACTCCCCCCCCCCCCCCCTTCCCATTGCTTTCCTCTCTTCCATCCTCTAGGCAAAAATAATGGATGCTTCTAGCCAGCCTGCCATGCCACTTATTGCGTGGTTCTGTGTGTGTAGAGCACTCAGACAACAGCAAGCAATATTGCCGAGCAGCGTTGCAGTCCTATTGGACTCGTTATGGCACAGGCAGCATGCTATAGTGCGAGATATAGATCAAAAGGAAAAGTACGCAGTTGTCAGCTGACTATGGGCTGCAGGCAAGCGCACCATGGGCGAAGCAGGGCTCTCCCCAGCACTCAAAATTGTCAGCAGCATAAACATGAAGTTGGGCTAGCTGGTTGCTGCTGCCTGCCTGCACTTGGAAGCAGGCGCCGTCGGGGACACAAGCAACCAGAATTGCTGCTGCTGCAACTGCAGTTGGTAGTCTTTAACCAACCCTAGGGAGAGCCCTGCATCCAACATGGTCGCCTTAGCTCTATTGACGCAATCCTTTCTCTGCAAGGACCGTCAGAGAGCATAAAATTACCACCCGTTATACAATACAAGTTTGGCAGGGGAGTATTTCAGCTCCCATTGTTGTCAATACAATAGAACAGATCCCAGCCACCAAAAGCTGCATCGCTGCCTATTTATTTGCCTGCCATTGGCTGAGGCAGCAAGAATAGGCACAGGAATTGACGTATCATAAAACACAATACGCCTTTCATTTTTGGCAGACGATGCTGAATAAGTAATCTATTTGATAGGCTATCATGTGTTGCTGAATAGAAAACAGCCACTGAACAATATTCATGCACCTAATAACTAGGTGACACGATTTACAACAGGCCACATGCGCATGATATTTATAACATAGTTTCATGGTTAATTGATCCAAACACAAGTAACTCCTGACATTTTTGTACCATTCATACAATATCCTGCTTCCCAGTGATGCAAATTATACTGAGAATCATATCGAGATACCTAATTGTCCCCTTAAATCATACCAATCATAAAATGCACACGGATGCAAAATAATAAAAATGAAGACTATTGTGACATTGACTGCATCTAAATTATAGTACACATATTTCATTATCTGAAAATACACTAAGGTCCTACAATATCAATGGTACACTGTACAATGTAGTTACCGTCTAAACATTTGTTGCAAGGTGGGCATTTTTTGGGGAATAATTTAGGACCGGAAACTGTACCATCCTTTAATATAATGGGCGATATTTCTCCAAGATCATAATTTCTTTAGTTCCATATAGAAAGGGGGGAGGGTGTTCAATTTTCTCCATAGGTTCTTGTTAGTCCGACAAACTGCCTCACGACCTGATTGCAAAAGACAGCGACGTTTCGATCTAGGTTCAAGTGATGACATTTCTCCTCACCAGTGACTTATTCAGAGGACTTTAATTTTCCAGAATTGGAACCGTTCTGCTCAGGAGCAGATGACATCAACACACCTGGTGAAAAATGAGTGGGAGGAGGAGAACGTTGTACCTGCGATCGAATGGAGCAGCCATCTTGGAGCAAAGTAGAGCGAGAACTCCCTGTCAGCCCAACGAATCATGTATTTATAAATAATAATATATTCATGAGTCACCCAAACCGGCGCAGTTTTTTAATATTCATGAAGTTTAACAACCAGCAGGTTGCTAAAAAAATCCCAAGGTCAGGTGTTGCCGCTACCAGACAAAAATACGACCCAAAAGGCAACACCCCCCCCCCCCCCCCCCTAAGTTCCATGATCATGCACCAGGTGTCGTTGGCTGCTGAAAGCACCAAGGTCAGCCATTATGCAGCACAAGACCTGTCGCCCAGAGACCCTAGTGCAGAAAGGGCATTGTCCTCTGCAGGTAATGAACTTTTTTTATGAACCTCAGCTGACTGTTATGTCCCGATTCATCATATTTTTACAGGCATGATGGAATCACCTAGGTTAATAATCTCCTCAACTATACATTTTGTCATACAATATTCAACTGTACAAGAAATCCCAATTAGGGATTCATTAGGCCCAAGGCGCTGTAGACCACCACTTCAGCGGCATACCATGGTGGTGGTGGATTAGGGCTTTACGTCCTGTATTTCTGCACCTGATTGGCTAATTAGGACAGGTAGGGACCATGGCAGCGGCATACCATGAAAACTCATTTATTTTAATAGAATATTATGTCAAGACTTCTGAATATAAGTAGGTATAACTGTAATAAACACCTCATTTTTCAAATTTACAATAGCAAAATTGCTCTGCCCACACACTGAGGTCAATACAGCATATATAACAATAAAATATTGTCTCACCACAAGGCAGTGACATTTTTGCTAAACAAAAGTCAGAAATCGTGGTGGAATACAATCTTAATCTCTTTGTTAACTCCTGTCTAAAGCCAAAAATAAGAAGAAAATGAGGAAACTCAACTGCCACATATTAGGTGATTTAAATCTACTGCTGTCTGGTTTTTGTTAATACTTGACCTTAATGACCACAGAACACACACAGAGAGCCAATATGACAAAAAGTCGTGACCTGGCCGACAAACCTACAATAAATCAAGCAGAACAGCTCAGAGCAATGACAGTTCAACACCGATCATGATCATCGGCCTCGTGGCATTTTGTGTGTTCAATCATCCCAAACCAATGAATGGAGAATATTATTCAGCGTTTGTTGAGCCAGTTACGGGTTTGTGCACATGCTAGCATTTCATGGTCACTGTATTGATTTGTTTCCCAGTATGTCCATTGATATAACAGATCAATGATGGATGACCAACCAAAATACCACCCGATCAATAGATGTCTGCATAACCAGTCACCATAATCTAGTGACTCGCGAAAAGCCACCTTGCTTCGAAGCAATATCAGACAAAGGATTGGAGGCAGACATTAACAATGATCAATCATTGTCCTTGGGTCTCTTTAGTGTCCCTTCCTCTTACTTCTAATTCCCCTTTTCTTTTATTCTCTTTTTTCTCTACTTCTATTCTTTCTTTTTTTCTTTCTAAAAGGTCTACTCGTCAATCAGACGGACGACGATCAAACATGCACCCCCCCCCCCCCCCCCCCAGAGCGAGGCGCTTTGAAGTAAGGTCTAAAGGAAAGGCAAAAACAAAAGCCACAAAAGGTCGTGCTGCAGTATAAACGAATGCTACCGCTTTCTCTAAAGGTCATAGCAATGCTTGGCAGACCCAGCAATGAGGATCTTCCATAAAAAGGGGCTTTTTGCGAATTCAGACGCTTGCTTGCTGATGGCTCTGGTTGCCATGGCAATCCTACTTCCACCACCACATAAAATGGCACATATAATCCGAGCCCGACTATAAGCGACAAATTCTACTGCAATTCCACAGACATTTGAGGACCATGACCTGTGCTTGATGGACAGTAGAAGCCCATACGCCAGCACATTAGCCTGATGCACTTTTTTTGCCTCAAGAAAACGGAAAGCTTTTCTGGTATTGTCAGCCGCTGACATCCTGTAGAGGAAGTAATAGGCTGACAATGCCAAGATTGATGCATCTGAATATTTCATAAGATGAGCTGGATTTAGTTTCCTTTGTCTCCGCTCATGAATCGAGGTGGATGGACCAGACCACCTTGTGTAGTTGCTGATGCTGCTGATGCTGCTGATGCTGCAAGCTGATGATGATGCTGCAGGAGAGGACACCTGCAGATGCAATAAAGTCATACGCATCACCAACAGTTAAGCCTTCCAGGTACAGCAAATAGGAGCAGCACCCAACCAGGTTATCTTCTGTCATGTCCAAAAATACAATGCAACCAGGCAAACCTGGCTAATCACGTTGTCTGAAGCAGTAACGACAACAACTGCAGCAGCGGCAACAGCATCCCAAGCTAATCAAGCCTTTCACAACGTTCACTCTCTGACATTTTGTGTGGCAATCCTTGTTCGTTGCTCCCTTCAATTCATGCTGCAGAAAAAGCCCCCGCCAGGCCTTAAGGGTCATTAGGAAACCAATAAATAAGCACATAATTTCCTCCCTCGAGATTATTATTGCATCTAATCATTCATTTCTTGTGCACTATCATATTTTGAAAGTGCACGCCACGGCACCATTCTGTGCCCTACCTGATCTTGTGAAACATTAAACCATATATTATTTCCTTAAAAATACCAAAAAAAATATACAAAAAAACCTGAGCCAAAATATGTAATGCATCACATCACTAATTGGACTGATGCAGTTTCTAATAAGGTGTGTTACATTTTTATAACGAGTAATATCCAGACACTACTTCGTAATTGGAAATGAAAAGTGAGCATCTTGAAAAGAGAGTCATGCCACACCCAGCCACTCCCCTTCATAACAATTATTCTCATATTCTATCAATAGCTTTTTAAGTTGGCAGCGAGTCAGAGAAATGTCAACTACATCATGAAATTCCCCTTATTAGGATAATTGCGTTAAAAAATGTTGTTTTCATAATACCAAAATGTTCCAGGAGTCATGATTTTTGTTTTTAGCGCAAAAAGAGAGAATGTTATGACCACACAAAACATTGCAGGTAATGAAATTGTATCTCTCTGCAGTATCTGATTACAGATGTAATCACATTATTGCTTCCATCAGCCAACTACACAAAATAACATAAAATGTTTGTACATGCTTTGCGCGATATACAAACTGCAATTGGATATATTAAGATCAAAACAACCTCCGTCACAAGACACCTAAATTAATTTCCTCTCTTCAATGTTATGTGTAATTAAACCAATGTCACAGATCTCTATTCCTCAATTAGGACGGAAATTATGAAGATAATTAATGTACAGCTGCAGAGCCATAACCATAAATCTGCCACTCTTGAATCTACCATTGCCTGTCAGTGATGCCCCCCCCCCCCCCCCTCGAGTTATTTCAAATTGAAAGTATTTTGCAAGAGAGCGAAAAGAGACATGCAATCCAATAATTTCCTTTGCATACCTTTTTCTTCTGCAGTTTGGAGACTTGCTGTTCTACTTTTGAGATTTCTCTGTCTACTCTGTGAATGTTATTTATAATATCATCCTTAGGTGCCCTGTTGGAAGTGTCCGGTTTTTCATCTGGGAGCGTGGGCGATATCGCCTCGACTTGAGGATTATAGGATTCCTGAAAAGGGAAAGTATTTTTTATAAATACACTAACAAATGGAAACGCCTTTCACTGTAAACTTCCAACTCTTAGATGTAGTGAGATAAATACTTAACAGTGAGACTGATTCACTATAAACATATATTTACAAAAATATCTCTCCTTTATCAATTTATTTGATTCTATCATACTATATTCTACTTTCCAAACACAGCCACTGATTTAACTATCTTGGGTCCAGAAAAGACCCAGACATCAGCTGAAAAAAGTAGGGAGGATAAATTCTAATTAGGCAAAGTACGACTAGCGTTAAGTAGTCTTGGTGTTAAGAAGAGGCAATACCCTGTGGGGCCGGGCTTCAGTGTCAATTCGCAGGGGCTGAGTGACACTCGGAACATCTTGACTAAGTCTCATTCGTTTATTGTGAGGCCCTAAGTCCGCCACTTGGGAAGCCATGGCCACCTGGTGCTGAGTGAGAGCGTGACTAGCCTGTGGGGGTACTCCTCCGCCACTGGACCCTGGATGTTGCCCTCCATCCCCTGGTGGCCGCCCTGCCGCTCCCGGATAGTGTGCTATCCGTTCGAAGCCAGCATATGGATACTGCTCAAGCCTGGAATAAACACAGACATAAAATACACAATATTACACACATGTCACATGATTTAAAGATTGTCAAAACTTGACAATTTATATGCATCATTCATCTGCAAACCATACGCAATGTAACCTAGCTTAGTTGTCTCTAGCTTTAGTCAGGTTGGGTAACCAGAGGCCCCTTATTTCAAACACAGTGGGATTTTTATAAAACAGCTTAAGAGAAAGTATTCTTGGATATCCCGATGCGAGCTCATCAAACGTACTATGATAATCTACATGTAGTAACATGCAGCTCAACCAGGCAGTTTATCACTCGCTGAGTACAAATTAGATGCTCATGCTAATGATATATCGTACTGAATGCAGTGCACCAAAATGCCAGATAATTTAATATCTAGTAAAATGAGCAAATCTATCTATAGAGCAAAACATCTGCACTTGTTCAATCTCCTGCACTCTCAATTTGTTCATTAATACAACAGAAATACCCTTGGCTCCGGACATGCACAATATGAAGCATGTTCCAAGGATAAGCTATGCCAAATTTAGAGGGGAACATATCATCCAAATATATCCTTACCCTATTCGTGTGCTCGGAGGTAGCAACATTGGTCTTCTTCTTGTGTGTGGATCAATAGTTCCTGGTTGGTCAGCCCGGTATTCCGCACCTCTGTCTCCAGCCTGAAAAAAGACAAATAAGTTCATTAATGATTCATTACAGTTCAGTATATTATTGTCATCATCAGATCATCTGGATGCTAGAGTCACCGATATAATACCTGATCGAATACATCATCTGATATTCTTGCATTAAGACATGAGTCATAAGGACCATATATAAGTGTATAATATATTATATAATAGCTTTGGCAAAGATACGTGTAGTATATCATATTTAATAGGATATTATGTCAGACCTCGTTTCAAGACACGTAACGAAAATTTGAGGAATATTTCGAACTAATTTCGCTTCTTTCACAATACTAATTTCATACAATACTTGCACATTAGGACACTGAATAAAAACACAATTCGGCTTGTTTTCATGTAGCCCACCTCAAATTACAACAGGATTACTCTACTAACCATAATCTTTTAGTACAAAACACTACCAGGAGGGTATATATATATATACAAGCATGTATACAATGAAAGCCCATAATCCTACGTTGTGATGGCAAATTGCCAAAATATGCATCTCAGGAGAGCAATATGAAAATCTTACAACACCCAGAGTCAAAGCAGATACCAGTTCCTCAACATACCGCCGAAAAACTTACATCCATAGCATAATTATGGCGCCATAACACACACTATACCCTTTTCAAGATTAGTTTATCATTGTTTATACTGCAATAAACACTACATAGGATAAAGTGAGTTTAAGATATAAACAAATACGGTATTGAAAGTTTCATGCTGTTGTGGACTTGCCAACTGAAGTCTGACGAGACAAATTGACCATCAACAATAAATAAAGGGTTAAGGCTATTCAACAGCAGACTGCAGTATACAGTGTATAAAATCCTCTGGATACTCTGGGGAAAAGGGAAACAATCATTTTTGTCCTGCATGTTTTGTTTGGATGCAATAAACAGTAGCTCTATGTTGTCTGCAGAAATACATCATATTGTGGCATATATAGGTTGAGCAATGGCCACATCCAACGTACAGATACATTAGAGCAGCCAGCTATGTCTGCAATAGATTTGCTTATTTGCCCTCCCCAAAAAAAAAGGAGAAAAAAAAAACCACCCATTCTAGGCAGAGAAGCCAAATACGAAAGAAAAGCCGAGAGCAAATCCAGCTAATGCAATTCTATTCGCTTTCGTCTAGATGTGCAGCGTCCCCAAGAGATGTTAGGAAAATTGTAGTAAATGCAACAACACACAGAAAAAAAGAGGGGGAAAAAAAAAAAAGTTATGTGGCCTGGCTACTATTGATTTTGCCCACCAGCTCTCTAAGGGTGGGTGGAGGGCTCCAGGGGGGAATGGTCTCCCCCCCCCCCAGTAGTTTCCTCCAACCTCCATCCCCTATTCTCCTTTACTTCCTTGCTCAATATTGACTACGTTGCTGTGCCCAGGTCTTCAATTATACAGGATGGTTGCCCAAAATAATTCCCTAGAAGACCGGTTTCCCTAGTACAACAGCCGGCCATTATGCCAACCAATAGCCGGTCCCCAAGACCTGACGACAAAGCTTGCTTCGAATTACTTTCTTTTCCTATTACATATTATTTCCTAAAATAACACACAAACACTCCTCCGTCCTGTAAGCATATTTTCGACTCGCATTACAAAAGCACACAAATTTGCAAATGCTGGCTCTATAGAAATAGTATCGAAGAATAAATATGCTTGCACACCATTATGGACCACATTATACAATGAGCTAATAAGATACAATAAGCATGATAAGTTATATGATCCCTACAGCTTGTTATTTCTCCCAAGAAGCCATTCAGGAACAATACATGACAAATCTGGCAAATCTCAGTTATTTCTATGCAGCTATACAATATAATGGATGGCTTCCTTCATAGTATATACTCTGCGCCCACATGCTGTTACGTATGTTTGTACAAGTATGACTTCTTTTATGGGACAAAGACAAAATGCACTCTTTTCTCACGCAGTCAAGTGTACGTTTCAAATCAGGGCCCTCAGAAAAAAAAACAATATTTGATAGATTTATTTAGGACAGCATAGTCATTAAATCACAATAGGGAACAAAATATGAAAAACACACTGCAAAAATGTCACTAAATGTGGACAAAAGAGGCGTAGAAATGTCATTTATGAGTGCGTCGTAAAAACTATAACAATTTCAAAACATATGACTCAGCATAGTGTTTCTATATGCACGTTATAAATATATTTTATGTTCCATAGAAAAGCTGTAAGAAACTAAGAATATATCATCTAAATGGTAAAATCATGTCATGCAGCATACGCATACGCCTTCTACGTACATTTTCGACACGAATGCACCACAAACGTCTATTGTATAGCCTGGTGTATACACACACACATACAACACGGGCCAAATTTAGCCATATTTTTATAAGCCCCTGAGTCATGCTCTGTTAATAACAACACCTCTCATCATTGATTCTTTGCCCCAGGTAGACTACTACTACTTCATACAATATTCAACATTTGCATGGCCCCTCCACTGGTATTAACATTCAGGTATTGAGGTCAGTGTTTAATGCATCAGGGAGCCGTTCTCATTCACCCACTCCATTCTAAAAGCTACACTGACTAACACTGACAATGCAGGTAAATAAAAAATGTCTCCCAAACATGCAATGCTGGTTCAACTGACAATAACAAGCTTTTTTTCACAAACCAACAATTTTGCTTTCACAATCCCTAGTAAGCCTAATGTAAGGCTAATTTCCAACAAATTCACATATTTAACGGATATTTCAATATTTAATGAGTACATGTATAAAGGACATAATAAGGTACTATAAAAGGGTCGAAAACCAATTAATTAGCATTTCCTAATGATGCCACAGGCTCAACCATAACCACTTTTCTGTGTCCTAAAACTGATTACAAATGTGGATAAGTTCCCGAATTAGGACCACCCAGATATTAAGACCACTTTAGTTATTTCCTAGGGTGGTCTTAATCATGGGGTTCAATTGTAATTGTACATCAACAGTCTATAATGCTGTAACCTATCTTCCTCAATCACTAGAATTCCTGAATTTTAGTAAAGATAATTAGGATACTATGGAGTATGTGCAATAAAGTAATGTTCTTCAATTGCACCAAGCTATTTAATTTGATCGTACACTGTTTCACTCATTAATGATTTCAATTAGAATACCATCTATCAACACATAAATATACACCCCTGATGCTTTTAAAAACTATATATTTTTTCTAGGACTAATATGTAGTGCTTCAATTAAATTTTCATGAAAATTATCTCACTACACAAATTGGTGTAAGGTCACCTAAATTATACATTGACAAAATAATCAATGTTTTCTTTTTATAGGCATTTTCACAGGTTCTTTTGAGTGTTTTGCAGCCAGACAGAAGATAAAACTAAAAAAAAATAAAATCAAAGTGCATCAAAGGAATAAACTATGAAAACACATCGGAATATTTTGCAATCCGTATTACTTAATTAAATTTACATTGACCTACATGAACAGGTGCGACACCATGACCTTTACATAATGAAATATTTAAAATTTTAATTCATCAATTCAATGATCGAACATCTGAGCTGAAATTCTGCGCGGAGTCAACCTAAACAATTTCAGGCAATACATTCATTTTCTACACCTGACAAAAGGAAGCCATTTTTATCATCACAAATGTGCACTCGGTCGATGACGCAACCAGTGCTTTTATTGGCTTACAATGAGGGGACGAATCAAAAAATAATTAAGAGAGTGCGTGATTCGATATCACACGTGTTATGGCCATGCCTAGCTCGCCGTTAACTTAACAATTTAACGTACTAAGGATCTAAAGGATCAAAGAAGATCTTATCACGAATTCCTATCAATTACCATTACATGTGAATGCACTAACCAGAACCACCTATTCTGTAAATACGAGGCACTGAAACGGTCACATGACAAGCAAAGCAGCCATTTTGTCTTGTGCGAAGCTAACAAACATTGATACCAGGGCCTTGTAAAGCACATTTTCAAGAATAAAATTTTAAAATACTTCAAGACAATTCTGACAAGATCAGTGTCGATGATAGAAATTAACAGAATTATTGTTTTTCACTCCACCATTGCTGGGAATATTATTAAACGTCATTCAAACAGAGTTTTATAAATATTTTCACAAGAGTTTTATAAATATTTTCACAATATCATTTTCTCAATAATATTTTTGTATCTAAAAAAAAATATTTGTTCTAAGAGGCCACAAGGAAATTATGCAGTTTAATGTTTTCTCTGGAAAGAGAACAATAGTGTTTCATTATCTTTCCATCAGTGCAATTTATTCTTTACAAAAATAATCACCAGTAAAATTGCTTTTATCAACGTACAAATCATTAATTGACCCATATGACGGCGCAGCACGCAGTCACTTCAATAATCACTTGTTGCAAAATAACATTATTTTCCAATCAGCAATCTGGTGCTGCGCATTATGATTTCTTAAATCATGGGAAAAGCTAGATCAGGAGAGCAAACCAAGGGAAAAACACGACATGTCAGTTGGTTGATTTAATTTTCCAGGCGTGACAGAGTGACAGTGACAACAATCCAATTTTGTTGTTAATGAAAATTTTAGAGGAGCACCGGAGGCTACGTGTACGAACATTAATTTCATAGAATGTGCAAATTTCCATGGATATTACTTAAAGTTTTCTGGTTGGCAAAACATTATAATTACTATTACCAAGGTAACTTTAGCTTACCAATACTTTAACATAATGTTGCCATAAGATCTATATAAAATGTGTAAGCATTACTGTAGTGAGAAAATAAGCTATTATTAAAAAGGATGGAAAATTACAACAGATTGTAAGTCATCTGCCTACAAAACACAATTTTTATTGGAGTAACGCTTCATTTTTCCTGTTCTTTCGGTTTGGAAAGTTTTATAATTTGTTCCATTTTTCTTTAAATCTCGTCGTCTGTTTTTCGTACTCAGAGGTCATTCACCTCAGGAGAACTCGTATGTGCTATAATGACTCTTTTGTCCATTATACCAAAACATCACATCTAGACTGGATTAGAGTGAAAGAGGGGGGGGGGGGAAGAGTGAAAAACATTCGTTGCGCACTTAAAAATACAGAGTGAAGTAATGGAGGTCTAGAGGAAAAAAGAATGCAGACTTCCTTGTCAGTTAACAAAGAAAACATCTGGCGACCAAAAGTAAATTAATTAGCATTACGCAAACATCGTAGGTCATGACGTCATATGTCATCATTTGAAGCAGACGATTTAGATTAGTCACGTGATCACACGTACGCTATTTATAGCCCTAAATACACCACATGGGTGCAGTTGGCAAATACCACAAGAAAATCTAGGTCTCTTAGACAGTATTTTGGTAAACCCCAGCGGTTAAACATGTTTTTGCCCTTTGTAAACTTGGCAACCTTCCAAAATCATGAGTAGATGGCCTGCATACGAACCCACTTATATTTTATCGCCGTTCACACCGGCTGCACTCACTATGTTTATTTGGGGCAAGTTGTTAGCTTCTCAGGGGCCGTGTCCACGGCAGCCATTTTATTTTTCTATGTGCGCAGTGCAATTTTCCTGCTCAGCTCTGCTAGACAGTCTATAACATCAAGCCAAAAATATCATCATGTGTGTGCTGAATGTGCACCTAGGAATGTTCACATATTGTGGTCCAAACCCTACACTAGCTGCTCCAACGCAAAATGGCAAATTTATGAGGGAAATACAAGCATTTGTTAGGTCTATACTGCCCATTTCTACAAACAAAATTCAGTAAAACTCAGTAACCGGATTATGAAAAACGCACAAATTTTAACGACTGATACTATTAAATAAAAATAGGTCCAATTCTAGATATCACTTAGCATTGCAAGTCAGATTAGATTAAATTGCTACCATGATTAACTGTGTTAATTACTGACAATAATTATTAACATATATGAATATAATAGGCCTAATGTTACGCATTGTGAGAATAGATTTTCTAGCGAGCACTAGATAATCACGTGTGTTAATTCTGCATGTGACGTAACTGTTTCGCTAGCTGTATTTATGCAATCTTACGCAATGTCATTAGTCACTGACCGGTCGGCCAGACAGGTCAACGCAACACCTGATCGCCGAGAGGAAAGGGGTCAATAACATAACTTTTCCACCCCCCACCCCGTCTTCGACACCCCTTCTCCCAAAGGAATAACCCGTTCTATAGATAGACCTAGAGCGCGTGCTCTGGAGCGTGACGTCATTCCTTTATCCCGATGACGTGGCACGTGCAAGCGTAAACAAGACGAACAAGTTGTCCTGACCACAGGAGAACACTGTGCAGGAGTTTAAATGATCACAATTTTTTATCCAAAATTCACGTAACCTTCTTCGATTTGTTTTTTTTTAATCCAAACTCCCATTTCTAACAATTCAGGAGAGTTTACGCATCACTGACTACACACTCAGAAGAACAAAAGCCAAACTTGCGCACAGAGCATTTTTGGTATGCGTTTCGAACTTAAGTATGGAATTCCCAAGGTTTCATAAGTAGCTTTCAAGCTAAATGTAGCAATTTCAAGCCATAAACATACAACAGTAAGAGGTCACAGGCTTCATCGAGTACCAAGCCACACATTTTAAAGCTAGATTGTAACTAACGCCAGACACGTCGCCAGTGTACCTGCGTATTTTCGTATGAAGGTCAACTATCTTTGAACACAAACAAAACCTCCGCTGTTCCAACAGATGTGTACATCGTGTGTCAAAATACTGATCTTTCTACATTCCTGAATAACATTTGCAAATAATAGCCAGATGAATACAACTATCCGGATGAGCACACATTTGACAAACGCCGAAACCTAAACTTTTCAATATAACCTAACACTGGGCACTACCTTTCTGTAATTATGTCAACTTGGGGGGTTCCCCAGCTAGCAGCCACACCGAACGTTCACACAACGTTCCCCGTGGTTCACATAGGTTATGTCAAATTGCAAGGTTTTCATAACGTTCCCCTAACATTCTACCAACACTTATTTGTTTCGTTTTATGCTATAGAAGTCTAATACTAAACTTGAGTGGTTTACAAACAATGACAGGTATATAAAACAACAGCGGATGGAGAAATATCACATGATAATTTGTACATTATTGCAATGAAATACCTGAGGCTGGGTATAGTGTTGGTAGACAGCATATCCGGGCGTAGTAACTGGGATATAACGGGGATCAGGGATGTAATATGGCCCAGGTCTGGCAGGCACGGATCCCGGGCTCTGGGTCTGAGCCCTATTATACGGCGAGCCCCTTTCCTGGCTGGCCACTCCAGGCCCCCTGAAAGCAGAAAAACAACTCACATTTAGTACGATCCTCGACAAAAAACATCATTAGTACATGCCCTAATGTGTCTACTATACCTTCGCATAATCAACTGTCACGTTATGTAAATGTACGAAGCGTAATATTTCCGTAATTGAGCGCGATGCAAAGACGATGTCCATGTTTCCCATACATTAGTAGTTGAGTGGAGGCGAGAGCCCTGCATTGCCTGGCAGCCATGCCCAACGTAATCTGGCCATACAGGCTGATGATATATCGAGCGTTGGCGAGAGCCCTGCACACCTGGCTATGAGTTCAACTCATCAAAATCACTAGCCAGTGCACGTGCACGATGCTAAATTAGACTGATAGATGATCAAGACTAGATCCTGACTCCTGCCAGTACGAAATATCACTCAATCCGGTACTGGAAGCAGGCTGCTTGTGCAAAATGTATGATGTACGGCAAAATCTGCAGTTACAGTGGGCGACATGCAATGAGGTAGCCGACTGACATTTGCAGAGGAGCTTCTGGTCACTGCTCTGTGGAGCCTACTGATGATGTGACAGAACTGTAACACCTGCCTTTCATCACCACACATACATTAGTAGCATCTAGCCATCACTTGCAGAGGCAGCGGAGCCAACTGGATCACTGTGCATCTTTTGGCATCGATTCTAGAACTCTAGTCTCACTGGCATGGCTGTCTCAGGTCTCAAACACTTTTTGTTTACCAAGGAGGGAGCCCGATTATTTATGGAAAAACAAACGCAGACACTGACAGCCAAGGCTATTTTATGCATCAATGTCGTATTCTGTTGATTACAAACCAGGGGCCCCGAGCTACTCTTTTTTGGAGTGAATCCTCTAAACAAGACTGGCCTTTTGAAAATTATGAAATATTACATTTCCAAGGTCAGTTTAAACCGACTTATAAACTATACACCGACCTCTATTTTAGTCCGGCTTGTTATTGGGAAAATACGGTATATGTAGTCTGTCCAGAAACTGCCACCTGGCCATCGGAGAAAACTCCTCGAGTGCTCTCTGGTTCCCTGAAAATGGGTGTCTCGAACCAGTATTGGAACAGGAAGCCAACCACTCACAAACAGTCATAGCTGATCAAATATAAGCAGGGGGGGGGGGGGGGGATAAGATCACAAAGTTCCAATAAAAAGCAGGCCACTATCTCAAGACTTGCAGTAAACAGTCTTTGCAGAGCAGACGTGAAATAAAAAATTATGCTGACAATGAAAAATCAATAATCTTAAGCTATTCGTAGAATCGACACTTACAACGGCAGTACTGTCTGACTATTCAATAATGCTTTTAATAGTACATGACGTCATTCGTTCAATATTTACATTGAAATTGTTATCAAATCTTTCCATAACATGGCAAAATTGACAGTCAGTCTCGTGCATATTTTGAAGCACATGTCTAGCTGAATACTGCAAAAATATGAGCCGTTACCATGGCAGCCCTGCCCTAATGCCACATAATATATTCCTTCTTAGTTGCTGCGAGTTTGATAGCCTCCGCCATGTTATAAGGCCATTAACACATTAATCTCTCTTTTAAAAAGCCATATCTTGGGGAATTTCCAATTAAGATTTTAATCAGGAATATTAATCATAGCTTCCACGTCCAAGTTTTAGCCTACACGTATCATGTAATTTGATGAAAATATCATATTTAAATTTAAAATTTTTATTTAGGAGTTTGCTTATTTAAATATTATGCGCTCAGTACAATATTATGATATTCACGATTTGGGGAGGAAATGGCTCACTCATGATGCAATACAAACAACAACACACTAAGTAAATTCTGTCCATGTCTAAATGCAAATGAGGGCCAGCGAATCCAGAGTATACAGAGTATACAGTATGACCTCAATATTATGGACACTCCCAATAGTATAAATTTGCTGATTAAAAGTTGACGAGATAACCTCATTAAAGACAATTAATTATCTTGTAAATTGCATGTAAACATGGAGACATCTACTCTACAAATTACATGATACACGTAGATGTCATTGTCTAAATGATGTAAAGAATCACCATAACATTTCGAGAAAAACAACATAAATACAACAGACTGAGTATTAAACATGTTAAAGATTATTGCTTGAAAATGACCATATTTGATGCAAGATACCAAATAAGGTTTGAGGATCTTTGTATAAGTTCTGTTCTAAACTCTATAAATAAGGTGAACAAGTAGTGAAGGTCATATTATAATGAACCAAAGAGGATCTTAATTGAGAGGTGTAGATAAGACTTAATGTGGCCATATAAAAGAGACTCTATAGTATGTAGCCTTCAATACTGACTCATTGCTGAGTCATTACAGACACGCCTGTCAGTGTTACATAACAGGTGCAAGTTGTTGCATTATTAAAAGCACTGCTAATTACAATGTATAGTTATTATGTTTACTATGATTAGTCTATCACATTATAGACAATTGATCGATACTTACAAATGAGCATAATCATACCTCATGAAATATGAAAGATCGGTCATATTACTCCGCAATTTTGCTTGGCAAACATTTCATAAATATGATACTGCACATCTATAAAATCCAATATACATGTGCATGTAGTTGTCCATTAGTGTCAAGATAATTCATGTAGTTAACATAGTATATTGACAAGGTATTTCTTATCATGCATGTATATATATATATATCCGTTAGTGTGAATATAATTCATGTAGTTAACAATAATATATAGACCAAGAATTTCTTATCTAAGTGGTCCTGCAAATTCACTGTTACAAGGTCAAGAACCAAATAAAATATTTCAGCCTGGAGTGATTGATAAATCAAACGCACGCCACTATAATATATCAGATATGTACCAATAACACAAATATACATTTCAAATATAGATTTCATAGTCCACTAGTTCTAATCACAGTATATCAATGAAATGTGACTGCATGTCCAGACCAAGCAACACTACCAATTCATTCAGCAATACAATAGCAATGAATATCACATTGAGAACGTGGCTGAACGTTAAAATAATAATCAATTTATATGTTACATTATAAATGGCAACACCCACTGCATTAGCCATTCTACCTGAAATCTAGTTACTAAGTATAGCACAACGCCAGTGACTTGAGTCATCAAATCAAAGTTGCCAAGAATCACGCTCATATATCAGATTTCAGAATCAGGTTAAGCTCATCTGAGCCGATTGTCGATCTAAAGTATCCTCATCCGGGTAATTATAATTTAGACAAACCCAATTATGAATACAATAGCCATAGTGAATCAATTAGAAGTATGACGTACTTATTCATCTAAATTACTTTGATATGGTGTGATAAATTTGTTTGTAACACTAAAATACTTTTTTTTTTGTCAGATTGTTCTAAAAAGAATATTGTTATGTATTGTATTGTATTGTATTGTATTGTATTGTATCCAGTCTGAAGCTTAGTCAGCTTATATGCCCAGTTGTCAGAAACAGACGTAAGGATGAGATAAGGCACGAGTCTAGCCCTAGTAAACAATGCAAAGAGTCCACACCATGTTACAAATTTACTCCATCATGAGTGGGGCCTTTAACTTGCCTCAGCATAGACACTATTAGACACCTAGTACAAGGCATCTTTCCTAAATCTTTTACCATGCAGTATTAGTGTAACAATTCTCCCGGTCGGGAATCGAATTCTTCGGTCGGGAATCCAATTCTCCCAGTTGGGAATCGAATTCTCCCGGGGTGGGAATCGAACTCTAGTCCCTGGGACTAAAAAGCCTTAACGTTAACCATTGTACCAAAGAGTCACTCTCTGGTGCGAGGGCAACATTCTGCTCACACTACATTAGTACAGTCATAGTGACTCCCTGGTCATGGAGTCACTATGTATATTGACTCTATGGTATAGTCTCCACTTCAGTCACTATATCCTATCCTATCCTACGTCAAATATCAAAATAGCACAGCACTAATCTGCACAATGAAACAATAGAGTGACAAACAAGTTCAGTGACGTCACAAACCAGAGGCGAATTTCTTTATTCTGGCACAAATAATGGGAGGTTCTCACAGTCCCCCCTCTAAACATAGCTTAGAATTACCAATTTCATCATGGCAACAAATTGTGCGGGGACAGGGGCTGGCATGTTGGGGACACAGCCAGGCATGCAGGAGGAAGCAAGAGAGAAAATATTGAGTCCCCAGAGATGGCAAGAGCAGAGTATTTTGGGCACAGGATGACAAACATTGCCACGTCACGTGACTGCCAAATAGAATACATCACCAGGCAACGCAACAGAGCAGTCGCACTCCGGTATCCACTCCACTATTATCGCTCTAATATGGTCTCTCTACGTAGTATGGTATGGTGGTGGGCGATGGTAATGAGCAGAAATGTGATCACACCACATCGCACTAGCTGCTGTTCCATCAATTTATTTGGAAGGAACTAATTTGGAAAAACAATTCCTTATTACTTTAGTAACTTCTGGTCCTTTGTCACTCAGGACTTCATTTTAATTACAATCCGTGAATCTATTCACCATTATAATGAGCCTTATTATGAGGGATATAGCATTAGTACAACTACAATGCAGATCAAGGTTCAGACGTAGTGGTTCAGTAGCTAAGGTTCTAGCTACTACACTAATTTACAAGCCTGGGTTCGATCCCTTGTCTTAGTTATCTATATAAGAGCCTATCCAATGCCATACAGTCCCATACTGTATTGTGTCCTACCACTAGCTCAGTCTTAGGCAGACATAATGATGATATGATAAAGTTTGGAGTCCAGCTCCATTTGGAGTTCACACCATGTTACATATTAACTCCATGGGTGGGGTCTTTACTTGTTCATGGTGTACAGTTAAGCGTTTAGGCCCATTTGAGGCAACAAAGCCCATCATTGAGTTCCTGATAATCTCTTACAATACATTTCATAGACATGGATACTAGACTGCGGAGGACGTCATGCGAATAAACGACTCTCATTGGATAAGGCATTCTCTCAGCCAATGGGAGTCCTGGATTTACATGACATCCTCGTTTAGTATCCAAGTCTGCAATAAACTGCAACATCCATTTTCATGCCATCTTATAGATGCAACCCTTGGTAGCAATAGGAACTTGGCATAGCGGCTGCATTTTCCTATATGGGGTATCAACACCGTTCTGTCCAAATAGCAGAAGAGAAACGACAGTAAACCGAGTATTATAATGTACAGCCATATATATGACCCCAGCATACATGTGGACATATACAGCATATACCTAGCATTTCCTATGCAATGCATTATGAATCAGAAGAACATAAATGAAATCTCATCCACTGGGTGAAGTTGCATTATCTCCAGATTTCGCATTATTCCATCCATTGTTAATACTGAACAACTTATTTTTTCTCTTATTCATCAAAAGATAACATTACACAGATATAAATTAAGAGGGAATAACATCAGAGGATAAATGATTAATACATGGTTTGACATAATAAGTCAAACAAAATCACTTTCATTCAAACATAACCTGATCGTTTACAATCAGCAATGATTAATTGTAAAATTCTGGAAGACAGCATTTTTTCGAAATTACACAGGTATTTTTAATCACGTATTCTGAGACAAATCTGTTCTGAGCTACCTGAGTAAATAAATGATGAATACATATATAAATTGGTCTAAGTAATTCATATAGGCTTACTTTTTTTTAATGAAAAGCGAACATGAGGCAGCAGGTTTCGGCTAATATCTTTTTTTACTTAAGTAAACCATCCTCAAAAAACTATAATCTTTTTATGTCCTGTACACAGAACTTGTTCAAAATAGTCTCGTTAATGCGGACCGGAGGGGAATTCTAAGTTGGTGACAGTTTCTCCCTTAACAAAAATAATGAAAGACACATTACATAAACACAGGACACAGTTCCCTTGTTGACTATCAGCTGCTTTATCATATTTGGTAAATCATTTCGTAATATGTTTGCCATCTAACCTGACTTCACTGCTCAACTAATTTTTCCAAAAATAGTTGGGGAAGATTGACATGATGTACTGCAGCCTCAGAATTAATATCCTGTGAGGCTTCATGCTATTAGGGAGCTATTTGGCACTTTACATAAGGATACCTTATGAAGTTCAACTTATGGAGTGTATTACAAATTGACATGCTATGGCCGTGTGGTTGACTCTTAACATGGCGTCATTCTCTTACAAATAACATACAATGTCGTGTACTTCGAGATTACGCTAATGACAGCAGCGAATTATGGATAATTAGTCCCGAACCATGTAACTAAGTCTAAGCATGGAGCATGTGCTTATGACTCCATGGTCTGAGACATTTCAGCCATATTCAGTGGGCGTTGCACAATATTACATAATGGCAAAAAGGCATTCTCTGCATCTCTCAGAGCCCGTCAGGCATCATACAATTATGGTACATCTTTATGAAAATTAACATTCATGGGCAGAGTATGGCTGCCATTTCAAGCATACTGCACAACGATCTGACAGCTATACATGTGGCTCAATGGTTAATGCTTTAGCCATGATCAGCTTCCAGAGACATAATGAGATGATAAGACTAGGAAGTAGGAACAATGCTTGGAATCCAACCCATTATATATGGTCAATTGCTTCAGCATAGACAACGAGTTTAAGCACATAGTCACTAGAGACCCCGAGTTTTCATAAACCACCGCTTCCAACATCTCATGCGAACGACATCCAACTCAGATACAGATAAAGCTCACGAGGATGCCAAGGATTGGAATCAGAGACCTTCAGCCGACTTAACCATTAGACTACTCAGCTACATGATATATATATATATATATATACCTATTAAAAAAAAAAAAAAGACAAATATTCCTGGACTTACCAACGAAATGCTTTCCGCTTAAACATGTCACAGAAATGTCTTTTAAATAAGTCGCAAATGTCAGCATCAATATATATATATTTTTTTTTTCAGAACTACACCATTTCCTTTTCATTTTCTTGAATGACAAGCTCAATCTGGCAATTCTTGGAAATCAATAAGGAGTTCTTGGCACCTGGGGTTTTCCAATATTGCACACAAAATGGCTGACTACAGAACCATCCGTTCCTTGAACATAGGCCTTTGGTAGCTAGATTGCTGGCCTGGATTCTCGCTTAGATGATCAAAATATTCATGAATATAAAATGATGATGAAATAAATATTAGAGCACTTTTATAAGACCATAATATGAAGAGCCATGTCAGATTACGTAGATGATACTTGTCTTGGGTACACACGCAGGTGGTCTTGATAATAAATAAGAGCAGAGTCAATAGCACTAAATAATGACAATATGCTGATGCAGAACACTAACTTGAAAAACCTAATATGGGACGAAAAATACAGGAAAATTATTCATTTCATTGGAGGAAAATATGCTGCAGTTTTGATGTAATTTAGGAGGCAAGGCTTGCCTGAGGGAGATGAGGGCAAATTGAGGCTAAGAATAGCAGCAACTCTTAAGGGTCTGGTGGGCAGGGCACCATCTGCACTGGTTGAAACGCAATCCATGTCAGAGCCATGGCCCAGACCACAAGACCATTTTTCCTCACTTGTCGGAATCTGGGGTCACTGTGAGGGGGGACTAAGCAGGTCAAAAAGGGTAATTCCGCTGTATATCACATTCTATGTAACATTTTTTTTCCCCCTTTCCAGGAAATTCATCTGCCTTATAAGAATCCTTCCTTACATGGTATAAATCTCAATCAATGAATGTAACAGAGCCTGATGTTGCTGATGCTGCTGCAGCAGCCATATTGAAAACTCCCATCCCAACATCAGTACATGGACCTACACCGACCGGAAGCTGTCCTAAGTGGCATCCCCAGACCGGAAGGAAGGAAGTTACGGGGGTGCCCTTTCTGTGACGTCATCCACTGTCAGCAACTGATCCCGTCTCATCATTTTCATGAAAACGACGTTGTCCACCAATAATAAACCGTCTCAACGGTATTGGTTTCAGTGACATCACTACAACCAAAGGTGGTATGATGTATGGTATATAATAGTAGAAAGAAAAAATAATAACATAGAACAAAATGGTGACAGAATTGTTAGTATTAAACCAAAACCCAACTTTCTGATAAAACACCTCCATGCAGCAATTAACATTGTTTCCTATCAATCCAAAGATTGACTTCATGTCATCTTCATGGCCATTTGATATTGTCATCGAGAAACTGCAGAAAAGGGTAGGATGACATCATGGTCTAAAGCTAAAACCACATTTGACCAAACATCTTCTGGTCTTAAGGATGAGGTGATCATAATAGTGATGTGCTTATGCCGCCTTAACGTCATTTCCTCTTGAACACTTGTCAAGTTCTTCCCTGTATTATTCTGCAATTACCTTGTCTTCCTTTCGTTATCACTCACTGATGACAGATACCTGTTTCCATTTATATATATAATTAACAAGAATTCCAAGGACGTATAACATACATCTTTCGTCCCTACATAAAAATGTCTTGTAATGATCGTGTAGTTTCACCTGTCACACAACCTTAGCCGTTTTCATCACCATTCAATTTCTACAATGATCCCACAGAATACAGAATTCAATCTGCAAATGGACTCCAGCGCCTTTCAGATAAATTAAATGGCCGCAATTCATTTACAACTGCTTTCTGCTTGCTTTACACCACTCTAGCTTTCTTTAATATTCGTTTCCATGGTGATTTCTAGATATTCTGTTCCAAATTAATATCATAAACGTCGCTCTGTGATTACATCCATTAAGCACTGCTTGGAGTATTACTAAAATAAATTCAAATATCGATATCGCGATGCACACAGCAAAAGCACGATACCTAATTTTGCTAAATTTTCAGCTCCATCATGAACAATTAACAACAATTTCATTGAAATAGTACTAAACTGCCAAATTAATATATGTATTTTGCTGTATAATCTAATGTCATTTACCAGAATTGTGACCACATCAGTTAACATTATCATATGATTACGATGGCCCTGCTGCATTACACATGCCATTATTTCTGGCCCACCCTTTTCCATGTAACCAAAATGACAACTACCACTCCTGAAGCTGTCTCCATAATTAGCTTCATGGATGAATGGCTTGTTGCAATCCATGTGTTATGCATGTCAAGTCAAAAGAGGAGCCACTTTGTAGTCAGAAATGGCTTATTAGGCCAAAACATTGCCCTGTCTGTCACTGAATGCCACAAGAGACATGGACTTATGCAAGCAAGCCATTAGGCCATATGGAATTGCCTGAATTGCTTGCTTCTAAGAGAATACTGTTCTAGACTTGGCTTTGAACTTAGGTCCATTGGAACAGGTCAGTCAAGTGCACTGAAAAGCCTGGGTTGCATGTCAACTTTTGGTGGGTCAATAGGTTGTGGATAAAGCTTTCTAAGCTACACACAAGATTTAGAGTAACCCTAACCACCAGACAACTTAAGTTTCAAACCTAAGACTGACCGCCCCATAGACCATGACAAGGTCAGCAATCATTCTATAGTGCAATGTCGTGTCACATGGACCGGACATCTGCACGCATGAGCAAACCCTATACCTCCCCACCTGAGGGTCATTTCGGATCGAATCTAATTTCGGTCAACATGACGTTGTTTACGTTACGGTGACGCCCATAAAACGAAGTACAGCACGTCTTGAGGTTAGAGAACGCTGCATCGGACGTAAAATCAATGGGCAGAATATGTGAGCGGAAATCATGGTAGCTGGAGTAATCAGCCTGCTTCCCCTCCTTCTTTCTACCGCTTTCACTCTTACTTTCTTTTCCCTCATGCTCTCCAACTCTTTATCTTCAAGCGTTTTCAGTCTCTTTCTCTCATGCTTTCTTTTCCCCTCTTCTCACACTCCATTGTTCTGCCACTTTCCTTTTTCTCTTCCCCTCCCCCTAGAAGGCTTCACTCACTCCGATTCTTTCTCTACCTTCCCTCATCGGCTCCCTATCTATCCCTAATGCTAACTGTGCCTCTTTCCTTCATGCTATTTCTCCATCCTTCCCACTCTCTCTCCCTCTGTCCTCCTTGCTCTCTTTTCCACCTCTTTGCCTTATGCTCTGCCTCTTTCCCACAAGCTACCCCTCATGCTTTCTCTCTCTTCCAGGCTCTTTCCCTCATGCTGTTTCCCTTCATATCTCTTTCTCTAAAGAGGGATCGAAATAAGGCTCAACAATGGTAATGCGCTTTCCGGTTACCATAAATATTGATGTCGTAACCTACTGGTAACCTGTTGTGACCAAATAATTTGACTCATTTAATCGCAAACGGCCGTCCGTTCGCGTGAAAAAAAAGTATGGTAACATATACGTAACCTGAACGATCGTTCTCGACTTATTTCGAGCCCTGCTAAAGTGCTCTAGAGGTAATGGATGTCCCGTGTGTCATAAATAGATGAGCCGAGCTGTCATGGAAAATATCGAGCTCCGTGCAACTGTCTCTTAACTGTAATTCAAATGTACCCGAAATTCTGTTCATGTTGTGACATTTAAATCAAATCATATTACTATGTCACATTAATTTAATGTCACTCAGTTAAATAGCTTGCTAATTATATCAACTACTCAAGGCTAGAACAAGAGGCTTTGGTTACTCGACATCTCTCTTAATTATTTTCCTGAATTTACAACATCAATAGATCAATTCCGAAGATGGAAAAGTCATGATCATATTTTTGTCTTGTTTTGGGGTTAATTAATTTCAGGAACCTGAGATGAAGTCAAGCAGGTATGGTTGGCAATACAATCACCGGCGTGGTTATTATGACTAATAAATCATTATGAATGGCATTCATTGACATTATCATGTAAATTGAGTTAATTAGTTTATTAGTTATTTGAATAAATTGACGTCAACGCTTATCTAAAACGCAAGAAATGTGCTTGCATGTGCAACTACTAAATTACATCGCCCAGAATTAAAGAATTTATTCAAATGGCTGAGGTTAATCAGTTACATTGAACTGCACAATAGATATGTGCTGTTTCGCATGCACTCACTATGACTATTTTTTAACGAGGGAAATGACAAGAAGCTGGCACAAACATCACGACGCAAACAGAAATTTTTCCAACAACTGCAGAATCCATTTCATTCTGAATGTGAAATTGTGAATGCTATTTCCTACATCCAGGTAGCACACAATATGCAATCATAAACATATTATATTCTGTAATGAGCAGTCTAACATTACAAGAAGTAACAGAAGCTCCACCAATATCTTGGAAAACGGCATCGGCCATTATTCTCACTTTCCTCACAATATTTATTGTTTATCTTGTAATGTATATATATATATATATATATATATATATATATATATATATATATATATATATATATATATATATATACAACCCCATATATTTCAATGAAACTTTCTATGAAGATTTTTAGGTGTATAACATATAAGGTTCCTATTTCATCTACCATTATTCTAAGTATTCTTACTATCTATATTGTTATTTATCTTGTATAATAATATTATAAAGTGTATAGTTAACATCAGCATAAGTTTCTACTATGAAGATTTAGGAGTATTCATATTATTCCATTTACATCCAATAGTGGAATTATACGGAAGATTTGCTATATTATCCACCAGGTGGCTACGACAGAATACTGCAATTCTATTAGCTGAAAAAGTCCCCGCCTTTGATTGTGATTGGCTGAAGCAGAGAATTTTAATGTATATTTGACATCTTAACATTTGACTGATGTCTGCTTTTTCCCTGAGAAAATAATTTTTACGGAATCAGTTAGGTATGATCTACTATGTCTGAAAGGCAAAAAGAGTAATAAGAAGAGATGAAAGACTTATGTCCTTCTGAGTTAAGGGCTGCTCAGTGAAAAGACTTGCTTGCCTTATTGCAGTTTGCCTTACTGTACGTGAGTCATGGATGTTATGGATTCACTTTTAAAAACCATTTCTATAACAGTCAATATTACTACCACATTGCCGACATTTAATGACAGGAGCATGGTTTGTTATGGGCCATAAAGTGGTCTAATGAATTCTATCTATAGATTGATTCATAAATCTATAACCCCAGCACAAATTGGGGAACATTTCCAAATAATTTATTCATGCACCATTAAATTTTCAAACGGGGCCTCGAAGCAAATGAGGCAAATTCGAACAACGTTCAAACATTAATGAGGCAACCTTAACAGCGTTCGCTATTCTAGAATGGCAAGGCAATTTGGGTGAACAAGAGAACCGAATTAATCATGTCTTGACAAAAATATCCCAAGCGCACTTTGTGTATTCAGCCAGTTTGTTTAATTCAATCAGCCTTCGTCTGCAATATCTTGCCGCTGGAAACATCCCTTCGGCTGGATTAAATGGGGAAAAAAGGCAGTTGGATTCAGCAGAAAAATCCCATAGCATTTGCAATCTCCCAACGAAATGAAGGGACCGAGAACTGCGGTTTGTCATTCAATATAACCCAAAACATCTGCTCTACCAGGAGATTTTAGATCTGATATTTCATCCGATACTATGTAGGTTGTATTACTTCATTATTAGTGTTATTATAAAGTCAATATTAGAAGAAGTATCACATTATGTCTATTTTGGCATCAGATTACATTAAAAAATAGGACATATTAATCACGACACACTGTATGACAGAATCAATTCTAACGTAATAGAATTACATATATATAATAGAACTATAAATCAAGAATGTGTACATATTAAGCTTACAGAACCCACATCAGCTCATGCCTCATGAGTCATATTTCTATTACTTCTATTCTTGGTTCTTGTATATTTGCTTAATATGACACTGAATAACAATACTACAAATCATCTCAAGACGCGCTGACACTATAATTCTCTTATTGCAATTCAGACATGACAGCAGCGACATGACATTGAAACACAATACACTAGGTTGCCCTACCATCTAATTTGTTGCTGCATCATGTACTGTCTCCAATGCACACTCATGATGTATGTTGTCTTCAAGTGATGGAGCTAAGCAGCAGCAGCAGCAGTGACAGAGGCTGTAGCAGCTATAGGTTACATTCTGGACAAGGCACTACAAGTCTTGTTGGTGAAGAGGAGAGCATGTCCTATCAGAGGAGTCCAAAACATTGGTCTTCGCACCATCATCCATGATCCATGACAGCAGCTGTAGCACTGGGCAGCAGCAGTAGCAACAGAAGAAGGTGCCATGATGCTGACAGCTGCTGGAGGCTGCAGTGATGGTGGTTGAGGCCAGGTAGGACAGCCTCCAGTAATGTGCCACGACAGCTAACATCAGGGCCGGCTGCTGCTGCTGCTGCTAGCTGCTGCTGCTGTAGTTGCTGCTGCTGCTGCTCCAAGCTCATCATTCACTCGCATCTCAAGTGACCTAGCAATGTGCAATTGCTAACAAAACCCACCGCACCCATGCACAGTAATAATCATACAGTACACACCACAATTACCTCACATACAGTCATTATTGACCCAAATACCACCCAAACAACCTCTTATGACCCCTCTAAGCATCTAAGTCTATTTGGTGCACCTCCCCCCCCCCTTCGCCTATTTTCCCCTGCGACAGATGAGATGGCTGGCACATTGCCAAGTCTGCTGCTGCTACAACTCAGCTGCTGCTGATGCTGCTGGAGCTGTCATGTAATGAAACCTGCCATCCTTAGTTCTACAGCAAAAAAATATTCCACAAAATCAATCTTCCCCAACATGTAGGACATTCTGTTAAACTTGTAACTGGTCTTGTTTCAGTAATCCAGTTCCATGTATCATGCCTCGTATAAAAAATATTCAATTTCGTTTGTTCAAAAACAATAAACAACATATTCAAATCTGTTAAACAGGATGTTGAAATGCTCTTATTACCTTTTTTAACCAAATACCAATGCTATCTTTCCTGAATATTGACAAACAGATCACATGAAGCATTAGGTTAGAGGCCATCATTTTCTTCTTCTATCCCTGTAAATCAGATATTTTCAATGAACTGATTAGCACTGTAACCACATTCTCGTCTGAATATTTACTAAAATAGTCATCCAGACTACAGCATACTCTGCTGCTTTTCATTTCTTTTTTTATTACTACCACGCCCCTAGAGCAATGAATTCCTGAGTAGGATACAGTGGGGGTATGCGCCACCAGGTCATCTGTTTGCCCTTGCCTTGGGGGGAAGGGGGGGGTAAATAGGACACGGAAGGGGGTAATAACTTAATAATGGATGTCTGGTAAATGCCCCTTTTCACCTGCTTGTCATGCCAGGGGTTTTCAAGTACAGAGGGGCCACACCTAACAATTGTGGTTTTATTAATTGCTTAGTATAATCTATAGCTCTGTCGATCAAACACTGTGTAAGGACAGCGAAACACAGAGAAAGATGCCTGGAAAAAAGTCACTGTCTCTCTGATAAACCAGTTCAAGTAAGAACCTTGTCAGTCTTTGTCTTTCTGTCTTTTGTCTGTATTTATCCAGTCTCTTGTCTGTCTGTTGTAGGGTGGATCCAAAAACTTTTTCACAGGGGAGGGGGTTGACACATTAAAATGTATGGCGGGGACTAAATTTCTTAATATTTTAAATTAAAATGTACTACTCATTTTGCTTTTCAGACACAGCAGGTAATAACTAACTGATTCCATAAATATAACTTTCTCAGAAAAATAACAACCATCAACTAAATGATTAAGTGTCAAATATACAAAATGCACTAAAAATACTGCTGCTGGGATGCAATTCGCATCAGCGAATCACAGCCAAGGGCGGGAACTTTTTCAGCCAATAGAATTGCAGTATTGTTTTAGCCACCTGGTGGAAATACAGAGAACCTTCCGTGAAAATCCACTATCCGTTAATGTCTTGCATAGCACTGGAATCGCAGTCTCCTACACTGTAGTGAGACTGGTCGCTAGCATTTCTTTCATGGTTTAAGATTGGCAGAGGATAAGCAGGGCTATGATTGGTCATTGCATCGTGGTTTCTGAATGGTTGATTTGAACGACCCCCTCTGGTATCAGCCAATCAGAAACGGGAACAGCATCAGCCAAGCAGAAAACAGTCAGGATCCTGACTAAAAGTCACGTGGTAATGGCGGCCGAGACCGACTCCTATGCACTTGTGCGGAAGGAGGGGACCAACTTATGTCTTGCGCTACCTGACTGCCTGTTGCGTTGACGGATATTTTCTGGACCAGAAACCAATAACCATTCTGAAATACATTACAATGTATTTCTACATTAAACAAACCACAAGTGCTCTTTCCCATCCCTCCACATCATGACTTGGGCTGATGCTATTTCCTGTTATTTCAGTTCTTCAGTAATTCTTTTCAGCAACAATTTAGTTATTTTTTTGGAAAAACCTCCCACATATCTGTTGAATTTGCTTTTTATTCGCTCAACTTGGCACATTTAATTATTTCGCACCGGAGGCTTTCTGTGGCAGCTGGCTATTATGCTATTAGTTATTGCCTTTCATAATTTTATACAACATGTCCGGACATGTCCTGTGAAACCACATGTCAGTCATTAGCAAATGTCAATGCCACGCATTTGCATAACATTATGCTCATCAGTTCTAACTTAATTTGCCTGTAGCTGTGTGCTTCTATATATATATATATATATATATATATATATAGATT
Organism: Alitta virens; assembly: GCA_932294295.1. Taxonomy (NCBI): domain Eukaryota; kingdom Metazoa; phylum Annelida; class Polychaeta; order Phyllodocida; family Nereididae; genus Alitta; species Alitta virens. The sequence continues at coordinate 23,845,617 of OW028575.1, forward strand.
TGTTCACTACTAGAGACTTCATGCATCTACAGACTACAGTGTCTATCTTCTAAATTTCATCTTTTAAGTTTGTCTTGCATATCTGTCAATCTGCTCCAGTTCAGTACATTTACTCGTCTATCTAGCTAGTTTCTATGTATGTCTGTCCTGCTGGCCTCTCCATTGGTCCGTTTCTCTAGCTATTATTTCTAATCTTGTATTTTTACCCATATCCACGACAAACAAGTGACATTTTCCACCTCACTACGACAGTATCTCACAAAAATATTTTCGCTATTTTGTCTAACAATAGCCTGGATTAATGATCTCAATCACCTGCCAGGCTGTTGTAGTGCACTACAGTGAGTGACAGAAAGAAGAGAAATGGCGAGAAAAAAAGGGAAGAAAAATGGACCAAAAAAAAAGGTAATGAGATAGAATCTTTATTGATGTACTTGTCACGTGCAGCAGCAGCAGCAACAGCAGCAACAGCAGCAGCAGCAGCAGCAAGCTTCTTTTACCATCACCTGCAGCTGATGTTGGCAGCAGCCATCTTGTTTCACCTACTCTGACACAAGCCTGCCATGAAAACGTCATTTTTTATCGTTCCCAATTCACGAAAAACGACCAACACGATATCAATCGATGTTAAAAATAAAAAAATAGAGCAATTTTCAATCATTTATTTTCTTGGTGTTTACATTTTTCTACTGGTTCAATCATGTGGTAGATATTTCTTCCAAAACAAGTCATAACCAAGATGAAGTCGGAAAACACCCCCATCCATTACGATTTTATGTCATTTGGCTTTTTCCTAACATTTTTTTCTGCGCTAAATAAATAATGGATCTGCTGCCAACATTGGCAGCTAGGAATTACCGCTGCTAGACGTTCGAGGAGAGCTTTTATTGACGACTGGCTTGGCAGCCATTTTGTCAGAGCTTGCAGCCTTGCACAAGCATGGTAGACACGTAACAGCCATTTTAACTTTTAAATTCAAATATCACGAGCAGATCGAATTATAGGATCTGAACAGTGTCAATAATCAACAATGAAATGATGTAAGAAGGCAAAATCTGAATGTATACTGATACACATGTAATATGAGGGGTCGGTAGCCTCTGGTTACTAAATTCAAACAATTTCTCAATGTTAAGAAATAATTACATTGTACCACACATACCCGGGTTAACACAGCAATAGCTGTATCATATATATGTTCATAATTTCATTCAATGACAAGTCATATAAATTCATTTGTCTTCATCCATACAGCTGTGAACTAAACAGCTGAAAATTTCTTTCTCTCTGTATCAATGTTTATATGATCGTTATTGCAACCCAATACAATACAATGACAGCTATATTCACAAGTTATCATTACTTATTAAACAAAAGGACTTTTACTCAGTCTAATCGATTCCAAAACACTAAAAATGTATACTATGTTCGAAAATGTTATTGCAATTTGACAGGGAGAAAAAATACCAAGCACGCCAGTGACATTATCATACATTTTTCTGAATCTGCAACCAAGTACAAGATCCACATTAATATTTAATATTATTATCTTAAACAAATTCAGCATCAGATTCAATAAAAAAAATGTCAATCCCTGTCGTTCTACATTCATTAAAACTTGAAAAGTGAACTTGTATTCCACCAGCAAGCGTAGAATATTTTTTTCGAAGTAAACATGAGCACAATTGGCGCTGTGCCAATAGAGCGCGAGCACTGTCTATAATACAACACGCTTTGTCAGGTCAATATTTGGGACCAGGGGAGAACACTGCATCCTCATATCTACCCCAGTAAACAAGAATTCTATCTTTCTGCCTGCAGATTGTATTTGTAAAAATGGTTCTGCATAGTGGTTGCCTTAACAGCGTGTTGCCATGGCAACTTGAATCAATATGAATAAATTGTTGACTGCTATAAAAGTTCGTCTGCCAGCGAAGTATAAAAGCTGCTTGATGGCGGGCTGGCTGCAGGCCTGCTTCATGTTAATGAGTTCCTAGAATACTTCTCCAGATTCAGCGACTGCAGCCCTCTCTCATGAATTCAATCAACGGCGAAGCCACAAGTATTGTGCAACATGATAACAGAAAAACATGGACCCAGAAAAGAAAATAACATCCATGCTGGGCTGCTCCGGAAATCGAACGCTCTAAAGCAAAATGAGAGAAGCACGCAAACACGAAAAAATTTAATGAAAAATCTCAGAGAAGCTCTGTCAAGACGTTCAGTGTTACTTTCTTCGAAATAGTTCTTTTTTAAAACAAAGATATTCTAAACAAAACCAAAAACACGATAAACGGTCTTATCATGGACATCCATGGTCTTATTGTATGTGACAGAACTTCACTGAAGATAATAGAACCATGGACGTATTAGAGATACGTCCATGATAGAACATCTACAGATTCTTTCATTCCGCTGTTCACTGACCAAGGGCCAGACACATTGTCAATATACAACGGAACATGTATTTATTTTATACAAGTAGGTAGTAGGCTATGTTTCCTAACATGATAAGTCATGGACTCATGGATCCAATCCTGATCTGGTCCAGATCATAACAATAGAAAATTAAATAAGCAATACCCAGCCTCCATGTTTTTTCACCAAATCATGTCATGCAAGGACGTTCTTGTCATGTAACAGCAGTGCCACCTAGCTCACTCTCAAGTTCATGTCATCTGAATTACAAATTAATAAGCATAAAATTATATTTTCAACACACTGTATTACCATGTGTACTATCAATTTACGGGTTATTATGACATTTCCGTAATTAGAATATGATTTGATCTGCTGTACTATGATTCCAAGCAACACAGCTAAGCAGGAACGATTGGGTCAATTTGGGTGTGTTACGTAAGCTTTCCAGCAGGGGGATCCTGCATTACAGACCGCTGCTCTACCTGGAGAGAAACTGGGGAAATTCACAAAAACATTGAAATGTCACCATCCTAAGTGTTCACACAAAGCATATGTGTAATTATTACCTTTTTTTTTAAAAGTTTTATAAACATTTCAACAATTACGCTAGTATGACTGGGCAATTGGGTTAGTATGACTACTGTTGGACCAGGTATGTAGGCACGTGATAAATTCTAACCTATACGAATTCTTTGGAAGAGTACGCCTGAACTGTAAACATTACAGTACAGTGTATATAAAAGTACCAATGACCTTGTCAGTCGTGTCTTCAACAAGTCTTGTGGTGATAAACTTCTGAATAAGCACCTTGGAACGGATAATATTTATCCGCCATCTTATCAGGAAATCTGTCACAATAATGAAACGAAAGATTACAAGTCCCATTTTTATCCTGCTTGAATGTTATCTAACTGTAACATTTCTTATCTTATCAACATTCTACACGGCCTCTAACACTAAGATAATGTTATTTTATGGCTTCAACCTAAAAACACTGAGGGAATCTGACAACCCTTTGAAAAAAGCCAATAAACCTTGCCAAGTCCTATAAACATAGATGCAAAAAAAAAAATAGTAATAAAAAATTGCTGACACAGTTGTGCAAATAATAACCCATCATCAAAACAGTTGAATGATATGCGAAATTGTTTGACAGAACCACGTGACGGAATCCTATTGTCAACTAAACATTCGAAAAATTTGGACAACAATAAGTCAACTGTGTTGGATCCAAATCGAATACAACAATGCGTAAGTCATCATGACCTATTTTGATAATATTCGATCGCATTATATAGTAACACTGCGTGGAATTGATTTGTTGATAAAAACAACGTACAGTGGGCGATATAAATATGGCCAGAGCTACGGCGTTATGGACACTTTGTTGCGCCTAGACCTGAGCAGCCCCTGCTGTTCAATGTGCATAGTGTACAGTGACGTATTGTATGCACTGAGAAAACAGGACGAAGTCAAATGGGTCAGCTGAGTTTTGATAAAGCAGCCAGCCCAGACTAGGTCGAGTGTAGCTGTTGGGCACTGCGCCATCTACATTTGGCAAGTTGAATGTGATCCGCCAAGCATTTAGGCCAACCTCAATACACGTGATTTTATCAAAGCAATGACTTTTGTGTAATAATACGCAAGCTGCTACGCAATGGAATATGTACATTATATTTTGGTCCTTGATTATACATTCAACATGTTTATCCAATGCATTGCAGTAGTAACTTGTCAATTATCGAATATTCAATATTATTATATTCAATTTCAAGCTTCAATTAATATTTGTATAACCCATGTAACCAAAATATATACATTTTTTTTCTTTAAAGTCTGGACAGAAGGAAAGTACTGTATGAATCACAAGATGGCTTAGATGACCACATCTATTTAAACCCAAAATAGAACACAAAATACTGAACTAATCCAAAACATCTGCCTCAAAAATCCTGTCACACTGGTTATTTCGAATCCCCAACCTCAGAAAAATAAATAAATAAAAAGAAAAACTTAAATGCTTCCGTTCAAATAGGTCATAAATATCAAATACAGCTGTGCATGTACTGACAAATAGGCTCTAGCTTTTTGTCATAGATCACATAAAAGGCTGTTCTAAATTTGTTTTGCTGGCAGAAATTGTGTAACACCCATTTGTATAGAGCACCAAAAAAATATTGAAAATATGCCACATACACTGTAAAATTCAAAATAGAAAATAGAGCATAACTGCAAAATGTCAAAATACTAAGGTTGTGCAACATATGTTTTTTGTCCTAAAACTTAGCCTACCATATATCTAAGTTAAGAGCTATATGTGACAATTACATAAGTCAACTGGTTAAGCTTTCTTTTATGACATTCTTATCATTTATTAGGTCTCATGTTTAACATTGTTTACTGGGAATTGTTCAAAAGTATATCAGGCGTACGATGTGTGAGACAGCTCCAAAGTCCACTACTGAAGTATTTTTGAAACAATGTTATCGGTATTGCAAGCTCAGATTTTAACATGATTATCGACATGTCCCATAAATGAAAAAATTATAATAATACAACAGATGTTTGTGGTATATATTATCAGTCCTATATCTTTACACAATAGGTTAAAGTGTCAAAAGTGTCAAATGAAAATTATGACACTGGCAACATTATAATAAGGAGTCATCGAGGACAGCCATTACATTAATTACATCCCATTTGCTAAAGTGGGACGAATACATGATAGCATTGTTGACAAAAATTCATCTGCATTAACCACAAAATGTACAGCATATCATTGTATAGTACCATTAGTGGTATTGCATTGTATTGTCTGAAGCTTAGTCAGCTGATACGACCACCTTCCAGAGGCCGACATAATGATGAGAGTGAGACTATAACTATTCCACATCTCATGCAACCGTCATCAAGCTGAGATGTCGCTCACGAAGAATGCATCGACCGGGATTTGAATCTAGGAACCTACCCAGGGCCTTTAACACTAGACCACTCAGCTGTTAAATTCCTATAACAATGTTGCAATCTGTACATTGAGTGATTGACAGATAAAGAAATAACATACGTTGTACTTTACTTTTATTCCACATTTGGTCACTGTAATATTGTGCAGTCTTGTTTTCTCATTTTTATCTACTCAACACTTTCAGTATATATTAGTGAGGCCTAAGTACTTGGTATTACTTTGATTTTTCTGAGCTAAATATTCGACCTTGAACTGAATAAACAGGTCCAGTTATTCAAATATTGACCTATATACCCAAACATTTATGGAAAATTTTGTATAACTTTGTCACGACTAGCCATACATAGGCTTACTCAAATAAATCTGATGAAAGTACATTGTTCTACAAATAGAAAACTCAACGCTATACCTTAAATACATTGACATTTTGTGCCATTCCTGCTAAATAAGCCATTCTGCATTATTCCTGCTATATATGCACTTAAATTTGTATTCTTCACGAAAGCCACACCTACCTTGGATAAAGCAGAGAGCACCTACGAAGGACAGGCTGAGGCATTTTAGTTTTGAACATGTCATTCACAACCATTTGTGAAAGCACTCAAATTTTCACTTCCTACTCAAATTTTGGTAATTGTTGGTAATTTACGACACGGATGCATCGTAATGACGAAGCAGCTGAACACTCATACATGTCACAGTGGTTTTTCTGAGTAATCGTAAACAAAGAGGAACATCATTTTTTTTAAGGGAAGCTGAGGTTTTCAGCTTGTCATGCCATACATTATTTAGTTCCTCTTTTTAACACAATAGATAGTGTAAAATTCCCCTTTTGAAATATATAAATCATATTCATGGTAGAATTTATTTAAACAATAGAAGGATGGGGTTGAACGTACTGGGGGAATGTCAGATTCAGTACATGGTCAATATACTTATATTATTCAATACTGATGCGATTTCTAATTATTAATAGATGTGGCAGTAAGCATCCTTGCAGAAATGACGTTTTCTGAGGAACGCGCCAAAGCCATGAGTCATCACGCTCACCAGACTCAGTACAAGTACCTGCAGCCAGGGGGCAGCACTAAACAACTGTCACGCATTCCATGATGTCATTGACAAGGAAATTAACACCTGAGTGACCTGGGTGTCTTTCCAGTTTAGCTGAGCAAAGTATGCTACATCAAAATACTTTGGGGTAGCAAAATGTGCATGTAATTAAGCAGCAAAGTCATAATTCATATATATATATAATCTTAACCTTGTAGTGAAACAATTGACTCATCAGTAGCCACTGCCTCTTTATTGCAACATTTTAACATTGCATTTTGTATGTTTAAATATCCAATTATATACAGTTCTGCTTGATTACAACTGCAATGACATAATTTTGATTATGAATACTTCAGCAGAGCATGCATTGTGCCATATCCTCATGACACAAATTCATGATTGCGAAATTTCTGACATTTGAAACTCAAGTGCTTTTTAGTAGAATCATGCAAAATGCCCACATACCTGTCAACCTTAGAACCAATCTCCCTGTCTCTAATTGGCATTGGACACAACAGAAATCCGAACATGGCTCAATTATTTGCAAAATAAATTGCTCACTCTTGACAGCCACTTGCTTTCTGGTTCATACATACATAGTTGTAACGGGTACTCGTCACGGCCCATAAAAAAAATGAGAGCAAAGGCTCTCATGCAAAAGATAACAACTTGCGATAATTCAGGTTCATGTCTCATAATTTTGATAACAATATTTATGACTTTTATATATATGGCGCACAATAAAATTAAGAGCATTTGTTTTATAAACAACATTTCTTTATAGTTTTACGATTAAACTGCAATGGGGTAGGATCATGAGGGTGGTTAATTTTATCTTGGAAATAATAAACTGGACTTGTCTATATCTCGCATTTCTCCCGTAATTTATTTCTACAAATTTTGCGATTCGTCTGCACCGTCTAAAAACACTCCCCAACATTAAATTTGGTGTTATGGAACTATACGCCATGGTATGCGCTCAGATTTCCCTTGATCCCATTTTGACAGCAGGCCAATACTTGTGTATTTTGACACGGCCCCCTGTATTTGGGTAGACGAATAAACAGACGCTTTCAGGGCCAGGCGAACACTGTACAGTGTTGGCGCGATTGGCGCAAAACTTCAGATCGAATAAAGACCAGATCAAAGCTTGCAAATCCACCCAACAGAGCTCGATTTCACTGTAAACATGTATATAAAATGTTGCCAACATCATGATGACCCCCATATAGATCGCACATGTGCATTTATTATGCAAAAATGGGATGACTGACAGGGCAATGGCCTGTATTAGCAAACCCATGCGAACCTTCAGACCCTTTCTGGAAGCGAAAGTAGGTCACATTATAATGCTTAATTATACACTGACAACTTGTTATAATGGCGCATTTCCGCGTCCAATACAATTCTGAAATGTTTAACCACATGGCGGCATAAGCATTATGCTGTTATAACGCCATATATAAGATAAATATTACCTTTCATTTGGTGGTCTGTTCGACATCCTTCATGACCTCAGTTAGAAATCCTGTGTGACGTCAAGGACGAACTTCGGGATGAACCTGGGAAAGCTTTGCATTCTGATTGGATAAAATTCGTAGAGGATTTTCTTTCAATATTGAAAAAGCTAAATATTAAAAATATTCTATACGTTTTGAGTAACAATGTATTTTATTAAAGGAGTTTAAGTGATGTATTTTGCATCTCATGGTGGCTTTCATTTTTTCGGCTGTTGTTGGGCATTTTGCCCGAATCATGTAAATATTTGGAAATGGCAGATTTGTATGAACCTGATGTCGGTACAGCTTTTTATCGTTCGAAAGACCCCATAAAGAACCTGAAAATCAGGTAAAATCCTTCTCTGAAAGTGTAGAAGTATCCGCTATTTTGCGAAGTTTGTCTGTTTGTTGTAAGGCCTGATTTCTCTGAAGTACAGTGTAGCAGTGGCTTCTCGAGCACCGGTTTGCTTGGAAAACCTGCTTCATGAAGTTCATCTGTCAACAACTGTCAGAAGTTGAAAAAGGTCTGCAGCAGTGCAGAGTAACAAATTGTTTATGTATCACGTTAACATCAGCACAGTGCACTGGGCAATTACTGTTGAGGAAGCAAAAATGTAATTACTTTTAGATGACTCGTACAAGTACATAGTCGTACCATTTAGCTGCAGAAAGTAGCTTATTCCGTGGTTTTTAGGCCCGTTAAATACTTGTAATTGCAATTTGCGTTTGTAGACTCTAGACTAGTTATGGTCCAATTTAGTAGTTGAGACAAATTGCAATTTAGCAACTCCAATGTTCTTCTTGGTTGGTCTTATTATATATATGCTTATGGAAACTAATACAATCAAATCTTTCGACATTTAAAAATAACATACTGTCATACATTTATCAATTTAGTGCATTTTCTAAGTTTCCTTTCCTAAATTCCTAGTCAGAGAATGGACCATTTTTATTGAAGACTGTACACATGTAATAATAATTTTATTTATTTTTATTTTTTTCAATTTAATTAATTCCAGAATTCACTTGGAAAGGGTAACATCTTCCAGTATCATCCCTCAGGCTTTAGCCGACAAGCAAGATGAAGAGGAAGAAGACGAGAGTGAGAATGTGGAGATGCAACAAATGCGCCAGTTGAAAGAACTGCAGAAACAATTTGGGGGTCAGAAGGAGTTTGAAGAACACACATTTCAGTGGCAGGAGAAAGTTTTTAGTAAGGTGAAGACTGCATCCTTATTTTTATATGCTGCGCAAAAGATACAAATCAGTAGAAGATTTCAATATATATATACATATATGTAAATTTAATTTGCTATATTGTTATAAACTTCACTTTAATTGGTTTTATAATTGCCCAATAATTTTTGCACTCTGTTATAACAGTATAGTGATTTAGTTGATAATAGAAATCATGATGTGATTACTTTTAGATGACTCGTACCATTTAGGTGCAGAAAGTAACTTATAAAGTTGTTTTAATAGGCCCCTTAAATATTATACCACATTTTGTTGTATTTTATACACTGTACCAAGTTTTGTTGTGAGCAGAGATTGACATACACTTATAAGGATAAGAAAAAGAATACATTTTATTTACCCTCGGTGCAAAAATAGCAATAAAACGTCAGCACTAAGGCTGGTCGCCAAGTGCACAAATAAAACAAAATTAAAAACAAGTTAAAAACTAGAATAAGTAACAATTGTTGTCTAAATGTCTAAGCATGAACGATGACTTAGATTATGTTGTAATTACTCATTTGGAGCACTTGCTTTGCAATTATAAATTAGCACTGAATATGATTCAGGCAGTCATAAGTTAATTATGTCATAGTAGGAAACATGGACAATTAGTCTTTTCAGTTATAAAAACTAGTGATTGAAATAGCAGATAAGTTAACTGATTAATGTTATCTCTCTACAACATATGTGTGTGCTGATATTGTGTTCCTCTATTGTGACCTAATTGCACTATTCTTTCTTTTCTATTATTGCACTATAGAGGGAGGTTGAACTGTACAGCAATATTGACAACTGTGAGTCAGTCCTCGATAGAAAATATCATCATGAAACAGCAGCAATGAGGTATGTTGCCTGGTGATAAAAAAAAACCATTATTTCATTGGAAAAAAAAAAAGATAAAATAAAATTTCATCTGAAAATTCTTAAATATGCTCCTATGATTAATCTGCATGCACTCATCACTGGCAGCAAGTTAATATCTAATGACATGTTTATCTTGATGCACATTATTAAAAAAAAAATTTAATTTTGTAGATTAGTCTGGTTTTATGAAATTAAAATGATTCAGAATTTTGACATCAAAGTATGATGCAGGTCTTTTATGTTGTAACCATGTGAATTAACGTAACTTCAACAATCAAGCTGTTTCTATTGAATATCCATTGTATGATAAAGTTTAACTTTATACTTGGTTTATTGCAAATGTAAACATTTTCGACAGACAGATTTCACATCATGTCACGACACTCTTTGCTGCATTAGATTTCTCATGATTTCTACTTTTTTTTACTTTTGTTTTTTGTGTATTCAGGGAAAATGGACATGCAGTGAAACGCCTCTTCTCATATGTGGACTATGACAATTATTCAAGCGATAATGAGGTAAAAATAGATGCTATGTGTCATTTGCTGTTCCAAATAATACAAATTTGATATTTTTGGTATCTGATTTGAAAACATTTATTTGCAATCCTGCTTATATAAATTGCAAAGCAAAAGCAAACATTTGTATCCTGTCAGCACATTAGTGACATAGTTCATTGTGATAATACAAATGCACTGAAATCCAGGGTGATGTGATATGCACTGGCAATGTGATATGTGTGGGACATCTGACTGGTGCTGCCATCTTGTGTATTATCTAAATTCAGCAAGAGCCAATTTTATATTTTTAGATAGATACCATATGACCTGCTGTTGTTGATTTAGAACTTTCAGATATACTACTTACTTGTTTGCTTGTTTGCTTGCTTGCTTACTTGCTTGCTTGCTACATCTGCTATTGTGTTGGTGATGCTTTGTTGGCATTTAAGCTTGTCGATAGAAAATTTATATTAATTTTATTTGTATTCAGGGTATAAACAAGATGACACACTGGGAAAATGAACAGCAAACCATCCTGTCTCAAAATATGGCAACACTCCGACATAGAAAAGTAGCTAGAACTAAAGAGTAAGTTATTGTGTTTTTTTTTTTTTTAAGATTTATTTATAATTCATATCTCATTGGAAATGCATGCACATCAAGCTATATTATGTTTTTTTTGTCACAGCATACTTAGTAGGTAAAGGACCTGGAAAGGCGTACTCTATTTGTCTTGTTAAATGGTTCTAAATCCTAGCCGTTGCAGAATTCTGAATTACATTCAGAGGAATTTGTTGGTTGTGTTTAAATATTTGAACTGTTTTGTTGCTTTTGAAATCCCCTTACAGATTATTGGTTGTTTAATCGAGTTTATATTGCCACATTATATGTGTAGGTGTATATTATTGGTAATACATGTGCAGAATCTGTTTTATTACTAATGATTCATACTGTACATATGGAAATTATATATGGAAATGATCTACTGTGTATATATTTCAGTAATTATCTTAATGGTAGTGAAGCTACAAGAAGCATAAAAATCTGAAGTAAACCATGATTAAACTATTAATAGTGGATTATGATTTACTGGACCATAACACTTTTCTTCTGGGTCATTTGAGTGAAATATTAATTTGTTTAATTTCTGTTGCAGAGATTCCAGACTTGTCCCAAAACTGAACGTCATAGACCTGAAGCCGTCAGATGATGTCATCAAAAAGAATCACTTGCTGAGTACGCCCTCCCAGACTATGTACATCATGGCAGATTTGTCATCTCCTAACAGGTAAATTGAAATTCTCCAAAATGAATGAGACAAATTCATGTCCTATAATATGCTACTTTACAGCGCTTGCTTCTCCTCTCTCCTCTGGTAGTCCGAGGTATCTGGTCTGACACTAGAGCCAATCAACCAGTTTAACATGCCGTATTTAATATTAATCTTTGAGAGCAATATACAATCTTTGAGAGCAATATACGTACACTTGTAACCACACTTTGCATTATTGTTACACTGTAGGTGACCAATAATGGTTATGTTATTTTTATGTTATTTTTATGTTATTGTTATGTTATGTTGTGTTATTGTTATGCTATGTTATGTTATTGTTATGTCATGTCATGTCATGTCGTGTTGTATTTTGCATGGGGTTAATTTTTTGGTGTATGCGTGTTATTCATAAATTACTAGCTGACTGCCACAGAAGGCTATTATATAGGTTGTTTAATTAGTCACAGCTAATATTTGTTGATCCATATGATGAAGCAAGTAGATCATTGCAAACAATATGACGATTATTAAATAATTGAAAAAAATTTTCTTCAGTGACCATGAACCAACTGAAGATGATGAATATGTCCTCTGTGTGATCAAATTTGATGCCAATGGAGTGATGTCAATACGACCGGATTTTAATAAAGGAAGAAAAGCTTATCGCATAGAACCACCAGGATCAGGAAGAGGTAGTTCTATCAAAAAAAGAAGTTTATTATTAACCTATAATTAAGTTATATATTTTATTCATGGTAGATAAATTTAATCTCCCTCATCTATTTTAGCTGTGAGAAATTACCTGTTGTACGTTTATTTGTCAAACTGTTTTCTTAAATACTTTCAGATGTTTTTGAGTACACACTTGAGCATGCCTCGGAAAAAATGTCCAAGTACGTACTAGTGAATCATGATCAGGATTCATATTACTTGTCCTGAAAATTAAGTTAAAAATACTGATGCTGGTGTCCCATCAAAGGAGATTGTGTCCTGTCTATATCATGCCTGTTGAATTCATGAAATATTTTTTTGTTAGAGTAGAAATTCTGATTTTAAAGTGCTTTATTCTGGACATTATTGCAGAATGACATTAAAAATTAGATGGAGTTTTTATATCATCTATTTAGGCTCAGTCACTCATTTATAGTATGATCTTTTCTTTGCAGACCAGAAGAAATGAGAGAGAGAAAGATGATAAGACAGGTTAGTAATGAAACTCTTGAGATCTTTTTAACATTCAATTTGATGGAATATTTGCTGTTCAATTTAGAAGTGTGGGAGAAAGAGACCCCATCGACTTTTAAATAGAACAGCCCTCAATTTGTAGATTTGTCAAAATTTTGCTTCTTATTTCCAGCTGTATTCCAGACACACGGAGTATCTCACTTCTCTTGTTGGGGTGGATTTCGAACCTGTAAGTGAAACATAACATAGTTTAATAAACTCTGCCATTAATTAACTTATAATTATGATCTCTGTTTCAGACCAATATGATCTAATCCTTCAAAGCAGTTGTAAAGTTACAATGATCAATGGTCAATTAGTGATGTCACAAACTGACCATTGGTCAATTACACTTAAAGTGAGGTCATATATGCTGATAGCTGAGGTGTAAATAGACTCTATGTCTGTTGTTAGTATTTTTAAGAGATGTCTCACTGAAGAATCTTGTGTTGAAAAAATGTCTATGCGAACTTTTCAGATGCCGCCAATGGAAACAGTACGCGTTCTGGTTTATGGTGAAATAGGTAAGAAATCTTATGTATCTAAACTTGGAATTTCACAGCTTAAAACAGTCGTTTTGTGATAATTATTTGGAAGTGATATGCGTTTCAATTTCGGGATTATTATTTTTTTTTTGCAGTGTCGGCCTGGAACTTTGAGCATGACAATTTGTACATCAGTTTCTTCCTTGATATACCTTCTTGTAAGTATATTAGGCAATATCTTTTATAAGTTCTTTATCGTATTTACCTGCTTAATATCTTATTGTTCTTTGCAATAATATGGTATGTCATTTCGTTACCTTCAAGGCTGGTACCCTACAAATGGAAATTTGTCAGGTGTTACACAGATCTGCAGAACAAAGACTGAAGGAAGGGTATGTTAATCTTTCAATTGTATGCATAAATGTATTGCGATATGTTCTAATAGCAAATTTTTATGTATGGCTTTGCCATGGCCATCCTATTTGATTGTGTCTGAAATGATGCTAGAGTTCTGTTTAAACTGTTCATTAAATGAAATTTTTTCTTTCAATTTCAGAATCAAGTCGCTCACTTCTCATTTCCAATTAGCTTTGAACTTCTTTACAAACGAGATTCAGTCAATGAAGACAAAAAAGGCAAGTACACTGTAATCATACTCTCTTAAGTTTTGTAATAAAAACCAGACTGAAACATTGCTCATATTGCAAGCATGCTGATAACCCCAATGTAGTGAATCAGTTTGTAGACTGATGTATATTATTAAACCTCACCATAATAATTCAGAATAGAAATTAACAATTTCCTTTCTGACAGTGATATCATACATATTGTATATCTATTTGTTTATTCTGTAGATGAACTGCCACGGTGGCCAGTGATGTACATTGAAGTGCTTTCCCTAGATCCTTGGGAGAGATACAGAATAGAGGGCTATTCGTATTTGTCTTTGCCATCCACACCAGGTAAATTTATCTATTTGATTAATTTTGGAGTATTATAAGCTGATGTAATAAGCACATACTAGGAATTTGTGACGGTTGTTATTCAGCTCATTGTTGTATGGTTGTACAAGTGTCTCATCCCATGAAGTAAAAAGAGACTTGTTTATGAGCATTTAAAAAAATATATATATTTATTACTTGATGGCGAAAAGTAATAAAAAGGCACACAATATATTCCAAATAGTGCAATAAAAGCAAGGATTATGGGAATTTAGATTTATGTAGACGATGACAAATTTAAAATTTTCTTCAATTTCATCTGAACTTCTTTTTTTTTTAGGTTGTAAAACAAAAACAGTCCACTGCTGGCGTCCTTTTGGGAATTCACCGATCTCAGAACTAAGAAGATTTTTTATTGGCGGATCACCCGAGTTGGAAGACCCCACATACACTGCAGTACCATCAACATTTGAGGTAAAAACACAAATTAATATAAAATATCAGATGACAAAATGAATTACGACATTGAATTGATGATGCATAATAGTGGCAATTACATGTTGGTAGATTGTTTAATTCAGCAGACAATTGGAGTGAACGTTCTTCCTGGCAATTCTGTCCCTGTTAACTACATGTAAATAAACTACCAAACCACATTATTTAACAAAAAGCATGAGACAAAAATCATATGTAACACAAGCGATGAATATTCAATCATTCTGTTTTATTTGCCATACTACTCCAGTTGTCAACCTGCAAATGTGTTTATGTTCATGAACTTTTAGTGAAATATATTCTGATATCTGTATATTGTTTTAGGGCTCACATCTTAGCAAATATGGCTTCCGAACCCTTTCCACAGGAAGCGTGAAACTGAAGTTCAACATCATGCACCAGTCGCAGTAAGTAAATTCATATGTAACTTTGATAATTTTTAATATTATAATTAAAGGGAAACAACTGCTTGATAACTTCATTATGTTTTTGACGATATCGTGATGTCCTTCTTTTGTGTTTTTCAGAGCACTGCTTAGAACTTCAAGCTCAAAGAAAAAAGTTGGTCATTTGCTTCAACGGCTGGGGTAAGTCAACACTGCTCATCTTAAACAAGAAGTCATCATATTTTGCACATTTCATTGGAAGATGACCCATAAATTTCTTTAAAATTATATTAATTTCAGAGATGCATCAATGGCTGTCAATATTGGAGCAGTGTTAGGTAAGTCATTCGCTGTAATTTGTCATCAATGATTATGCAATTTGATAAATATCACAAAGCTCAATGCGATGTTCATAAGCATGGCGGACCACTGTGCATGACTTTGATAAGTTTATTGTTTTTTATTGCAGCATCATTCATGAAAGCCAAACAACGAATGGTGGCTGCTCGGGAGAATCTGAAGAAAGAATACATTGAGACACTGAAAGCCAAAGAAGTTTTTGAAGAGGATTCCGATTAGCCAAACATAGATTTCTTTTTGTTTACAAAATCATTGTCATGTCCGTCCACTTGTAATTTCTAAACTAGTCCACAATCCACATTCCATCGAACTACGCCATTATTCTGTTTACAATTTTGTGACATTTCTATTTACATATTGTGCATCGTTTACCATTTATAATAGCAAAACAAAAACTTAAAAAAAATAAAGAATCTTGAGATTGATTGCACACTGTAGATATGAAAATGCTAAGCTTTTACAGCATGTGAATTTCATCAAAGTTAATAAATCAGACTACTGGTAATCTGCTAGTTTATTCAGAGGTTTGGCTACTGCTGTTAGTATATGCATTTGGCGAGTCTAATTTAAGTATTCTTGCAAAAACTGGTTGCTTAATTGGCTTGCACCTGTTATCAGGTTATGCATAGATGTGGTACTTATAAGCTTGTAATAATTACTGGCTGATGGAATATCGGGTCACAATTCTAAGCTTGAGGAATGGTACTAAAAATAGTATAGCTGTGGTCATGTCCCTGAAAAAGCCAATATAACATGAATGATCAACAGGTGGCATGCGAGATTAAGTGATAAGAGCTGCCCTCTGGTGGTGATAAGGCATTGAATTGGTTGTGTGGCCTCAATGACACATTACTCGAATCTTAATATAATCTCAGGTGTCTATGCTGGTTCAAGAAAAACACCCACCTATGGACTAAAGGTGTGACCACCAAGCTTTATCATGTCATCATTACTCCCTCTGGCAATTGATCATATAAGCTTTCCTATGCAGACCAGTAGCGCTTGACATAAATTGAATTATCTGAATGTCTTTTTCAATCCCATATATTCCGATATTAGAGCGGTTCAGTGCTATCTTTGCTACCTCTGCCTGGGAAGACCTTAGCAGAAGCTGAGAGTTTGACGTATGGGTCTACCTCATGCTGGTTGTCATTTGTCTCAGATCAACAAATTGGCATTGCATGCCTTGGGTGTAGGGACTGAGCTGAGACAATGTGAGGCATGTCAAAGATTCCATGTATTGAGTTAATGCTAGGTATAGATCTTTTTGTGGACGATGAATTGCACGCTAGTTCATATGCTGAGGGTAGGGGCCTAGGTCAGTGGTAGTGTGCTGGGCTACCAACAACTATAGATTCCGGGTTTGATTCCCAGCCGAGCCTAAGTTGGATGGCTGTTTCAACCTTCATCTCATTGCCATGGTCCCGCCTGTCCTAATTAGCCCATCAGGTGCAGAAATACAGAACATAAAGCCCCAATCCACCCACCCAGTTTATATGCTGATGGATTCAGTACCGTAAAGTGGGGTCAGTTTAGCCAGTTCTGAGATGCTTTTCATGATAAACAGAAAATTTAAATAAAAAATTCTGGAAATTATTATATCAATATTGAGGAACCAGTTCAGGCAACAGGGTGACTTTAGTCATTTTAAGCAAGAAAGACACACATTTTCTCGTCTGCACACTTCACTAATAACTGAACTAATACAACTGATGGTAGCTTCTGTATAAAGTAAAGTTTATCTGGTCTTTAAAACGTTAACAGTGCTAATACCTCTCGTTTAAGGGAGAGAACGCTATTTTATGGAAGAACACATTTGTGGGTAATGCCAAATAGCCATGCTGTATGCTTAAAAATAATAAAGAAACTTATTCCTGAAATTCAGCTTAAGTCCTGCTAAAGTGACCCCACTTTACGGTATGTTCATTGTTGATAACAGTAAAAGTTGGGTTGCCTTTTACCTTTTGTGTCTGTTCTGTTTGACGTCAGGTTTTATTATAAAATTACACAAATTCTGTGTGGGGATAGCTGTAATGTAATGTTTTCGAAACCACAAACAAGACCTTGGCTTACGCCTGATGTTTTATGACTATTGCCACATACATTAAATTTACCATTTATATATAACTGGATTGTGAAAACTGTGGTTGTCTGCATCAAACACAGGAGTGGCAAAGTTCTTTGGCCGTGGCTGTATCAGTGGGATTAATATTGGACCCTTAATTGCTATTATCTGACCATGCCTTGTGATATGATTTCTGGACATTATCTTATTTTGCTGCTGTTCTACATCTTATCTGGCATAATTTGTTGTTGCGGTTACTCTTAAATGCTAAAGCACGCTTGTGTGCAAGATAGCTGTTGTTGTCATTGTAGCTTTGGAGGACATACTCAAAGAGAATGTAGTTAAAGCCAATAGCTGTCAGTGTCAATTGGGTCTGAAGTAGTCAGCTTATATGACCAGCTGCCAGACGTAAGGATGAGATGATAAGGCTTGGAGTTCACACGATTCAGCAAATCTTGTCCATATCATTACACTCGTAAAGTCATCAGCTATTAACGGAATTTTTTTTTTCATTTGCCTAAAACCTCGCAGCGTCCTCGCTCTTATGACTAACTCACTAAAAGAACTGTAAATTTCGGATAAAGAGTATTAAGAGTATCTTGTATTACATTGCATTAATGCTACTTTACACTCAGAAGCCCAGCTTACAGGACCATAATGATGAGATGATAAGGCTTGGATTCCACGCCATGTTACACTTTTATCCCACAGGTGGGGAATTGAAATGTTTTCCCAGCACAGACACAGAGTATAAGGCACCACCATGCAATTTAATGTCTCATGTGATCGAGATTCGAACCTAGTGTGACTAGCCTAGGTCTTAACCACGAGATCATTTAGCTGGCATCTGATGGATGATACTTAACTGAATAGATTTTAAGGTGGTGGTGGATTAGGGCTTTACGTCCTGTATTTCTGCACCTGATGGGCTAATTAGGACAGGTAGGGACCATAGCAATGAGATGAGGGATGCAACAGCCATCCAACTTCGGCTCGACCGGCAATTGAACCTGGGACCCAGTGGTTGGAAGCCCAGCGCGCTACCACTGAGCTGGGCCCCCACCCTATTATATAGATTTTAAGGTAAAAGAAAAGATTACAAAGGAACGAACATGATATCAATATTTTATTAAACTATTATTGCCAGTATTCTGTTTATTGTTCATTGATTGTCGAACCGTTTGATGTTATGGCATTCAGCAACTATTTTATTTTCTGTATTGTTGTCATTTTATTTGTCTTTATTATATTTTTTTCCTTGTTTTTTCTGTCACTTCTTTGTGTATAACTATCTGCAATATTGAGCAATTAATGGAATTGTTTTTATTTATACTATATCAATAGCTAACGACTGTCCAAATTTAGAGCCATTAGATAAACAGGCGTACACCTATTATTATGCATAATCAAACTATCAATGGTGTTTAATTAATAATTAATTTACGGATGAATGTTGTAATGAATGGCTCAGAATTGTATGAATGTGTATTACATCCCAACCATGATGGACTAACAATGAAAATCATTATCTGCTGCATAATTTTTTCATGCCAAGTCCCATTGAAATCAATCAATCATATGGCAATGAAATGGCAGGTGGCAATTTCGTCACTATTTGATATCATTCCCATCAGAAGGAAGCACAACAATTTCCCTAAATTAAAGATTTTGTTATACATATTCATCAAAAATATTATGCAATAATGCTGAGTTAGAATTCACACCAATAGCTCAGCAAAATTTAGGGGAAAATCAAGGCATTTTCACTTTTATATAATAACTTAATTATGATTCTATGCAAGTATGGAGGCCCCTTTTGTTGTGGGGGCCCCCGTTCTACAGCAAATACAGTACATGCATTGATCTGGCATCACCTGCTAACTCCAATAAGGATATCTAAGGCATCAGTTACGCTATTGTGCAAGCTCTAGGTATTTGTTTTCTGGGAGGACATCTTAACTGAATGTGACCAAGGGCTCCTTGGACATGACCAAGCAAGTCATGGTGGCTAAATCTTCATCATTCCCTTGATCCAGAAATGATGGATTATTCTGCTGCCCCAATATTACTGCAGTAAATTGCCTTTGTGATGAGGTTCTACTCTAACAGTTACTAAATGCGCTTCAAGGGGCATCACTGAAGACCACTTCGTAATTAAAGCCACCTCGCGATTACGATCAGTGAATTTAGACTCAATTATGTTATTGTCATAATTTGCCATTCAGTTGATCACCTAACCATTATAAGATTACTTAGTTTTCGACTTTTGAGGTGATGGATGAGGTTTTATGGAATGGTCTTCACGAGCTACATCTCAGCTATATGTCAGTTGCTTGAGACACTGACTTGGTGGTGCCTCGTACTTGGTGTCTATGTAGGGGCAAGTGATTGATCCCACATATGAGGTTATCTTGCATCATGTCTAATAAGATCCCTCCCGCTCTCTTAGCTGGATAATAATTCATACTTCGTTTTTTTTCTGATTGTTCCGAATGAGATTGACGATTGAGGATTTCACTTTTGAGAACGACAAGTATTGACTTTGAAGACTTCAGAAGTATATTTAATACCGAGGGTTGGATGCTAATACCAGCAGCACGGGACAAATCCACAGATTAGTACTTTGAACAGTTCATATTTTGCTGTAACTATAGTTTTGATGGCGAGCAAAACAGCAGGCCTCTCGAGGGGGAATTCTGCTAAGCTCCTTCACGAACGTTTTGGGTCCAAGTCTTATCAGAATGGTCAATTCATTTAATTAATCTAAATAGCCATAATGGGCTTTTAAAATATACAGGAATTCCCTTGAGATATCATTTCAATTATGAAGAGTATTTTGCTTTCACAAGCATTATCTACAGGGGCGGATCCAGAAAACTTGTCACGGGGGGGGGGGGGGTTGAAAAAATGTATTGCGGGGACCATGAAAGTGTACTATGCAAGGGGGGCTTGGCGGGTTTTAAACCCCCAACACCCCCCTCTCCTAAATCCGTTACTGAAACTATTTTTGTGATAATTTGTATTATGGTTCTTTAAATAAAACAGCCTAACATTATCACGAGATTACTCCACAATAATTAATCTGGTGTTCTTAAATCAAGAATGTGTTGTTAAAGCTCTGAATTGTAATAGACTATCACTTTCTAGATTATTTTTTGGGACTAGTTCACTTGCTTATGGACGGCACTGTATCTGATTGTATAAAATTGATTTAACAACTTGATCTATCTATCTATCTATCTGTCTATCTGTCTATCTGTCTATCTATCTATCTATCTATCTAGGGGCAGGGGCCTAGCTCAGAGGTAGCGCTCTGGGCTTCCAACCACTGGGTCTCGGGTTCGATTCCCGGTCTAGCCTAAGTTGGATGGCTGTTTCATCCTTCATCTCATTGCCATGGTCCCTGCCTGTCCTAATTAGCCCATCAGGTGCAGAAATACAGGACGTAAAGCCCTTATCACCCACCCACCATCTATCTATCCATCTGTCTGTCTGTCTAGCTGTCTAGCTGTCTGTCTGTCTGTCTATCTATCTAGCTGTCTAGCTATCTAGCTATCTAGCTATCTAGCTCTCTAGCTATCTATCTATCTATCCATTTCAATTATATATGTGATATATTTTTTACCCTTTTACATATTTTACAGATTGGACATTCATTTTTTACAGCTTTCAGTTGCCAATGTTAATAAACTTCTATTCTATTCTATTCTATTTGGCAGGCTGACTGGTAAGTTTATTCGAACTTTCAAAGCCTTGTTTAGACTTTGAGCCTGGAAGACCACTCAGAGAAGGGAATCTTAGAGAAAAAATAAGCTTTGTATCCGTTGGCCTTGAGGAAATGCTGCAATCAGGTGAAAGTCCTTTTATTTTAAGTATTGTATAAGGACTGGTGATCTAGGCAGTACTTTATGCAGTGTATTTAGGTTAGGCTGTTGGTGGAAATTGTTAACTTACACTTTATAGAATTAACAATTACACTTGTCCACCATCCATATGCAGCTGAGTACTTCAATAAACCAGCAATTATAATCATGCATGCTGAATATAATCATTCTAGAAATTGTCAATAAAACCAATATTGTCAAGAATCAAGATATTTAAACTAGAAAATTAAGTTGTGGGTGGATTAGGGCTTTACGTCCTATATTTCTGCACCTGATGGGCTAATTAGAACAGGCAGGGACCATGGCAATGAGAAGAAGGATGAAACAGCCATTCAACTTAATTAGGCTTGACTGGAAGTCGAACCCGGGACCAAGTGGTTGGAAGCCCAGCGTGCTACCACCAAGGTAGACCCCCACCCCAAGTAAATGAAGCAAAATGGTATAGATACATGGCCAAATGTGCCACGTGCGTTTTCCATGAGAAGGATAAAAGCATGAAAAACGCATGGTTTTTAGCTAATTATAATGAGGCAAAAACCATGCATTTTTCATGCGTTTATCCAAACGCATGGAAAATGCATGTGGCACAATTGGCCATGTACAGTCCAGCTGTTAGGCCGATCTCTGCTGGTCGCAACCTGTAAATTGTGATCCGTCTCTGGCCAAAGGCATCAATAAAACAGGGGAGAAAGGCGCGAATATTGGTTGCCCTCTTGACCCACCGCCATGCCAAAAGAAAACGTTGCACCGCCTTCTTGAGTTATGGTCAGGGCGCAATTTCTACCAATAAGCCATATTGCTTCCGGTAGCTATATGAGGCAAATACTGGCACTCTTTCATCGATTGTGAATAAGTCATAGCAAGCGAAAAAAAAGTCAATGTGTTCACTTCCTTGACTTGGCCTAAGTGTTGTTTATCAAATCTTGAAAGGTTTATTTCCATAACAAGCCCAACACAGTTGCATTCCTTGATTAGATCTATGAGGCCCCTCTCAGGATGGGGGATAAAAATGATGATAGATTTCAGAGATTGAGGTCAACAAGAAGTCCTTGTGGTTATATGACCTGATATAAATAGGTGACAGATATTAAGAAAACGATATCTTTCTATCCAAAGAAATATGTCCGCCCTGGATAACTATATACTTACACATGTGTAACTTTTTGGAAAGTGGCTGATTTAAGCATTCAAACCAATTCCTATCTCCAGATATTCCTTGCATATTTTGGGTTTACCCCCGTGCCAGGATACCCTCTGTTAATAAAACAAATCATGGACTGCAGACCATTTGACTCAAGTGGGTATATTATGTGTGTGGTTAATATACATGGCCAATTGTGCGTTTTCCATGCGTTTGCTTCATTATATCTAGCTAAAAACCATGCGTTTTCCATGCATTTATCCTTCTCATGGAAAATGTACGTGGCACATTTGGCCATGTACATTAAATTTTTATTCTTAAATGTAATTGAACCCTCATTCGTTGACAATAGAATTTTATAGTTCTGGATTCCAGAGTTTATCTATTGGGATACGGTGAACCTGGATTAGGCTAGTTTAGACGGCTAATTAGGTATACAGTTTGATTAAAAACGGCCCATAAAATTGAACCTAGCCAAAGCAAGGTTACTCAGAATTGGATCTAAAAGTACATATTTATAAAAATAATTTTTTACATTTGCCAGTGTTTACACTTTTCTGATGATAAATGTAAGCCGACAATTAGTTGTAGAAGTGGACAGAAGCAGCTGGCTGTAGCATGTTTAGACCACAGTCAGCTACAGGTCGCTACAGCTGGCTAGAGTTGTCCTTTTTTATGAAACTAACTGTAGCTCCTGACTGATGGGCCATTTTCTGCATTTAAAGGTTGTCCTCTATGTATCACCCTGGTGTACAGACTCTTTGTCATTATACAATATGTAATTACACGACCTGAGAATCCATATATGTGTACTGCAAGCTTAGTTCATTGTACTTTGATTGTTTGTTTTGAGCTGTCAATGCTCATTATGAAGCAGTGCAAAAAAGTTGAGCAAGTGTTGTTAAACGTTAATTTTTTACCTATCTCCATACCATTCACCATACATTTCAATGGAATATGCGTGAAGCTATGGAATACAAAGAGAAGATGATACTAACCATTGGCTGTGTTGCTGTTTATTTTCCTATTTCACTATATAATAAAACGTTTTTAACGTAGTGTATTCGCTCTTTTCTAAACAGTTAATCTGTGTGATTTAACCGGGTCACCTGTGGACTGCCTTAATTAACCATGACAACTTGACTAGTCTGCTACAATAAAAAACACATTTCTGAATCTAATTGTTGAGTGTTCAGAACTAGATAACTTTTAAATGTTAGATTTATAAAAAAAAATTTGAAAGATAAATGTAAACCTGTTTTCGGTCATATTTTGCCATATCTTTTGTAGCTGGGGGAAAAAAAAAACGCTTCTAGGAAATAAATATATGTAAGTTTGCTATATTCTCCCTTGTAATTTATGTTGCTTCCTTGTGACCATAAAAAAATGACAAGTTCCAAAAAAAAAATCATCATGGCAAAGAAAGGAAACGTTTGCTGAAAGGGTTTTTTGGGGTTAAAAAGTTGGGCTTTGACTTTTTAGTGACATATATATATATATCCATGACATAGCAGTGGGAATAAGACCAAAAAGTGGACATTATTTTGGATTACACTAAATAGATAGATAGATATGGCCACTATTGAGGGTTGATTGATGAGGCGTAGATAGATAGATAGATATGGAAAGTGCAACCCTCTAAGGCAAGTTCTTGCCACTATTGAAGGTTGATTGATGAGGTGAGATCCTTGTTACAGATCTTTTACTTGCCTCAGCATACACCGAGTACAAGGGACCGCCAATTTAACGTCTCACCCGAACGACATCCAGCTGGGATGATGATCATGAAAGGTGTCATGCAGGACACATTGCAGGTATTCTAGAATAGTTTTCTTAATCACCAGAGTGAATGACAGTAGCAAATCTGAAGGTGGAAATAAAAAAATTATACTCAGGTGCAACGAGTTGTTTATTATATCGCCATAGCCTGAAACTACTCATTAAAAGAAGCACATGTACTATTACGTGTTGGAAAGTTTTTGAAGTTCACTCATTAATTTTACATCCTCATTGGTAAAATTTGCCATGTTGCACTCACACTGGGGTGACAAAGTAATGTGTAAATGTTCACTGCGACTCAAATGGAACACCATACTGTAGCTGATTGAATTTTCAACACTCGCATATCTATCTATCTATCTATCTATCTATCTAGCTACCTAGCTACCTATCTATCTATCTGCCCAGGTCTGTTGAAGTTCTTGCTTGTCCATTAATGTACCCCAGTATAGTCCAGCCTTTGAAAGTTGTGGGCCTCCTCATGGCTAGAGTGGTAACACTTAGCCAAGCAAGGATGACCCTTCTTTACAGCCTTCCTAACCTGTTATTTTTCCACAATCACCATTTTCATGCAGCGAATCAACAATTTCAACTTCTGCTTCTTAATTTTTTTTAATGTTATCACTATATGACTTATATTCATCGCCGATAAAAAAAACTAAATACTCATTTTCAATGATGTTAAATAGTGATAGTTGCAAGGATGTGTGTAATACACTCTGTATGCTGTCCAGAAAATATTATTCAACCTGTTCCAAATACCACTAAAAATGACAGGACTGCTGTCTAGGTAATACTGCGGGTGACCTCAAACCATAAAAAAACTGACAGAAAATGTTCTCAACAATTAAAATAAAAATGAGCACAATACAGTTAGTTCCATAAAATGTGGTTGCAACCTATTCTTGGCTGTAGCTATAACTGGCTAAATCCAACTGCTTCTGTCTACTCCTAGCTTATAGTCGGCTTACACCTACCACCACTGAAACAAATATAAACCTTGGTAAATGTAAGAAATGTATTTAATATATCATAAATATATATATGCAATTGACATGAATCTTTTCAACAAAAAAGGGCAAATATGCATAACTCTCACCAAATGGTGCTGCATATACTTTTGGATCCAGCTTTGAGTAGCCAGCTATAGCCAGACGGTTCCGTTTAGTGGCAGGTAGCATCGTATAGAAGTTGTCTAGCTTTGTCTAGATCTAGTTTTTAATTTGACAGGCCGTTTTCAATGAAACCATCTGTATTTGCCAATACTAAAACCTTTATTGGTGTACAACACAGACACTGAGAAACCATGTCATTGTCAGGAGCCTAGGGGCAAATTAATTAGAGCAGGAGACAATACATAATCGCAGAGGTGACCTTGGGGAGCATCTAATGGAAAACAAGAGCCAAGCTTACTTTGATCGCAGAATGATGATTGCATGATGGAATAACAGCGCATTAATACTGATTGGCCAATCAGGGAGGAGCACATCCTTAAGACAACTTCCTTAAGGCCATGCCACAATCCGTCAGGGATCCGCTTTTAAACTGGAGATGATGTCATTTGCAATTAAAGGTTTAAATTTCTGACCTCATGGCAGATTTCGCATGAGTAGGCAGTTCATAAACTTGGCTCTCATGCACCAGATGAGTCAAACATTGCGATATACTTCAGATATCATGAGTTAGATACTTGTTAGTAATATGTGCATATGACAATTATAATAATGAATACCACACACCCCAACGTTATATTCAAATGACAAAATATATTTATTGATGAATGCAAGTCATGACAACAACCAAATATAGGCCTACATCAAATATCACAGTGATTCATTAAATACACATCTCAGAATGACAAAACTATATGTGAACTTCTGTCAAATGTTTTAAATTTGCAGCAATATAATATATATATATCGGTTACAACTGTTTACAATACTCCCCACCGGATGCTTGCTAAATTATTACCTTTAGTGATAATAAACAAATAAAGGTAATATTTTATTATATATTCATTTATCTCCAGTTGCCCTTAATAAGCAACATCAATGAGGTGAACATCAACACATCTCTCAGGCACCATTAATCCCCTGGTTACAGGCAGGATAGGTTTAGGGCTGGCAGGCTTGATTTCAGCTGAAACACAATTTTAGGTACATAAAATCAAATATGTATTAGTTATGACTGCAGTTTTCAAATGAAAAATTGCATATAATGGCATTTCTAAACATATTAAGTTCATTCCAAATAATATTTGGTGTAACCATAGATCTATACACTGAGAGCATTTGACATCGTATTGACGTCGGCCCTATGTGGATGACGTGGGACCAACATCGGGCCAACATTGCGCAGAAGTAGCATGTTATCAGGGTAAGTGACATACACACACGTTTGCATGTAGGGTGTCTTATTTTCCTTAATTCACTATAATTCTGATATTGAGGTAAGATTTTTTAAGTGCATGTCCTGGACGGTATTTTTCTTAAATGTAACTTGATAAATATTCGGCTTGACATGTAATGTAAATACTCCGTACCAAAGAACAAATCAGGTCCATCCGCCCTGTTTTTATTTTGAATAGAAACTAATTATGTCATTCAGATGTATCATGTTTAACTTTTTTATTTCTTCTATGTTCTTCTTCTTCTTGGTGAAAAAGTTCTTCTTTTTCTTGGAATAAAAGTAGAAAGGAGCATTTATTTTAAATTGAATGTCCTAACTTTTGAGGTGCCCTTAGCATGGTTTGATCAACTAGGAAGTCGACTGGCCACTATCACAGAAAGACATCATATGGACTAGAGCAGAGCCATTGGAAATCTCTTATGGCTTTAAATAACCACATTAGCTCGAGCACTGAGCTGGAGTGATTTTAAGTAATAGGATTTAAGCGGTCGTGACCCTTTTAAATCGTGTGAAAAGATTCCAAGCCTACTTGAGACCCCCTGGTGTAAATCTGTGAACACGCTTGGGAAATGGCAGAATTACACTTCAAAAGAAGTGTGCAGAAAATACCAGATTCATATTCCCCAAGTGTATTGGCATCAGACTTGCATGGACTTGCAAAGAGTGGCAGAGATGCCTCCTGGATACCTTTGCACCTGTGTGAGATGTCTCTTTCAAAAAGCATTCTGTGAGCAGGTTCCGACATGTTGCAGATTAAGAACCACGGGACAAATTAGCTCAAGCATCAAAGGGTTGCCTTCAAGGGGCTTCAAAAATGTTTAAGAATCAAGACATCGTGATCGAGATCTACCAGTTATCTCATGCATTGCTGGTTGAAATGAGAGAAATTGTCATTTAATTGTAATTACAGTGCCCCTCAAAAGCATTGGGACATAATCATCTGCAATTCTGCATGTGTATTATCCCAATGTCTCAATGTATTGATGAGATGATAAGGCTTTGGGTCCACCGTGTTACACATTTACCCCATGGGTGAGGTCTTTTACTCATATAAAACATTGGCCCATTTTCGCATTCCTACAGACGTCTGGAGTGTCTGAATGCATAGGAAATGCATAATATGCAGACGTCTGGATCGCCACGTAAATCAAATGTTACAGACAGTCTGTATAGCTGCACAGCCAAATTCGCAGAGTTAGAAATCAATCTCTTTGATTTGGAAGCTAAACTCCAGAGGACGTCATGTGAATCAAAATGCTGGAGCATATCTCAGATTCACACAATAGCCACACATTAGTGATGGTCTTTATTAAAAGGCTTTCCAATAGTATGTTTGTTTTGGATAAGAAAATGTCAAACATGATTCTGGAGACTCGTACATTTTTGCAAAAATTGGGACAGCAGTTGTCCTACACTTCCGATGCAGAATGGATGTCCCAATAATTGTGCAAAAATATATTGGCTTCGCAATCTTGCATCCAGTTATTGAAATCTTAATTTAGTATTTCGGGAGCAGAGGAATATTTGAAATGTTTACTCAGGCCTATATATTTTGATGGAAAGGGGCGGGGGCCTAGCTCAGAGGTAGCGCTCTGGGCTTCCAACTGCTGGGTCCCGGGTTCGATTCCCGGTCGAGCCTAAGTTGGATGGCTGTTTCATCCTTCGTCTCATTGCCATGGTCCCTGCCTGTCCTAATTAGCCCAACTGGTGCAGAAACACAGGACGTAAAGCCCTAATCCCACCCACCCACCCACATTTTGATGGAAAGCTTGAGACAAGCACCCATGTATCATAATACGTTCATATCGTATTTTCCTATGCCATACTGGGAGATTCACCGTGTCAAGGGAAAGCTTTGTAGCCTAAAATAAAGTATCGGATATACTCAATCAACAAATAATTGTAAGAGGAAAATCTTTTCACTCTTCTCATTGGAAGTATCATTTGTCAGAGGATGAGTAAATTTACTAATTCACAAAAAGGCAGGTGTTTAGCTCTATTGTCCATTTTTACTACTTGATTGTGGACAATGGCGTGGAAGAACATCAGAACAATCAAAATAATCAAACAATGGATTGAATTGAATATAAAAAAAAAGGAGTGGAAATGAAAAGAATCAGAAAGAATGAAGGGGGGGGGGGAGGAGGGGGGAGGGGGGAGGGTTATTTGGTGAAATGGCGGCTGGGAAAGGATCATTTTGGATTGGGAAGAAACATGATCAGATTCCATAGCTTCAAAGACAATGCAGCAATCTGAAAACGTAATCACTGGCTTGGCAGGGCTGTATTCCACCCAATCAATGTGATGAGTCAAGACAGCTAGCAAGACAATGGCCAGGATGCCCGCTTCTTGTTGCTGACAATGACAGAATGCCTCACAGCTGACGTGTCATTGATGCTGTGTCATTGTTGGGAGCTCTGTGTCAGATGACGTCACAGAGCAGCAGATGCTTGGCAACAATAGGGGAGACTGGGAGTGATTTAGGACAGGAGCATGGGTGACCCTTTTTCGGGATGTTTAATGATATATATATATATATATATATATTGAGTAGCTGGGTGGCCAAATGGTTAGGGCTTTCGCCAGTTTCATATTGGCCAGCTCTGCTGAAGGTTCCGAGCTAGAAAACCCCAACCCCGGCACTCTTCATGAGCTTCATCCCAGCTTGATGTCGATTGCATGAGACGTTTTGAAATTCGAGGTGCCTTGTACTCGGTGTCTATGCTGAGGCAAGTAAAAGACACCACCCATGGGGTAAATGTGTAACATGATCTGGAATCCTTATCATCTCAGCATTGCGTCTGCCTCTGGCAGCTGGTCATATACATTTTGTAAGCTGACTAAGCTTCAGACCCAGTAGCATTGAGACATACATATTGAGACTGAATGATAGGCCTAACTGTTATCAAACCAAATGAATTAGTATAACTGCAGTCAACCTGTCCGAACGACTATGAATGGTCACCTGGTTTAAGTAGTCACTTCCAACTCCCCCCTAGACAGTGTGATTGTATTCATTGTTTACCCTCTCTATCAAAAAAGCCACATGCCTTAAACAACAACCTGCCTTAAATAGCCAAATTGATCAATTGATTCCCTCATTACTACTCAAATATTAAGCAGATATTCTGCCTGGATTTTACATGTAACTAACCAAATATAGCAATATTTATTATTGACAGGACAGAATTCTTAAAAAGTGGAGTAATGAGTGTTATCCATTGTTTTAGGTTGACAGTTGGATGACCGTTTTGACGTGATCCGATTGAAATGCTAAACCTGAGGTGAAATTAATCTGATTGCCTGCTGTGTTTTTGTTTAACAAGTTTCATTGTGTTAATTATGCATTTTGAATAGGTTTTTATTTTTTTAGTTTCTCTAATTGTCATGCAGTGGTAAAACTACACATTGGTGTAGCCGCAGCGGTTACATGGGATGACATACAGGAAACGTTTGTGCAACATGGAAGTTCGTTTTTTTTTGTCGCTTTGTTTGGAACAGGCATGAAGGCCACCCAAATAAAAAGAGGTTCTCTCTAATTAGCTCTCAAAAAACCCTGTATTGGCATGCTTATAGAGAAGTTTATCCCACAAAGCTGTTTGATGATACGAACAATTTGTACACCAAAACTTCTAATTGGGGTCACCATTGATAAAGCCACCTTTCAATTATGACTACAAAATCAGTCCATTCTTTACACCATCTACCATAAATAACCTCACTAGTACTAGGACCACCTCACTATGCAATTTTAGTCAAGCCCTTGAATGTCCTGGGCCTCCTCGTGGGAATAGTGGTAACCCTTTTAGCATAGTGGTGTAGTGGTGGGTTGATTAGGGCTTGTATTTCTGCACCTGATGGACTAATTAGGACGTACAGAGACAATGGCAATGAGATGATGGATGATGGGAATTGAACCCCGGACCCAGTGGTTGGAAAACCAGCGCGCTACCACTGAGCTAGGTCTATACCCACCCAGCATTGAAGTAGAAAAGGGAAAGAGCAGTGAAGTTGAGTATAGCTAAGTTGTGTTTTTTTCCCATTGAGTTTGGGTAATTTTGGGGTGGGTGCTGATTACGAATCTGACGGTTGCCTGATCGGCACCCTAGAGCGTTTTGAGATATTCAAGATGGCCTCCAAGGTGGTCACCAAATATGGTTTTCTCAATAGTTTGGGTTGTATCCATAATATATATATATTTACAGATAAAAGGTCAATTTTGACGTTTTGTGGGTCAAGGAATTCATTTATAATGGTATTAAACACGAAACGGCAACCTTTTCAAAGATATTTGTACTCAAACACTGGAATATAATCTGTATTTTCTGTGACGGAAACCTCTATGGCCAACATAATAAAGAGCTTGGCGCAGTGGCCAAGAGTTTTGTGCAGTTAAGTGCACACTCCAGTTAGGCCTGTCTACCTAGCCTATGCCATACATTAGTTAGATATAATATCCATCACTCACCACTTAAATTTCTCTTGCCGATAGTCTTAATGCAGCAATTGAAGTGTAGCCAGGGCTGCCATTAATATTGTGAAGATTGAGAAAGATTCTTATGGTGATGTGGAGAAAAAGACAAAAAGCATATATAGAATATTTTCTTACACTTCAGAACTCAAACTTTTTTAATGTTTTTCCATGTGCTTTATTTTCAAATGTCTGGTTCTTTTTTCTATGTTGTGTATGAATAGCTTTCATCTTAAAGGTCATGGAATGCAACTGCATGTCTCATATATAGGTCATTTTGATACCGTTTGAGAGTTGTGGTTGGTGGCCCAAAATGCTGCTCTGTATACACCGTGAAAGTTTTCTTTCAATATCCATGTTTCCATTCATAAATAATTCTGGTACGACTTATATTCAAAAATTACTTAACATGATACATAAATAATATGACCCAGAAGTTATCTGATATTGGGGTTGTCCTAATTCTTCAATAATTTTACATTATCACAATTTCAGGGCCATGCTGAATACCTTATTGACTTTAGTAACAACTTCGATATTTTTTCAATAAGTTTAGACATTTAGACTGCCTTGAATGACCAAACCCCAATAGCCATGTTTGACTAACTAGTAACTAGTCAGCCTCGGTCAGCCTAAGTCAGTGGCATGTACGTCAAAATTCATAAAACTGACTTTTTCAAATACAAGCCAAGAAGAGCGTGAACACTGAGACTTATGGAAAGTCATGGAACAGACTCCCAGATTATATCAAGATCTGTGCTATTTTTACTATTTTTACAAGCAAATTACAGACATTGTTTATTTAAAGCAGCTTTCCATTATTCTTCTTTTTTTCCTTATTGAAATTTGAAGTTATTTTATCATTTATATATTTTACTGTCCAATATTTTGTTAATCTGATACTCATTTTTCTGTAAAGTGCATTGATATTCATTTTATTATACCAATAAATTATTATTATTTTTACAATAATTTAAAAATGTCACTTTATATGACATTGAATAAACTAAGTAAGTTTGCCTCTGCTACATTATGACTATAGGGGGCCAGTCATTCTTAGAATTTAAAAATGATTGTCAGTGGATAATCCAACATGTCTGGTTACTCTCTGATAATGTCTTATTTTTTTCGCTTGTGATTGTAACAATTGCGATTATGGACCACTTTCATGGCAAGCACTATCAACATGATTATTTATTTATATTATAAATCCATCTCTTGGATAAATGTTCAGGTTGAGTATGACGTTCTTTGAAACCCAATCACCAAATAAAAATTGGTGTGGAAACAACAAATGAGACAGTAACTGCAGAACATGATTAAAAGCTGAGAGAAATTGTTCTTATCTTTTAAGTGAAGGTGTCAGCCTTCAAAGTGGCCATAGCTTTAAAAAGGCCAGTTTTAGACTTATTTTTTTTGAATTTCCATTATCTGAAAATGTTTTGAAAAATAATTATTAATATCTGACTCTCATTGATGAGAAAAGAGCCTTAGACTGGCTATTGCTGGCTCTTACAAGCTTCATGCAGATTCAATGAACATTTCAGGTTAATTTTCGTCAGCGAAATCAATTCATTTTGGTGATTCCTTTTTTTAAAGGAAAATTAGTGAGAGTCACTATTCTTGAATTTTGTATTGATGATTGTGAAACCATGCAAAGTATTTGCATTTAAATCTGCTCCCAAATATTATATGTTAATGAAATTGTGTTCCATCAGTGCCTTAAGGCAATGAATTAAATCACTGACAAATAATGGCAAATTCTGGATTTATAGTGATAATGATTGTATTCTTTAAAATATTTTGATTAAGTATGTAATATGCTTTGCTGATGATCATTTGTACCAAAACTAAATATCGTACTGTAAGATGATAAATTCTTGCAATCTTACTTTACAAATAGTGAAAGAATCTTGCAAATTGTGTGGTGATAATATATTCTTGTAGGAGGGGATAGGATTTGGAAATGGTAAT
Organism: Alitta virens; assembly: GCA_932294295.1. Taxonomy (NCBI): domain Eukaryota; kingdom Metazoa; phylum Annelida; class Polychaeta; order Phyllodocida; family Nereididae; genus Alitta; species Alitta virens. Next base: position 23,879,048 of record OW028575.1, read on the forward strand.
AGATTGCAAATGGTGATGAAATCTGGAAGTTGAATATAACCTTGCAAAGTGTTATGCATCAAGTCTTATGTTGTTCTGATGTATACCATCATATTTTCAGACACTGAATAGATTGAACACTTTTAGTGTGCTTCCTCCATATGCAATTAGCGGAAGTGCTTAGATTTAAAAGTAAATTCCACGAAAGCTCCTTAGGAAGACAGTTATCCTTCTATCTTTGTCAAAATGAATAGAATATTCATAATTCTTAGCAGCATGACAAAATGCCATTCACTAAAACTCACTCTGTAGCCAATTTAAGTGGAGAGTGTGTACACAACACAAGAGGTATTACATTTTAAGCATTAGGAGGAGGGGGGGGGGGGTTCTTTGAAATGTTCCTACCTCCACATGGTATTAACTGGACAATAAAGTTTATTACACCCTTTTTGGAATTTCTAGGAAGAAAATAAATAAATAAAAGTAAATGAAAATTAAAAAATACTGAATTTTACCAGGCCATTGGGATGACTAGAGGAGACATGAGACAATGGAGTCTTTTCACTGAGCAGCCATGAATTCAGCAAGACATAAGTCTTTGTTCTCCTCTTATAACTCATTTTGCTTTTCAGACATAAAAGTTCTTAACTAACCTATTCAATAAATATAACTTTCCCTTTTTCAGGGACAAAAATCAACTGAAAGATAAGATGTCAAATATACATTAAAATGCACTGAAAATACTGCTGCTAGGATGTACTTTAACTTCAGCCAATGACAGTCAAGGGCGGGAACTTTTTCAGCCAATAGAATTGCAGTGTTTGGTTGTAGCCACCTGGTGGAAATATCGAGAAACTTCCGCGAAAATCCACTATACAATTTTCAAAAGACTCTACATGCCTTGGGTGTACCAGTATTCCAGTGCTACCAAATGTTGACAACAGGCCATTAGCTACATGATGAAGTATTGTTGGCTCTTAATGGGCCAGTCTAGCTTCATTAATAATAAAGGTGTTTTTGAATGATAGTGACTGAAATTGCTATGCTTCAAGAATGATCAAGTAGCTTTTCAAAATAACCGGAAAATTTTACACAGTTCTCTTGGGTCGTTTGTGACAGCTGGTGTTGCAATGCCTCTTTACCACAGGGACATATCAGTCCCAAGCTATTATACAACCTGCCAAAAATATATAAAGCCATGTTTTATTACGGAGGGTGGCGTATGTCCACGCAATAACAAACAGTTCCGATCTCAAAAACAATTTTTCTCGAAATAGTACAATGTACATGGCCAATTGTGCCACGTGCGTTTTCCAAGCGTTTGGATAAACGCATGGAAAATGCATGGTTTTTGCCTCATTATAATTAGCTAAAAACCATGCGTTTTCCATGCGGTATCCTTCTCATGGAAAATGCACGTGGCACATTTGGCCATGTATATTTAAAACAGTATCAGGTTGCCATTATAAGACAATTATGCTATCGCTGACAAAAGCACCTTACAATAGTGTACAATGAATCAATTTCATTAAACATTAATCAGTTGTGCTTCTTGTTTTAATTGCTTATAATGAAGTACACAGAATACTTGTTAATATAATAGAGTACATACAATGTTAGTTTGTTAGAGTACATACAATGTTAGTTTGTTTATTTACATTTTGAACAACTTTAAACATCTTATGAACATAAATTCATCACATACATACTGTACATTTATTCAAATACTTACATGCATACATAAAACCATCAGGTTGTTCCAGGGAACACCATAGCATCACTGATGCTGTGCCACAAGTGGGGCATTTTCTGTTTGCTTCATATGTTGAAAAATACAAACATGCAGAGAAAATCTCCACGAAATGATGCCTTTTAATAAACCACCAATAGTGGATTTTCACGGAAGGTTCTCTATAATTCCACCAGGTGGCTATGACAGAATACTGCAATTCTATTGGCTGAAAAAGTTCCCACCCTTGATTATGATTGGCTGAAACAAAGTGCTTCCTAGCAGCAGTATTTTTAGTGCTTTTTAATGTATATTTGACACTTTATCATTTAATTGATTTTTGTTATTTTTCTGAATAAGTTATATTTATTGAAACAGTTAGTTATTACCTACTGTGTCTGAAAAGCAAAATGAGTAATAAGAGGAGAGGAAAGACTTATGTCCTGCTGAATTCAGGGCTGTTCAGTGAAAAGGCTCTATTAAGTAGAGATCAAGTGCCACAAACATGGTCATTTGGGAACCACAAAATCACTAGGCTGGTGCACCAATGTAACACCCTCTCTAAGATAGATAGACAAACACTGTCAAACAGCGTCAATTACTGACGACAGACAGATAATCAAGAAAGCAACAGACCCGTGTAGTCAATCATTCGGGCACTTTCTCTTGACCCCATTTAATAGGCAGCCATTTTGTGAGGTTGCCTCGTCCGCAAAGCTTTGTTGCCAAATTGAGTGATCAGGATCTGTCAAGAGGCAACTGATGGATTACTCGACAGAGGGCGTTGTGACACATTATCTGAGATTAGCTCCCGGAGACTTCTTTCCCAAAACAAGAAACCAATGAGGATGCTAAGATTATCATCTAAGTCAACAGTCTTGTTTATAATTGCTTTCAGTGCGAGTTGGAAAGTTTCCTTGACTGTTAGCTGGAGTGTGTTAACTTTTTAGATTTTGACTAACATTTAGACATTTTAACTGTGTCTAGATTGGCTGTTCGCGCATGTCCATTTTGACTGACAGGTTACTAACTTAGATCTGTACTCCGCATAGACTGTTTTCCTAATGTAAGTTAACCCTGCTGAGTGCAAAGTGAACTTGTCTTGTGTAATAAAGGCAGTATAACAAACAAATTGGTAAATATGCCTAATGGAGAATAAGTTAGTTCGGCGTTAATTGAGATATAAAATAACTCCCTCCTATTCTGGATATAACAGATTACAATATGCAACGAGGATTTTGAAACTTTAGTCAGGTCACGTTTGCCTCATTGCTGCAAAATAACTGCTAGGAAATATATCAGCTAGTCGCAAAGATATCTGACTGTAAATGGAAGAGAGAGAGATGGCAGGGCACTTTCTGACGTTGCGCGCCTCTTCCGACGCTGCTGACCTTAACGTATCTGACGTAATTGACGTATGGTTGATGAAGCACCCACTAGTGCAGTATCTGCCGCCATTTCTAAGAACCTGTGACTGATGCTGCTATTTTCGGTATCTAAAACTGACAACTATATTGATGTGTCAATTACGAAAAAGGTACAAGCGGACGAGCTACTTTTAGGTGAATTTGCCCCATAGCAGACGATCCATCTGGATTAACGCGCACGTGCTATGACGTCATCATCAGCGGGGAAACCCAATCACGTGAGATTAAGAAAATCCTAATAAGCTAAATATAAAATTACTGCTTCGCTGGTTGCAGTACTGTAAAGCTGTGCAATTAGTAGGCCTATACGGTTGGATGGGGTAAAGTAATGACAACAAATATTTCAAATGATTAAATAAAAGAATAGCCTTTTGTATTAACAGAGATGTAAAGGAATACCATAAAGTCTTTTCATATAAATGTGTTCAATGTTGTTAAAGAAAGGAGGTGACATTGCTGTGAATCTCAAGAAGACATTTGATCAATATCTAGTCCCAAAGTGACAGAAATCCAGCAATATTAATTCAATCGAGTGTGACTGCTACCTGGGCCTCCAGGGTGGGGGCCTAGCTCAGAGGTAGCGCTCTGGGCTTCCAACCGCTGGGTCCCGGGTTCGATCCCCGGTCGAGCCTAAGTTGGATGGCTGTTTCATCCTTCATCTCATTGCCATGGTCCCTGCCTGTCCTAATTAGCCCATCAGGTGCAGAAATACAGGACGTAAAGCCCTAATCACCCACCCACCCACCTGGGCCTCCAGAAATCTATAGCCGTGTTTATCACACTCACATTCTGTTCAACAGATCATGACATTATCCCTATCCTGACCCTTGAAAGTCTTGGGGCTTCCTGTGGCAACACAACTCTACAGTTAGTTATGACCCTCTAGTCACAGACATAAACAACCTCCCTGGTTAACACAGTAAAACTTAATGTGCAGTTTATACCTGGCTGGCTAGCTCTGGCTATCCCATGCCTAGGACAGACATGAATGACCTTACTGGTTAACACATCGTATAATAACAGCCATTTTATTTATAGGTTTCAACAGATGGTTGCAAAATATTAAATAATTTATACTAACTATTTAACTAACTAACTAACTAACTAACTAACTAACTAACTAACTAACTAACTAACTAACTATCTACTAACTTACAAAGAAATCATTATCTAATACGAAATCGTATAAAATTAAAGTATAGCATTTCGCTTCACCAGTAAACATCAGACAAACCTTTTTTTTTTTATTAAAAGAGCATTGGATAATAAAAACATGTGGAAGACCAAATTTACTTTTTCAACCGAGTCCTACATCTTGGGCTGTAGACTTATCTATACCATACTGATGTCCCTGGTTAGTGCTCCCCGAATGTCAAAATCTTATCTGCATCATCTCTGATATATAAATAATTCATTAAATTCCATTCTGTAAGCTGTATTTTACCCTAGATAACCAGTAGTTTGCATGCCTAACACATTTTATGATCTGTACATGCCAAGGTCATAATGCCAAGGGCATTAAAGCGGATTAATCCCATTTTGCCTCCTTGCACATGACTTCAATGATTTATCCAGTAGGATGGCTGCCTATAAGTCTCCCATTGTCAAGTGGCCCCTGTTATTGGTCCCTATTAATCTTGTATGGGATATAGTTTGACCTTGAAAATAATTCGTTGATCGATGACCTTGAGAAACGCCGTGAGGGACAACACTTATGGGACTTAAAGAGGGTCCAATTTTCTGGGTTGTAAATTCGTTGGACAGGTGGTGTTGATGTTCAGCTGCCAGTTATCAGCTGTCAGTGGTCAGCAGCTGCCTGTACCAAGCTGTAAATATAGTCTTTAAATAGATCTACAGATATAATGGTTGTCTGACCTATGAGAACAGCAAATGTCCCACTACAGGATAGGTAGATAGATAGATAGATAGATAGATAGACAGATAGACAGATAGACAGAAAGATAGATTGATAGATCGACAGACAGACAGACAGATAGATAGATAGATAGCTAGCTAAATAGATATGGAAAGTGCAGCCCTCTAAGGCAAGTTCTAGCCCCTATCGAGGATTGATTGATGAGGTGAGGGAGAATAGAATAGAATAGAACTTGTCGGACCAATGTGGACAGCAAATGTCCCACTACAGAATAGAATAGAAAAGAATAGAATAGAATAGAATAGAATAGAAATTAAGTTTGAATCGCACAGTTTAACAATAAAACAATAACTTGGAGCTAATCAGCGACTACAGGAAAAACTATATTAGTAAAGCAGTAATACAAAACAGTGTGATAAAAGTGGACAAAGCAGCTGCTGAAACCCTGCACAAGCCTGTAGCTTGTTGATGTCAATATTGTGGTATGGTCATGATTTTGGACAATGTTTGGTTGCTAGGGTAAAGCATTGAGTAAAAGAATAAACCATTTACTACCAATATCAGTAAACATAGGTTATATTTGTTTATAGCACAGGCGTTAGCCAGTTGAAGTTTGGAATAAAATAAGTCACGCTGCAGATGCTTACAAGAAGTACACTGTATTACCATGTGCCGCCATGCTGACTGCAAGACAAAATGGGTCCATAAGAATTAATGATATTTTGACATGTAGGGGTCACAAAAAAACGAAAAATAGATATCATGAAATTTTCTTATAAGTCAGGCAAAGCTGACGTTCCTTTTTTTTGAGTTTTTAGAATGCGTTGTAATAACCCGCTGATTTTTTAAATTTTAAATCCTGTACCTTGTTGAAGAAATTAGCACAGAAGGCAACAGAGTGTTTTAACCATAGTTGCCAGACCAATGGAAGTGGTCGTCAAAGGTCTTATTCAGTCACAAAAATTCTAGACTTGTAACGTGACGGAGTGTACGCGGCTTCTGTCGTTGCCTCCACTTACCCAATTGAAAGGTATGCCCTACTTCTTCAAATTGGAAGAAAAGCAAATTTCCTTGGATTGACGAATGTCATGAAAAACTTCGCAGCAAAGTAGTTTACTAGATGTGTTATCTTGCCACCCCTACGACCTATGGCAGAAGCGTGGCCTATTCATGCCTCCATCTTGATGTATTCCTCCGAGCTGACGTCGGTAGCGCTATGGAAAGTTTTGGGGTCGTAAAAACGGCAGAGTGTTGACGTTTTTGTGTCAGAGATGTTTTGTGGAGTGCGACAGAAGGCAGACGACAAAAAGTTTCTTCACGTGTGGAGGGCGGGGGGTGTCTAAGAAATGGGGCGGGAAAAAAAGCAGACGACCGTTTGGTATTCAGAGCAGTGTGGCAGGACCTTCGCGCCACTTTTATGGAGCGCCATTTGTAACGCGCACTTGATCCACTGATTGATGTCGTTAAGTTTGAAAAGTCGTAATCAGGAGGTTTTGGACGAGTTTATTTCAGTGCAGCCGATGATTATGGTCAAAAATCAATGAGGCATACGTCTTTCTATTCTGTCCATTCAAGCCGTTTGACAACATTGAGTATATGCCTTATTGCCAGGAGCCTCCGCCATAAATCGATTCCATGCTTATCATACCATCAGCTGGGATGGTAGTTGTGAACAGACAGTATACACGACCCAGGTGGTTCCAAGTGTCATTAAGCTCCTATGAACCAGACAAATAGAATCGGTTCAATATCCCTTGGGGGCTAATCACTAGTTTCATCTTTGCTACAGTTGCTTCTAGTTGTGGTCATGCTTGGCTTTACTGCCGGGACCCGCTCACTCGGCATGAATCAGTCAATGGCTCCAATAAGATGATTCCTTATGCTTTCTATGACTATGGAGCTGCCGACTTTAGCCCAGCCGTCCCAATTCACCCATCGCCTACCCAGCCTCCCCAAGCCCCATAGCCCTTGCTCGTGCAGAAAGGCCGCTTCTAGCAGAATTACATTCATGTGCTTCCCCCAATGCAAAGAGTCATAAGACTTATGATACATCTGCTTCTGGCTCTTTGGCACTGACGAGCTTTATCAAGTATCATCTCATCATTACGTCTGCCTCTGACAGCTGATATACTTTGACTTCAAAATTTCCAATTATATTAAACGGAACTATTATATAGATGTGTGAACTTGGTACAGACAAACGAATCTCTCAGCTGGGTTTTTGCTCTTTAGGGATGCAGTGTTATTATCATAATACCTCTGTGATTACAACAATTTCTTTGGCTATTAGCAATTGTTTTGTTTTTTAATGTTAGTATATATATAAATGTTGTCTTATCTCCCACAGTCAAGATCTGAACCGTGATCAAATGTGGTTAGGTGTAATGTAGTATGAGCAAAACATTCACCAAGGCCATACAATTATCCCTGCCTGACCACCATAGCTGTAATAGCGAGGTGGCCACATTAGTGAGATAATCCATAGTGACAATTATATATACGATTTTAATGCAACCCTTTGTTGTTTTAATTAGAGGGCCTCATTGTGGAGGTGGTCATTAATTAGGTGCTGGATGATAGGTAAAGGGAGCAGTGGTGTTCACTTAATCGTGGCACCCTTGCAGCCTCTCACTTAACCTGTTCAAGCATGAGCCTTTCTCAACTCCCTGGAGAGTATACAACCCCTTACACAGAATTACCTGCAGGGGGCTAAACACTCTACAATCACCATCACTGTCTATAGGTGGATCTGCTCAGTTCCTCCACGCGATGGCGGGAGCTCGTACCTACAATCTTACGGTTTGCAGGTGAGCACCTTACCCCCAGACCACGGCATAGCTTGCTTGTTAATATTTTCTAAAACAGCAGCTACATAATAAGCGACCATGACAAGGGCCGTAATGAAGAAAATTTAATGAAGGCAACATTTATTATTGGAAAGCATAAGGTTATTGTTGTACTATCTTTTAAAAAAAAAATTTGGTTTTGGCTTTTTGTAAAGTTAAAAACATTATTTCTAACATTTATGTCAAAAGAAAAAAAAAAACGAAAAAGAATGATCAATAGCAAGGTCAGTTGGATGTGATTATAGTGAAATGTAAATACAAAGAAATCCCAACGTTACATCACTATTAGGGTCGTTTCTACTTCACTTCTAATACCAAATCATTATTATAAAACTTTTGTTGTACACAGTCCAGTGAAAGCTGTTGTGTCAAGGTTCAGGATGTGAGAGGTGTGAAGCTGCTTTGTTTTAGTTTGTTGAATGTGAGATATCCAGGAGGATATGGAGTTTGCAATGAACAGCTGAAGGGAAAGGACCATTTTATAAGCTATTTTAAATTGAATATTACAAGGAGGTGGATATTTATCATGTTTATACAAGCTGAAAAGGAAATGATTACTTGGAGTGTTTTGTGAGCTGATCTGGCATTAGTAGTGTAAGTTTGTAAGTTTTCATTATTATATTGCACTGTTTTCTATGTTTAATTTACAATGTGAATGACACTTAAGTGATTGTGATAGTAAGCCATGTATCTGTATGTATTATGAGTTAATTAATGTCTATTTAATATAGAAGGTAAACTTGTAATGGATGACAGATGAATTTGTATTGATGTTAGTATATCTATAGGTGTCTGTTTGTCCATTATGTCTGTCCTGTCTGTTTGTCCATTATGTCTGTCATGTCTGTCCATTTTTATGTGTGTCTTATACTTAGTTTGTATTTTTTGTAACAATTTCAGATTCACCGGTCTGCCACCGCGTGCTAATAAAGCTTTAGACTCTACCACCGCTTTTTTGTGTCATTCTGCCTGCACATCACTTCACAACTTTAATTTATTATTCCATTTAACTACGAAAACTTTATTAATTATTTAGAATCCTACTTATGTTACATGGTCCATAAAACGTTTACTGTTACATCCTATGACAAAGGAAGTTTTCATTCATGAGCCATGTTGGTTATTTCCTGGCTGCGGAATATAACTTTTAAGTTTTTATATGACAGAATTTGATTAAACTGAGTTCTTTCATCAGCCTACACAGTTCGTTTCAGGACTTCAATTTTGTACCAGAAGTTCACTCAGCTACAACGTGGGATTCTTTTCTCCATCGATCTACTACCCAACTTTTATTAACAGCCATATTGTTTTACTGTCTTTTTCAAATGTAAATCTTTTTGTGGGCGAAGTCAGCACATGGCTCTGCACTATGCACGCTCTGTGCAGTTACTGCCACAAAATGGACTGTCTGGCTGTAGCTGGCTATTCAAAGCTAGATCTAAAAGTACATATTTATGATATATTAGATATATTTCTTACATTTACCAAGATATACATTTTTTTTAGTGGTGGCAGGTTTAAGCTGACTTTTAGCTAGAAGTAGACAGAAGCAGCCAGTTATAGCTACAGCTACAGCCAGGAATAGGTTGCTATGAAACTAACGTATACAAGGGATAGACATGAATTACTTAACTAGTTAGCACATCGGATAATGACGGCCATTTTATTTATAGGTTGTAAAAGATGGTTGGAAAATATTCAAATCATTTATGCTAACTGACTGACTGACTGACTGACTGACTGACTGACTGACTGACTGACTAACTGGCGAACTGACGAACTAACTAACTAACTGACTAACTGACTGACTGACTGACTGACTGACTGACTAAGACTAACTGACGAACTAACTAACTAACCAATCTTCCTTATCATTATTAGATCATGCTGCTTGAGAAAAGTGACAGAAAGTTATTTGTTACGTGGGAGAATTAATGGTCTGTTAGTGATTTTTAAAATCTGATAGGATTTGTCATGTGTGTCCATATTGGACTGTTCTAAGCATTGCATAACAAAACAGAAAAAAAAAAAATAAAAATAAAACACCGAAACATGTCAGAATGCATTATTTCATAATAGCACTGCAGTATTACCTTTGATGTTCGACAAAACTGCTGTAGTAAATAACAGGTGATAATGCAAATGAACACTAATAAATCAGTGCTGCTCAGTGTGCACTATGCAATATGCTTGATCAGATTTATTTAACGATAATGTCCTATATGTCTCATGGGTGTATTTCATAAATGTATTGCATTTGTAAGCTTGCCAAGTGATTGATACATTGCGTGACATAATTGCACTATCAATACTCACTGGGCTGCTTTAATCAGTCCTTAAATGTTTTACCTTAATATAGCAAAGATGACATGTTTTCAAACAATGGAATACATTTAAGAGTTAAGACCACCCCAGTATTTAGGCCATATTTGAATTATAAGCAAGTTCTCTTTCGCTGGTATTTTAACTTTAAAAAAACATTAACTTAAAAAAAAAATTATGTTCCTTGTTTTATTATATCCAATGATATTATATGTAACCAGATGTAAATATAATAACGTTTGTGGGATGAAGAAACGATGCAATTTTTCAAAATCCCGCAAAACGTTATGTTGGACGACACATTGTTAATGCAGTCATCCATGAAGCATACTCTTCAGCAATCCAACATACCCCCATCCATCTATCATACAAGCCGTCCAACATACACCCATACTGAATGACAATGAAGCCTTCTGTTCTGCTCACAGCAGCTGAGTGGATTATATGATGTATGCATTATGTATATAATTGTGTGTAGCTTTTGTACGAAATAAAATCCACTATTATTGTAGCTCTCTATTATGATCACCTCGCTATTAGTACCAGTAAAATAGGACCACTAATTTTGGTCATAATTGCGAGGTTTCATTGTAATGATGATCGTTATTTCCATCAATGACAATAACATTGCTTTTTGGCACACGGACTAACAACAATTTGAACGAAACTTTTTATATAACTTTGAACTGCATCCAATTATTAGGGATAAAGCAAAAGTATCTTGACATGGCCTGACAGTCTGAGCCATACAAAACTGCGTTGGTGGGATCCAATAAGCTAAATGTTATTAAGACTGTTTTAGATCTTGGCACAAGCACGCAAATCAGTTGTTTTTGAAGCTTGGTATGCACGAACATTGGTTAATAGATATAGATAGATAGAGAGATAGAGAGATAGTGAGATAGATAGATAGATAGACAGATAGATATAAATAGATAGACAGATAGATAGACAGGTAGATAGATAGGTAGAGAGATAATGAGATAATGAGATAGATAGATAGATAGATATAGATAGAGAGATAGATAGACATATAGATATAAATAGACAGATAGATAGGCAGGTAGATAGATAGATAGAATGATATTTAAATGATTTATTGATTGACATTTTATCAACAGTGTATTCATCACAACAGCAAGTATTTTGTACATGTAGATATTACATCTTCCTATTAACACTCTGTAGAACTAAAAGATACCAATGCACTTTCTTCCAAGTTAGTGTTTTTTGGCTTGTTGCCAATAAAATTCCGACTTGATAAAGATGTCTATAGTCTAAGATAGATATACTCTAGTTTAGAGTAATCATTTTAGATATTTATAGCCTATTAACCTACCATTCCTCCTTCTAGAAAGAGTGGTTACGCTAAATATGAAGACTCCAGAGGCCAACACAGGACTATGGTAAATTGGTCATATATGAACAATAAAACAATCATAAGTAATGATATGTTGTATTTATTATGTCATATACATTATATGGAATATGATTTCATTGTATCATACAGTATGATTTTCTGAAGTTCAAACCAACAATATATGATTCTGCTTATAAATAGCCACGCACTTACAATTCAATATTTTACAGGGCTAATGGAACCTGCCTTGACTGCTCTTGGTACGTTATGGTGTTAAGAAGCTGTGAATGACTTATCGTGAGTTGCACAGAGGTCACTGAACACACTCCCCCGCATTTTGGCTTGGTGGGTCAAGAAATATAATGCTCAGTGTCTGATTTCCATGGTTGGGATGGTTTAGTATGGTTCTTTATCCTCATCATACCACAAGAAACCACTGGAGTGTCTTTTTATCTGCAACGGGGCGTAAATACATGGGTGCCATTACCAAATACCCAGGATGGGCTCTTTTACTTGGTGGAATCTTTTTCTGGGCCCGGTATTTAAATATCGATAAAAAATTCATTTTTCGATAAATGTAAACAGTCTGATTAATTTCAGTTTCATTGAAACTGGACTAAAAAAGCAACTCTTGTGGGAGAGAGTGATCTAAAGTAGTCGCACCATGTTTAAGCTAATGTGATCAATGCAGTAGGGGGATAATAATTATAATCAAATAGAATAAGGCTACTTAGATAGCTGAGATGTTGCTCATTAAGGGTGCCCAGGCCTGGGATTGAACCCGGGTCCTTCAGACGAGCAGGCTAGCGTCACTGCCTCCTTGACCACATACCTCCTAATGCTGCATTATATACTTTATATATTTATAAATATGTATATTGGTTTTGGTCAAATAAAAGCATTTCTCTCTCTCTCTCTCTTACCACAAGGCCCCCAGCTGCTACTTGATGATGTCTCACAACTGACTCTCTTCTGATTTCTGATTAACCGTTTTCATAAGGCAGTACTGTACATTCTCAAACTATAAAATGGCTTTATTGGAGAAACTTCTAGAAACTTCGGAAGTATTTTTGAAGTATAAATAATTGATGAGTGATGTCATTCCTCAAGTATTCATGCATAAATGAGAAGTCTGATCATTTTCTGTGCTGTTTAAACTGCACTTTGTCAATAAGGGGTACCTTGGGGGTTTTGGAATGGTCGGGGAGGAGGTGCATTGCTCCTATGGGGATACTTAACCCTCCACATCTTGTTAGTGTGTACAAGGGGGTGAAGAAATGACTAGGGGGTAAGGAGGTAGTCTCTCGTGTGCACCCCACCATTCTGCCATTTTACCCCAGGCATTGTCGATTCTATTACAAAAAAGTGGGTTAGAATTCTCTTTATCCAAACATATCGGTCCAGTCAAATGTTAGCCCATGGAGACCCATAGTGCAATCAATGATGCTGCGGCCCAGTGATACAAGAGTACTTGATATTATATCTTGTATTTTGTATTCAGTGTCTATGCTGAGAAAAGTACTTGGTGTTTATGTTAGACAAGTAAAAGACCCCACCCATGGGGTAAATGTGTAACATGGTGTGGAGTCTGTGTACTCCAAGCTTTATAGTCTCATCATTTACGTGGGTAAGTCTTTATATCCAGCCCATGGCGGCCCAGGGTACCATGATGCTACCAGCCAGAGATGCAAGAATTACTTGATATATGTCTTGTATTTGGTGTCTATGTTAGAGTAGTAAAAGACCCCATCCATGGGGTATTTGTGTTACATAGTGTGGACTCCAAGCCTTATCAACTCATCATTACGTGTGTCTCATATGTCCACATATTAGTCCAGTCAAGTGCTGTCCCATGGAGATCCTAGTGTACAATGATGCTGCTGCCCACAGATACAAGAATTGCTTGATATTATAGAGTGAAATCGGTGTCTATGCTAAGGCAAGTTAAATACCCCACCCGTGGAGTAAATATGTGGCATGGTTTGGACTCACAGCTTTATTTTTTGAAATTTTTGTCTATGCTAAGGCAAGGTCAATACCCCGCCCATGGAGTAAATATGTGGCATGGTGTGGACTCGAGCTTATAATTTATATGCTGAAAATATGTTTTTTTTTGTCATACAATTGAGAATGTCTGAGCATCCTGAGATTAACCAATTAAAGCTTACCAATATTTTGTTGAATTCTAGCTCTTCTTTAAAATCATGCTTTCTGTCAAGGTAAGTAAGTGATTGATGTATTGCACATCATTAGAGATGTTGAATTAGACAAGCTTTTGGAAACCATTTTATTGCTAAATAAAATTGCATGTACATGTATAGTACTTGTTTCTGGACATCATAAAAAGACAGCTGTACTCCACTGACACCACACAATGAAAGAATATGTCATATCTTATTGTGACTATAAGAATTTGCACAATTTACCTATTTATCAGAAATAGTTGACGAGATCTACAATTTCGAATTTGAAATAATATTATGAAACACTCTCAAACTACGTTCATTCTAGGAAGTGTCAGACTTGGCATTACAGCCTTCCCGTTTTCTCTTGTTGTTACAAAAAGTGCCGCAAGGGGTCGCCAACCTTTGAGGCCGGAAGTCGCGCTCTATCACCGGAAGTGCACAGGATTCCTTAGACGAGCATAACAACACTACTGTGTTTGACTGGTACACAAACCCTAGTCTCTGTCAGCTTCGCAAGGGTTTCTGGAAAGGCAGTATCAATGATAGGCATTTGTATGCGTCCACATACATTGATAATTGAGCTCTGTGTGTTAGCGTACATAGAACGAGAGGAGAGGAGAGGAGAGGAGAGGAGAGGAGAGGAGAGGAGAGGAGAGGAGAGGAGAGGAGAGGAGAGGAGAGGAGAGGAGAGGAGAGGAGAGGAGAGGAGAGGAGAGGAGAGGAGAGGAGAGGAGAGGAGAGGAGAGGAGAGGAGAGGAGAGGAGAGGAGGGGAGGGGAGGGGAGGGGAGAAGGGAGGAGAGGGGAGAAGAAAAACAGTATTGTAGTTATTAAAAAGGAGAGAAAGATGTATATAAATACTATTCATACCATTATAATTTTATTACACCGATTTCAGTCTTGATACATTGCCATATTTTACATCTAAAATTTACTCTTTAAGGAAAATAGGATAACCTGGAATTTCAATTTATTACACTATCATTTACCATGACCTAAACGTTACACCACTGACAAGCACGTGCAAGGATAGTTACTTACGGTTCGTGCCGCAACTAGCCAGAAGAGCTGCACTAAGGCATTCACTGAGAAAGAAGGGTAAGGAGGAGAGCAAGCCTGAAACGCCATTTGCTGCACAGGCCGTAGAACTATAGAAAAATATAAATGATGTATTTCTAACAATGGGAGTTATAATTAAAGTGTACAAAGGACTTTATAAGACACATTGTAAGATAATACATATATTTACCTCGTATAACAAATACATCACTGCAATGCGTCAAATGTAAGTTTTTTTAGTCAAAATAACGAGGCCAATGCACCCATCCAATGTATTTGTTAATCTGTCAATCTGTCAACCGTCCATCCAAGGCCAGCACCACTCAACTGGATAGGAAGCCGGCAAAATATTATGTATGACATAAAGCATGTCCATCCAATCTTTAGGCAAGATCCTGACATGACACACTCTGCCAGATGATGCCAGTGTGCCAGATATGTCTTTGTCCCTGACTTTTGTCATATCCCCTTTCACAATTGGCGTTTGCTGACCACGCCTGGGTCTTATTACATCTTTTTGGAACAGCTTTGTTCATTTTATCGAACACCTGCCAATCTCACAAGACTGTCACCAATAGTGTGATTACGTTACTGGGGTATACACTATACGATGTAATTCGTTCGTATGTGGGTCACAAGGTTAAATAGGTACGTCTAGTAGGGTCCAAAATAAACGTCCACCTATTTTTTCAACATGAAACACACTTCAGTGAATAATCATAATATGATGACAAGATAGCGATTTGCATTGGAAATACAGGAAAGTGAAGGTACTCTGCACAGTAAGGGATTATTATAGGTTAAAAATTTGGGGTTTGACCTATTTTGGAACTTTCCTGTCCATTATGTAATGCCCCAAGCTTTTTAAAAAACAAACAAAACAGAAAAAAACAACATTGAAATACGAATAGACAATTATTCTTGATCCTGCGGAAATAACTAGAGTTACCTGAAGTTACAACAATAAATCGAGCCTTCGAAGTAGAAACATTGAATATTCTGTTTCGGTGAAACCACACATATCGCCATTTAACACCCTGCTCCATTAAATAAGTCATGAAGTGACCTCCGAATTTAATTAGTTAAGCTGCAGATCGTCTAGTTTATTTGCAGGTAGCGGTGTGTAAACATAATACAAGAGATGTACTATATGTGTCACCTGTATGATTTTTAAAGGGACGTCGAGATTTTGGTGAGGTTCAAACTCGCGACCTTCTGCGTGTAAAGCAGACGTGATAACTACTACACCACATAACCATGTGTTAGTGGTAGAGTTGATTCCACCAGTAAAACTAGCCTGTATTCCTGCTTGTGACACAATTTTGAAATTTCACAATCACAACAGGAAGAGGTTCTGGCGAGTTTCGAACTTGCGACCTTCTGCGTGTTAAGCAGAAGTGATAACCACTACACCACAGAACCACTGGGTAATTTAGAAGTGGGTTCCAACAGTAGTAGTATAGGCTTCACCATGCAGACTAACGCATACAGCAGGTGGCGCTACTGTTGTACTGTGAGGTGCTGCCACCACACACCAGTCAGCAATGTGTGGTGCTGCCACCATGCTATGTATATATGTACTATATAAGGATCTGTGAATCATGTATACACATAGGTGTAATTAATTACACTAATTAATCATATAGATAATATATTTTAAATAAGGCACAGTGTTGTAATAAACAAGGATACATGCATAGCTGTCTTAGAACAGTGAATTTTGAAAGAACCAATGAGTATTGGATATGAATATAGCTTGTTGTACAAAGGACCAATGAAAACGGAGGTGTTGTTTATGTTACAAGTGTATTACCATTCTGTCTTGAAAGGGCTCAGTACTACAACAGACACTCTACAGACAACACAATGGGTACAGTTTTCAGATGGCTACTTGTTGGAAGTAAGGAGTGCAAAGAAGAAGTTCACCATTTTATTCTCCATGAAAGTTCAGATAAATTTACATCGTTAGATCAGTGTAAAGCCAATTTTAAGGAATTTGAGGATTGTGACCAGCGTTTCAATGAAACACTACAGCGTGAGATTCCTATGTCGAGAACCAGTCATCAAAGATGTCATGAGTTTTGCTTTCAATACTATAGCAAGTACACAGTCAGATGATCCTATGTCATCATCTTCCGAAGAAGATGAAGATTCTACCAAGGATCACCCTAAGAGAGACAGAAAGGTTAAGGACCACCTTCACTACTATGATTACGAGGACTATGATCATAATGAAGATGGGGATGAACACATCAAACAGGTTGTGTCTTGGGAAGCATACAGGAAGGCCAAGTGTACCGTTGATGGTCATTACACCCTTTTCAGACGGCATGATTACGTCTCAAGCGATATGATTTTTCGGATTATTTTTTCCACAAAATCCATGATTATCACCCACAATGGCGGGTTCACATGTATGGATTATAAACTAACCGTTAAATTCTTTAAGAATTTCCCTCCTTAATTTTTCAAACCAGTTAGGACTTGTTAATTAAATATATTCAAAGGGACCAATGGTGATGTGTTTACACAATGTTAACCAATCATAGCAAGAGTGCAAATGTTACAACAGCACATCTTATATACGGTGATGCTAAGAGTTAACAGACATAGACACTAGGAAAACATTGCACGCTGCACATCGTTTCAACCATGGATATTCTAGCAAAGTATGCGGCTGTGATTAGTACCACAATAGATGGTATGGTTGTAGCACGACACTTGAAAAATGAAAAACTTCTCAACATAACAGCTTATCTAACACTGTTATATATGGAAAAACCAGATGACCAAGCGTTTGAGTTAGTGGAAATGCTGATACAACAGAACAACACCAGAGGAATTGCACGTCTTTTTCACATCATACAGAAGGACTACAAGGATCTGGCTAGTACAATCCCCGAACTGTCATATGGTGAAAGGTTTTCAGTAAACCTTGGTGGTGATGTCTTTCTGAAAGTGCTTGTTAATGATGGGGAGGTAACAATTGACATCAGAGATATGCAGGTATGTGTATATTCCTAATTAACAAATTTGAGTAATTTCACATATAGAGCTACAATTATATATTTCATATAATGTATTTTTCACTGTTCACAGCAGGATGATGTCCGAGATCAGTGCGACAGCTATACCATACCTTTACAGAGGTACAACATGCTTGTACAGGTGGCTGATATCATAAAAAACAATGTTGGAACAGACTACTATTTTCACATTGGAGCCAACTGTTTTATTGAAACCTTGTCAACATCAGAAAATATACATTTCGCCAAGTATGAAGAAATTTATGAAGATGTGCATGCTTTATCAGTTGATGAAGGGATTGCTCTTAACAAGTCACAGTTTAATGTCATTGTTGAAAAAATGTGTGAAATAGAGGCTGTGATTCCTGAACTCAGTGCTATTGTACCATGTTATTTAAGAGAGGACCACCAAAATCAGCTTGGTGCCATGATGTGTCCAGAATGTAACCCTTCCAAAACATTTCTATAATGTCCAAAACCCATGTGTAGCAACTTAAGCTATGTTGTTTATTTTTGGAGAGAAAACACGGTTTTTTTTACACTTTTAATAAACCATTCATAACAAAACATTTCGTGTAGAGTTTTTATTTTTGACTTGTTTCACATTAAATTTAACACAAGAAGGAGCCACCAGTCGAAATAGCAAGAAGCACAGTTACACATGCTTAGACATACATGTCACGTGATGTATGTAAAAAAACCTTATAAGTGTAACCTTACTGACACATCTTTCATCATTTTCAAGACAACAATGGACGAGCATACAACCAACCGGTTGAACTCGCATACATCTGTAGTGTCAGCTGACAAGTGGGTCGTTTTGGGGAAACATATACCAAAAAACGAGATTGTCTTTTTATGTCAGATGATTGTCATATACACCATTGTTATCAGTGTGATCATAAACATCTCCTTGGGCAACAGTAAAGAGACGTGGTTATTTTTGTTGTCGACAAGCCTGGGGGCAGTGCTCCCGAGCCCCAAGTTGAAATCTGCAGCAAAAAACGTTGTCACAAGGTACCAATCACCTGAAAATCCAGGTGTTTGAAGAATACAGAATGGGTGAACGCCCAGCCGTTGACAAGTACTTGTCTGACATTTACTACAAACCCGGTAGCCCTGCCAGTTTCTATGGAGTAGCAAAACTCTGGCAATACATCAAAGACAAAAGAGATAAACCCCCGGAAATTGACTACAACACTGTGAAAGAGTGGCTGGATCACCAGACAACTCATGCCATTCATTCTACACCACCCAGCAAGTTTCCTACAGAGGCAATAGTTGTTGATTACATGGAGATGCAGTGGGATGCTGACTTGGTGCAAATGACTGACCTGGCAAAGTACAACAGAGGTTTCAAATATCTGCTTGTATGTATTGACCTGTTTTCAAGATTTTTGTGGTTAAGACCGCTCAAGACAAAAACATCAGTAGAAACGGCAAATGCTTGCAAGGAAATTTTCAGTGAAGGACGACACCCTGAAACGCTCAGGACAGACCAAGGGAAGGAGTTCTTAGGGGCACCTTTTCAAGAGTTGCTTCAAAGTTACGGCGTTGCACATACTATAGCCTACGGTGTCCACAAAGCCTCATATGCCGAAAGAGTTAACCGCACAATTGAAAACCGTCTCTACAAATACTTTTATGAGAACCAGACATTTAACTTTATCGATATAATAGATGATATAGCACGCTCATACAATAATACCACACATGGATCAATTCACATGCCACCAGCGACCGTTAACAGAGAGAATTCCAGGGCGCTCTATGAAAACGTGTATGTGCCTATCCTTAATAAAAGGGCCAAACAACGAGTCAATTTCTCATTTGAAATCGGTGATCTGGTCAGGTTAAGTCGTGCTCAAACGCCTTTCAAAAGAGGATACCTGGAGAGTTTCACTGAGGAAATTTTCAAAATCTGTAACAGGATACCGTCACATCCGCCACGTTACAAGGTGCAGGACCTATTGGGGGACATCATCAGAGGGTCATTCTACCTACAGGAGCTTCAGAAAGTTCCTTTAAAAGACGCAGAAGACATAGAGTATAAAATCAACAAGGTTCTGTCAACAAAGACAGTGCGAGGCAAAAAATTCAGTCTTGTGAACTGGTACGGATATTCAGATAAATTCAACACATACATACCGACACTCAACATAAAAAAATACACCGGAAAGGTGTGAAAAAAAAACACAATGTATATCTACATTTCCAGCCAACAGAGTGATGACTTCTTTACAGACAACAGCGCAGAAGCCTTCAGAGTTAGGCTACCCAAACCACTTCATCTATCACCGATGTCAAGGTGGTATCTCGCCATTCTAGACATTGATCTACCTGTTCTTAAAGACGGCTTTAGCACAGATTACATCACCATTAACAGTAGCACATGTGAACCCAGTATTGTTAACACTACTTTGCAACCCATCCTCAACAGAATATACGACTATGAACTTCAAGTAGTCACACCTGTGACCTTTGACACCCCGCGCTATGTTCCTCTGACAGTGGACATCCTCGACACAGTTGACATCTATTTAACTGACAGTCAGGGGGGCACTCCGTCATTCGCACCTGGACAAGTGTCCTGCACGTTACATTTGCAACAAGAAGACATCTAAAACTTTTCGTCATGGCTTACAATACGCAGTACTATTCTACCGAGGGGGGTGGTGACTACAAGGCTTTCCTGGAACACTTTAAGAAACAGGCAGAGGGTGCTGACAGACCGCTGGTGTTCAACACTCATGTTAACTGTACAGTTTTCAAGAAAGCGAGGACAGGCAGGGGGCATCTCATACTTGTTAACACCCGCAAGGACAGTGGTACAACTAAAAATGGCGAAAGGGTTACTAAATTAGAAATTGTTGACCCAAATGAGGCCGAGAGGAGGCGGGCGCTTTCCGAGGCGGTCAGGGATGAAGTCGAGGTCACTAAAGAAGCTGATCAAGAGACAAGTGTTCATTCAGCTCTGGGAGGTCGCAAGAGACGGACCAACACACAACGTGCAGACAGTTCAAGGAACAGTAAGAGTGCAACGGCTGTTACAAAGTCTAAGATTAGGAGGGTCAAGGACGTTTTTGACGACTAGAAAACTGGTGCTCTTTCATGAAATATATATTTTTTTCCTTTTTAAAATTTTCTCAACATGACACAGACTGTTTTGTCAGATTCGTACGTTGGTTATTCAGAGGAGCTGGCTATTTTTGAGAAGCCATTGCAAAATGTTGGGGTACAAAGAATGCACTCTTCAACATATTACCCCATCAATGACTTTTCAAATCAGGGAGTCATTCAGTTTAGCGTGCCGAATAACGGTGGATCTTATCTAGATCTGAGATCTACAAGGTTGAACATTACGTGCAAGATAGTGGGGCGCAATGGTGAGGAAATTAAACCCCCAGTATTTATGCCTGGTGTTAGCTCAGATGAATCTGATAGTGACGAGGATGATGGCGCAGGTGCCGGTGCCGGTGCCGGTGCCGGTGCAGGTGCTGGTGCCACTGCAGGAGCAGGTGCTAAGAAAGTGGAAAAAGCAGACGATGGGAAAATAGCTGCAGCCGTTTCAGTTGTTAATAACTTTATGCATTCCATGTTCAGCAGAGTTGATGTGGCCCTACAGAACAAAGTTCTGACTCATTCAGACCAGTCCTACCCCTATCTGTCGTACATGAAGGCTTTGCTATATACCAGTGAAGAAATGAAAAATGGTACTCTACAGATGGCCATGTATTACAAGGACACGGGCGGTGAACTAGGGGACACTAATTGGCAAACTTCAGACAATTTAGGTATGAACACAAGAGCTAAGTATTTTCTGCATTCAAAAGAAGTGGACATGTGTGGACACCTATACAGTGACATCCTAGAACTGAGTCGCTTTATTCCTAACGGTGTACCCCTGAGTTTAACCCTGTATCCTAGCACTCCAGAGTTCTGTCTCCTGGCCTCAAGCAATACACCTGGAAAATTCAAAGTTGTCATAACCAAGGCATCATTGGACGTTGCAATGGTTGATGTTGATCCTATCATTTCTGTGGCTCATGCTGAACTGTTGCAAACAAGACCAGCAATTTTCCCATACATTAAAACTGAAGTAAAAAAATTCACTCTGGCCAAGGGGGTGTTCTCGGGAGAGTTCAATGACCCTTTTAATGGCAGGGTTCCTGCTGAAATGGTGTGCGGACTGGTGTCAGACTCTGCAAACCATGGCACCTTGGGGGAGAACCCCTTCCTGTTTGAGCACAGCTGTCTGAACTTCATACAGGTCACTGTTGATGGTCAAGACCTCTCCCAAGGGCCCATACAACCTAGGTATGTTACATCGTCTACTGATAATACAAACAGTCAGTACATGGACGCTTACAAAACACTGTGCGGTGTTGATGGGTATGGCTACGCCATACCTGTAACGAGAGAGGACTATCCAGGAGGTTACTGTCTTTACAGGTTTTTCTCTGAACCATCAAGCTCAGGGTCAAATGATGATGTCATACCACTGAAAAGGAGCGGTAACATGAGAGTGTCAATAAAATTTGACAAGCAGCTGACAAGACCTACAACCCTAATAATTTTTGCAAAGTTCCCGGCTGCCCTGAAGATAGACAAAAACCGTGCAGTATTTGAAATTTGATCATTCCAGAGTCATCAGTAAAGCTGTTAACACCATGACAAGTGTCCAGGGGTCTTTGACACAGTTCGAACTGCCTAAAAACATACTTGTCACAGGTTCAAGCCAGGCTGGAAAGACCTTTTTTGTGAAAAACCTCTTGCTACATCATGAGGAAATGTTCAAACCGCAGGTGAACAAAATCATATATTGTTTTACCATATGGCAAGATAAGTATGAAGAACTGGAGTCATCTCTAGGTGATCTGATTGAATTTAGGACTGATATACCTACAAAAGATGAACTGGTGCAAATATGGCAGGACACCAAAGGTGAAACCCTTTTGGTGCTGGACGACAAAATGACCAGTCTAGAAGACAATGCACAAGGCAAAGCTGTGGTCGAAACAGTTTGCGTTCTCTGCCACCATTGCCACATCTCATGTATAATCACTTTGCAAAACATGTACCATGCTAGCAAAGCTGTTAGAGAGATAGGTCTAAACTCGCAATACATATGCCTGTTCAGAAACAATAGAAGTGCACGTCAGATTAAAATGCTGGCTTCTCAAACTATGCCTACACAGATTCCTTATTTCATGGCTAGCTACGATCTGGCAACAGCTCAAAATTACGGATACCTCGTTGTGGATTTATCCGCAAATATTGATAACCGTTATAAATTGAAGACTAACATTTTTCCACAGGATCAGACAGTTATTTACATGCCCAAAAAATGAACCTGATCAAAGAAAATATCATATTTCTCCAAGCTGTTGCAACTTTGTCTAAGAAGCAGGTTAAGGAACTTTTGAAGCATGCTGAAAAGGACCAAATAAGGGCGATAGGTGAAATAGCCAAAAATGTCTTGACCAACAACCTTAGACCCCCTGAGTCTTATAAAGCTGTCATGAAAAAGCATAGGTGGGCCATTAGAGCAATAGCCGAGGACAGAGCAGCACACCGTGTCAGACTACAGACCATTGTAAGAAAACCTGACGCTGTGTCACACATGATCTGTGCCGTTCTGGACAAACTCACAGCTCTTACTAAACAGTAATGGCCGAAGAACACATAGTATTACCAAGAGAACGCTATCAAAGAATGCTCGATCAAATGGCTGAAAAGAAACAGGGTTCTGCAGAGGAAAGAGACAATTCACACCAGGAGGGCGAGAAAACAAATGAACAGCACGATCGTTCAACACCAGAGGACGCCACCAGTGACAGCCAGGGTAGCAGTGACCTAGAAAGGACTAGGGATGATGTTACAGAGGCCGGAATGCGTGCAGTTGAACATCGTGACATGGCGCCTCCAGGCATTACACCGGGGGATCTGAAAAAGCTTGTGGACACAAAACGCAAAAAAACACTCAAAACCAAGTCTCAACGCCAGACTCCCAGGGGAAAAAGTACCTTGTTAAGGTACCAGCGAGGTACACCTGCAGCAAAAAAATTTAAGAGGAAGCCTGCGTCCAAGGCCCTTGCCCATATTAAGAAGAACTGGGTGAACATTGTGTGATTGCGAAATATGAATTGCATGCAGAACCGGTTTTTGTAAAAAAAGTTGTTGTTTTTAAAAATGACGGTTAAGGTCCATTAAACGCTCTTTGAACCCACAAGAGACGTGCTCATTTCATTGTTCCGCTGTTAATCATTTTTAATTGTCTAAATGAAAGATTTTTACGCAGTTAGACGTTTGACCATATTTGACCACATGTCGATGTGGACCGTGCATGAATTTGTCTATGCATGAATGGTGTTTTAAACAACGATGTGTTACCTATAATTTTTTAATTTGAATTGCGCAATATTTTATTTTGTAATTCGTTTCAAACTGTGTATTAAATGATGATACTGTGTAGCTATGCTAGACGCTAAAATGTTTGTTTTCACTGTTATGACGATGCCTAGTGCTAATCAGTTATACTAAGCAGTATTAGACTTTTGAACTTTTTCATTGTTTTTGCAAAGCCTTGTCAAAGTTGTTTTTTACGAAAAATTGAAATATATCTGACTAAAACATGTATATAAATTAACTATTAAATAAACTTTGTGAAAATTTTAATTTGTGTACGAGTTTTTGGATAAGTCCTAACAGGAAAAACTGTGGTGTCTTTTTTTGAGGGTGATAAACAAAAGACCAGTGTGTTAAAACCAGTTACACAACTTCCTTTTATTTTTACTGGTTTTAATGCGTCGCTAACCAAAATGGTAGCCTGTCAAGACGTGTCCAGTAGAGGAAACAGCTTACAGATGTCGACCATTGGCTAGAACCCTAGCACGTGCGTATAGATCCTCTCATAGCATGTGGCGACCCTAGTGAGCGTTCGATGAAACAGCGTTGTAATTGGCTGAGATGTCCAAAAGTCCTCCCCTTCACACAAAACAAAGGTGAAAGTCATATAAAAGTAAAAAGAGCTCATTACACAAGCACCTACTGCTCCACCAGTTGACCAGCCTTTCAAGCATCCTTCCTGCCGGACCCCACGCTCTCAGCATCCACTGCTCACTCGTCGTCATCATGTCAAAGTTAGCACGAAGTAACACATCTGAAGCGAAGGTGTTTCACACCGACTCGGGGACATTAGTTCGCGGAAAATTTTTATGGTTCCGCGAACTAGGCTCGCGAAAATTCCTGGTACTGCAACGTTACAAAGGTTTGGTGAAGCTACATTTGAGAAATTACGTTTTGGAGGAAGAAGAATACGTGTTGGTGCCGACGAAACGAGGCGTAGTCTTAGATAAACAGCAGACCAGAGATCTCCTCTGCGCTTTACCAGAATTGAGCAAGGTCATCAAAAATGTAAGTTTTACTTTCAAAAATTATTCTATTTTATTGAAACAACACCCTTCAAGTGTTCTTTTATAAGTTCCTTTTAAAAAATTTTTTTTTTTTTTGCTTTTTTTCTGAGAGATTTTCCCCAAAAAGTAACTGATTTACTTAAAAAACTATTTTTTCACTGTATTAAAGCACTTATATACAGCTCTTTTAAGTAAAGTAGTTTATTTTAAAATAAACGTTTTTTGCAGAGATCTCCAAGAAACTTATTTAATTAAAAAAGTCAGCATGTATGTATGTATGTATGTACGTATGTACGTATGTATGTACGTACGTACGTATGTATGTATGTAGGTAGGTATGTAGGTATGTATGTATGTATGTATGTATGTATGTACGTGTAAAATTTTCAAGCACCGATTTGACACTTTTCTTGTATTTTTTTTAAAAAAAACAGGGCAAAGACTTTGACAGTGACGAGGAACTGCCGGCGGACACCAATACGGGGGCTGATGAATCGGGCCCCGTCATGTTTGATGACGATGACTGTGAGCCCGGCGATGCTGGGACTGGGGAGTGCCTCCACAATGGCACGGATGAAGACGGCTTCAGAGACTTCATTCCGGCCGAATTAAAACACCACGTGGGGAAAAACGTGTTCGCTGTTGCCAAGAAAGCGTACAGCTCCCTAGATGTACGCCATTACTTTTTTACGAATGAAAATCCTAAATCTGTGCATCCGACACGTAAGGGCATCAATCTAGGCGAGTACGAGTTCGAGAAATTAAAGAGGTTTCTACCTCAGTTGGAAGAAACGTGGCAAGGTTTGAGAGAGCTGCCAGAATGCAACACAACGCACAAGACGCCACTTTCGCAGGCACGTTGTGTTCATTGCATGCCGATGCCTAAGAGCAACAACTTGCAGAACAAGGCTGGGCCGCCTGTCAGCTTTGAAAATGATGACACCCTGTTGGAAGATGCCGAGGGGTATGTGCCCGAGCAGTTCACCAGCATTCTACCGGCGGCAACATCATCGCCACCGCCTCCAAGCACTCCGGCGAAGCGTCCCCGGCTAAGCGATGTGACCCCTGCCAGGCCCCTGAAGCGGCCCAGGGCATCACCGGCAGCTTGAGGGGTGCAAAAACGGCTGTGTCATAGGACGACTGGTGCCCCCCCCCCCACACACCGTTGTCTAAGCGTCTTTTTTTTTATATTTTATGTAGTTTAGTGCTTTCAAAACAGGTGGTCTGGTTTCAAAAAGGGCAGATGAGAGGGAGCAGCACGTCTACGTGATGAGGACTGGACAACCTCGTCATAGCATCCTTCACCTGAAAAACCTGGTCGCACCAGTACCACCACGCGTGGTTATTGAAAAAAAAAAGACGCACCACGCAATATTTAGCCTTTTTTTCTTTTATAAGCGAAAATAGAGGAACAGTGTATCGTTTGTTAGCCTCAAAATGTGTGTTTACATATCTATCTCTACATCTTAAAATTTTTTAACAACTGTTTTTTATTTTTTTTGTTTTAGAAAACGAATGCTACGCATGTGTAGTTTTTTTTTTGTGGTAAAAAGTAAAAACCTATCATACGTTGTTATTACGTAACTACGTAACTACATACATATTCCTTTTTGATATGTCTTTGACACAGTATTTTTTTCATGTTAAAAGAGTATTTTAAAAATGTTCACTGCAAAATGATTTTTGGGTTTTTTTCAAAATAAAAATACACTGCTATAGTTTGCTTGCGTAGTGTTTTTTAAAAGCTTATGTCAACTCGTCTGGTTATTATTTCTGTTTTTTGGATACGAAAAGACAATTATCTATTAACTTAGAAAGCTTCACTTTTTTGAACATACAGTTTTGTTTTTTGTTCATAATTGTAATTAAAAAGCCCCTCTTCGAGTGAGTGGGAGATATATTATATTATATTTTATTTTATTATATTATCCGTTTGCAAAGTTTTACATTATTAATTGCAACGTCTGCAAAAAACAAAAAAAAACAATGAAATGAAAAGATGCTGTTTCAAAAACTATATATATATAGCCAACCAGCAGGCGGCAAAGCCGCCTGCTTAGGGGGGGTGCGTGCCGCGGCTCTTAAGAGCCGACCGGCACTCTGTGCCTCCGGGCGGTATTGTACCGCGCGGCCTTATGCCACGTGGCCTTTGTGCCGCGCGGCACGTCGTGCCAAGCAGCATTTAAAGGGAGCCGCTCCCAGCCGTCTCTCTCTCTCTCTCTCTCTCTCGATCTCGATCTCGATCTCGAACAAACAAACCAAAGAAAATGTACAAAAAAGAAAATATATTGTGTTTTTAAAATGACACCATTTTATTAACCAAAACCCCCCTCCCGCCCTACACACTGCGCCATACCCCCCACCGTATATACACCCCACATATCCATACACAGCACTCGTGCATACTATATATATGCCAAAAACAACATCATGGTAAAGAAATTACTGATATACAAGCGTCCATCAAAAAAAAAAAAAGACACAAAACAGACAGACATACGGACAGGCCGCCAGGACTGTAAAAAACGTATTGTAAAAAATAAACTGCGCAAAAAATATCAAAGTGAAGGGATCCAAACCTTCTACACGTGTTTTTTAAAAGTATTTTATATATACAATCTTAGGGCCAAGTTCAACTGTGATATGTTATACACATACATATATATTATATACATGCCATTTTACGACGCCATCTTATGACGCGTCTATGCTAAGCGAGTATATTGTAAAAACGATTTCAAGTATAATATGTACATCTGAAAAATATTTTAAACGTATTCTGCACTTTTATATATTTTATCCTGCACCATAACTTTGTATGACTAGACATTTAAAAACGGTATTTTTTCGTACATGTTTTTACAGTAAAAATATTTTACAACACTTTTTACATTATACAGAACATGTCCTAACACGCACAGACATTTTGTGGAGAAAATTTTTGTTTAAATATACAAACGCGTGCAACATCAAAAAACGGTAGGAAATCACACTCCTTGCCAAAAAAATGGGAGGAGAGAGTTCAGACAACTGTCTCACAAAATCCACTAATGTCTGCTTCATTGTCAAAGATGTTGAACTGGACATCTTCATCAATAAGGACGCGGCGAGGCCATCTATCTATTCCAGCGGTAGCTTGAACATCAACCACGTGGCTGTCCGCCTGTATACCCTGCTGCTTCAGAGGCGTCGACAACTCGCCGAGTTCCTCGACGTATGCAGAGTCACTAAAGCAGGCTGTGGCGCCGGCCACATGTTCCTCAGGGGGTCTGCAGCCTGTACCTGTACCTGTACCTGTGCCGGTAGGACATCTGAAAACAATTGTGTTAATAAATTAAGCGTTTTTTAAAAAAATTGTGTTGAGCAAAAAAAATTAATAAATAAAATAAAATAAATAATAATAATAATAATAACACATTCCATTTGTTTTTTGACCCTCCCCACCCATGCAGGAGAAAAGATGAAAAGCATGACCACTCACTGCGTTGAGATGTCGATGACCTCTGCCACCGTTGATGCCAAATTTTGCAGGGCCGCTCCTCCGACAGGGCCTGCAAGGCGGGCGAGCAGAGCACGCCCCCAGGAACACCGGCAAAGGGCCTCCACCAGCCGAACGAATCCAGGGTGCCCCTGTAAAAAAAAAAAAATAAATAAAAAATAAATAATGTGTTTAGTACAGTAGAGCACAGTATTACGAACCAAAAAATTTTTTATGCACATATTTCGAGGCCTTTAAAATTAACTTTTATCAAAATATTTTCACAAAGTTTTAAGTTCTAGCACAATTAAAATAACATTTTTGGGGGTTTTACTGTACTTTTTTCCAAAATAATTAAACCCATTAGGATTATGAAAAACTAATAATGACATAAAATAATGTGTTTAGTACAGTATAGCACAGTATAACGACCTCAAAAATGTTTTATGCACATATTTTTTGGAGACCATTAGAATTAACTTTTATCACATATTTCACAAGTTTTAGGTTCTAGCACAATTAAAATAACATTTTTGGGGTAGATTAATTCAGGACCGGCACAAGTCGAAAATGCAAAAATTTAGGAACTTACACGTCTGAAGAACACAAGAAGCGTGGTGCACGTGGCAATGACAGCTACAAGGGCAATCACGCCGATGGAAAGGCCCGCGATGCCCAGAGCGTTGCCATCCTCAACGCTGTCACTGTCTTCAAAAAACAATCCTGAGGGGGGCCTAGAAAGCCTGGACAGTTCGGGTGGTCGTGTAGTTGGTGCCTCCTCCACCCCAGGGTCGCAGAGGATGCATACGTCATGGAGCATTTGTCGTCGGATCAGCGGTCTGTCAGCACAGTAGGGCGTAGAAGTCATAGCTATTGTAGATAAGCGGTCCATTTCTATTGCCGTGAATTCCGGTATGTACCTTAGCATGGCCCTACCGCTACAGTCGGCGAAGATTTCACGCCCTCCGTCGATGTAGTAGCAGGCGCACACGCGTCGTCCTGTATCAGCCTGTCCGCAGTCATATTCATATCCATAAGTCCTAGGGTCTGGCGCAGTGTTCGTCGTCAACGGTATCAGCCCCGAAAAAAAATATGTTAAAAAAATGGCATCTAAAAAAACCTTCCTCATGCTCTTGTCTCTCTGTAAGAAATGACAAAAAGCATGTGATTAATACGACTGGAAAGAACTAATTTTAATCAACAATATTTGCTCTGAAACATCTGGCTAATTAGGTCAGTTCTTAAACAAAAGCTTGCACCTGATTCTTTACAAATACGCGGACAATATTTGCGCTGAAACACCTGGCTAATTAGGTCAATTCATAACAAATACGCTAAGTACGCATTAGTTTAAAAAATCGCAATTACAGTAAATGTTCTGATAATTCAGACGCGTAAAAGCGGCGATATAAGAGCCTGTTTAAATTCGCAATTTTTGGAATAAAAAAAAAATGTTGGCAATAGTAATGAAGATTTTTTATTTATTATTATTTTTTTTTTTTAATTTTTTTTTTACCGTAAGAGTTCTGATTGCCGCACAATTTTGGAATACAGCACTTTGTCGGTGTTAGTAGCGGTGATTTCTTATAGTAAAAAATTTTTTTAATACTACGCATTGGGGGGAAATCAATTACCGTAAATGTTCTGATAGTTCAGACGCAAAAGTTGTGGCATAAACAGTTCTTTAGATTCTAAATTTTGGAATACAAAATATTGTTGGCTATAGTAATGAAGATTTCTTATACAAAAATAAAAAAATGTTTACCGTAAGAGTTCTGATTGTCGCACATATGTTCACAATATTTTACACTCTTGTTATATAAATGAATTAAAACCCAAAATGTGCTGTACATATGAGCCACTGCTAGGGGAGGGTAAAACAACGCCTGTAATGAAAATTATAGCTTCTTACCATAGCTAACAAAATTACAAATTATTTTTTTTTGGTCTTACCTAAAAGTTGTTAGGAGCACCTCGCCATCATCACCGTCAGTGTTTGAGGCTCGCCCCGCTGCACCAAAATATCTGTAGGGTTCAGGTGTGCTGGGCCTGTAAATTGCCCTGCCTCCCTCCTGTTGAACACACATATTTTTACACTTTTTCTGACCAGTCCTGATACACAACTGCAAAAAGCGTAAACATCATAGTATTTTTTATACAGTGACAGTTTTTTTTTTTTTAAAAACCAAAAAACTGAAAATATGTTTTTATATAAATTACAGTACACACATACCTTTACAACACCATACAGAATGATTAATGTCAGTAGACAAGTATCCGGTGACATTGTTATAGTAAACCACGTGGTGGTTGATCTTTTGTCTGTGGCTGTTATCAAGGGGGCCATGTTTGGTTTGAAACTAACCGAATTGTTTTTGGTGTTGCTGATGTTGGGGCCAGCATTAGTGGGTGTTCTCTCAGTGGTTGATTGTATACTGGCGAAGTTGTGCACTGTTTGTGTGGACGCTAGAAGTGTGGCGAGTATTACAGACGTCCTTGACCTTGTTGTAAATGTAGAGGCCTCTAGAGGTGTTGACAGTGACGTGGTTGCAGGGGGGCCCTCTTGGGGTCTTTCAACACCTTGTGTTGAGGTCTCTTCACGGATGTCAGACCTGTCTGTAAACGGTGAAGTCCCATGAGGTGGTGACAGTGATGTGGTTGCAGGGGTGCCCTCTCGGGGTCTTTCAATGCCTTGTGTTGACGTCTCTTCATAGCTGTCAGACGGGGAAACACTTCTTGGGCTGTTGATGGTTGTTTGACGTGCTTCCTCTGGCTGTTGGGGGTGATGGGTCTGTTGGCCCCTTCCTTAGTTATATAAAAAAAGAAATGTTGCATGAAATATTTTTCTACTAAAAATAAAAACAACACACACTGTTAGCAAGAAAACTTAAGACACTTACCAGCCGTCCTGTTGCACAAGATGACCACAGCTTCTTGATGCTCTATGTGTGACACTGATTGACAAAAAGCCGTTCCTCCCATGTCTATTGAAACCAGCATTTTTGTCAATGTCGATGAAAATGAGGGGATTTCTTGCAGTGTCGACGTCATTGTACAGTTAGCTCTCACTTTCTTGATTGTAGCATCATAATAGCATGAGCATAGATTGTACTGTTCCCTGAGTTTGTAAGCACCGCATATAAAGGTGTAACCATGTGCGCAGGCAAGCGTGCAGATAAATGCTATTAAAACGATCGACATTTTAACGTGCGTGTTTTGCTAGAAATATGTTAAAATATCCTGAAATTTGCTAGACGTCTGATCTGATGAAAATCACTGAGGGTGTGCTATACTGGTGCCTAACAGATCAGCGCAGTCAATCTCTTGTTGGCCTAGGGAACTTAAAACGATAAGACCATATTGGATACATTTTTCCTGATTTTTGTAACACGATAAGCTCCAGTGAGGATGTCTAACACGGATATAAGTTGGCCACGTGCTTAACTATTGATACTAGAGTGCTTTAAAAACATTTTCTGTCTGGTTCACGTTAATAAGAAATTATTGTATTTTCCAGAAAATTTACAAAAACGTGTGCAAAAAAAAACCAAAAATGTATAGACAATCAGGTGGTCCGTTAGGCCTATGTTAATATCCATAAGGGACAGTGTCAAAAGTGCCCTGTATAACAACACGTTTAGTGAAGACCTTTCTAAATATTTTGGACTGGGGTCTGTTGTATATTATCCCCATATGTTTAACCCTTGAGATCTGACTGGCTACAGGGAGTTTGACAATTTGTTGACGACCTATGACAATGTCTTTCATCACATCAAAGTCAATTATCATGTTATTGGTATGGTTCAAAGTTATACCTTTGATTTTGGTATCGCACGTGTCATCGTTCTGTTTGTAACAGTAACTCTTGGGGCCTGAAGACAGGAATGTTTTGATGTACTGACCTCTTGGCAGTTCGTCTGTCAGTTCACCTAAAAGGTCCCCCACATGGAAAGTTTCGTGATTGTTCTTCTCTCTAAAAATTACACTATCGGTGTCGAAGTACAAGGTGTCTTCACCCGTTTTTTGCAAAATTTTCAACAGGTGCAGTCGTGCTAGAGATGTGGTGAATGTGCCAATTATTTCATTGGTGAAAGTGCTCTCTTCCTCAAACGTGTCAGCGTTTTTGATTTCTAACACTATGTATTCATCTGTAATGATGTGAAAATTTGTAACGCTCTTTGTGGGGTCATTGCGCACTTTTGCAAGATCAGCGCAGCTTTTGACATACATTGTCTGCCCCATGTTGGATCTCTGTACAAACTTTCCCCACGCAGAATTTGCATACAGTTTAGAAATAAGTCTCAGAGAAGCATTGTATTGGACATTGTCCTTTTCCAGAGAAATACCCTGTTTTTCTCTGTAATTTTCAAGGTATCTGTCTTTATCATCCTCTGAAACGACCCAGTTGAGGTAGCCTGACGCCTCCTGCTTAACCTTCAGGAACATTTTTACGTATTCTTCAAAAATGTTGCCAGGGCAACCATCGTCCATGCTGGTCTCCGAGAAGTGATACACTTCATAAATTTTAACAACCTTGTAATCCGCCTGCACTGCGGCCTTGACCTCTTCAGTGGTCCATGTGCCAGTTATAGATCTGTCCGCATCTGAACACTTGCAGGGTCGCGATGTCTCCGTCCGTGAACATTTTGAACACAGGGGGAACTTAAGCTTGCCACCGCAACGGACGGGTAGAACTGGAATGTACAGTTTGCGGGGTGGGAGAACCTTGAGTTTCACTAGGCCGTAGTAACCCTCGAGGGTGTAGTCAAAATCATCATGATTTGTTATAATATCACAATGATTGGTTGGGTAACGCCCAGAAAGCGTTATAAAGGGGTATAACGAGGTCACGTCTAGATAACGGATCTTTTCATCTTCCAGAGCCTCATAGAAAAGCTTCACTGGTGACACGCGTCCTCCAAAGAACGAATCGCGGATTTTCAGAGGCGTGACAGTGTCACATTTTGAGGCAAACGCCTGTAGCTCGCTGTTTGATTTTAGCATGGCGTCAAATTCACATTCCCACATAACCACAGTGCTGTAGCCCATGCTACGGATCTGCTGAAGTCTCAGCATTGTTCTCTGATACACGCTTTCTAAACTGGAGTTTGTCCGGGGGTCATAGATCTTCTGTCGGTCTTTCATACAGTGGTGCCCGTGAAAACGGCAACCAAAAAATTCATACACCTTTTGTGACTCCTCATGAAAACCGTCCACACTAAAACGTGTGCCGGGGATACGGTGTTCACCACCATTTCTGGAATGTTTGATCTTCCGCTGGTTTTTATGAGCCACCCATTCCAACCACACTATGGCTTTATTGCTGTCATTGGTATGTCGCCCATAACCCCTTGCTGGTATCTGTGGTATGGGTGACTTGACAAATTTTGTCTCAGCTATCATTACTGTGTCAACGGGTTCACCCTCAAAAACCCAACTGCCCCTTTTCAGAACACCTCGACCTTTGCGACCATCAACTAGTTCAACATCGTGCTCCTCGTACAGCATCAGCTGTCTAATGATCTGCATGGCACTGGATGCAATTGTGGCGTGCGCAAAGGGGTCAACGCCTTGCACTGCTGACCCTTCAAGTGTTGTAATTTGTCTGATCAGATTACGAAATTTTACGCACGCTTCCCTCAGGATGGATACATCTGAACGTGTATAGGCTAAAATTTCCTTCTGGAAATCGAACTCTTTAGTCTTTACACCACTATGCCAAGCCATGAAATCTGCTCGATCTTTAACACTCATGTGGTCTGCCCCGTACAAATGCGGTGCCGGGTGTGTGGCTGACACAAGGTTCCAGTTGTCCTTTGTGTTAAGGAAATGTGGAAACTGCCCTTTCATTAACTCTTGGCCGAGATTGAGAGCCTGTGGCAACTTTTTTAGGGCCATGGGTAAGAAGTTTAAACTGTCAATAAATCGGAGGTCTACACCCTCGCCTATGGTCATGGTCATAATTTTTGAACCGGTGTAAGTAACATCTGGAAATATACCATTTTCAACGCAGTGGTTGAGAATGAAATGGTTGTCAAAAGCTTTTGAGTTGTGTGCAATTACAACCATACCTTTGTGCTGGGGTGTAATCAGCCATTGACAGAAATCACGGCATGTGTCCATACCTTTAAACACACGTTCGCGCATGCCACACAAACCATTGGTGCACAATGGTTTGGTGAAACTGTCTTTGTCACATGTTCCACACTTTGAACACCTGTCACCGCAGTTCTCACAGAGCGAATCGTGTTTGAAAGGGTCATCTTGACATGTGTCACATGCTGACTGGCAGACAAGGTAGTTAGGCAAATGTCTCTGTAAACCGCAATAACTCCTTTTACAGTTGACACATTTTCGACACTTTGCACACAGTTGATTTGGGTGACAGTCAGGACAGTTAGGAAGAGATTTGCAAGTGTAACCATTTTCACATTGTATGACTGTATCTTGACAGGTTTTAAAATCATAATAAAGGAACCTTCCCGACGTGATCTTAGGTTTCTTAATTCTGTAGTAACACAGATGGTCGTTAACCACATATTCACCACAGCATCTGCAGAACCACTCGCCACAGATATGAGATTTAAAGTCTCTCTTTGTCTTATCGATAATTTTTGTGCACTTTTTACATCTGTGAAAAGTGTCACAAAGTGATAGGCGTTCTGCGCCTTTCTTTGCACCAATTTTGTACTCCCTGGCCTCCTTGTGTAAAAGATAGCACTTGGCGTTGCGGCACACCATGTTACAGTCTGGGCAGGCTAAAGAGTCCTCACCAAACATACACACTTGTTCCCCGCAAGTTTTGCACATAAATCTACACGAGTGTTTAACTTTCCTGGCATATGTTGTGAGACACTGCTGACACAACTTCTTGTTGACATAAAAACCATTGATGTTGACAATACTATGGTAATGTTGGTCTTTCAAATAAAGAAATATCTTGTCTTTCATGACCTTGAAGCCTTTGTAAATCACAGTGTTACCCATGTCCCCAGAAATGACAACAATTTGTATACCTAGTTTTTTTTCAAATCTACTGAGTTCTGTAACAGGTACAGCCCTACGCATTGACATTCCTGTATCTAGGTACAATCTAATAGCCCTCATTCTTTGAGACTTAGGATTGGCACTGTGGACATTTCTATGACTAATAATCATGTTGTACTCTTTTTTGTTCATGTTTTTCAGTTTGGCCATACATGTTACTATAGCCCTGCCTGCACACAGATATTCACCTTCAACATCGGGTATGAAAACCATTGATCTTTTTTTCTTAATTGACCAATCTTCCGTAGTGGTGTCTGTATTGGTAATGGCTTTTCGGCGCGCTGAACCATCGCCACCGCCCCCAGCCTCTGCATCATGCATTATACCCACATCCACCATGAAAGACTCATCTATGTTCAGACTTTGGTTTAACTGCAAAACGGCACCCACTCTAAATTTAACAAGAAAACACAATGAAATAGAACAATAGAAGCATGATCTTGTAATATCGCTCAAAAAACATATATATATATTTTGACATTTTACACTAACCTTTCCATGATGACGTCGGCAGTTATATTGTGCTGGGGTTGACAGTGTATGAAAATCTCCCTATCAAGACCAGCATGTCTAATGGAGAGTCTTGTTCTGTCGTTACTGTTGACATGATTAGCATTCACATTCTCCAGAATGTCTTCAAACATATTGTGTAGGTCGTCTGTAACATCCAGCAATTTTTGACCTTGAAGGTTCTCATCAAATTTTGCCCTAAACGTAATTTCTTCGACATCATAACGTCTGGCTCTTCTCTCATTAATTCTTTCGATAACGTATGGCTTCCTGTCATTTTGATCATCATCGCTACTGGTTGAAACATTCCTCCTTTTCTTACCAGGAGGTTCAGCCATCTTTGCCACATGCGAAAAAGTGGTTGTTTTTTGGGTGTAGATAGAAAACCGCGCCAAAACTCAATGGCCAATGGTAAGTCCTCGAAAAAGGGGGGTCCTTGTTTTAATTTATTACCAATAGAATGTGTACATTTTTGAGGTTCCCGCTATCATCATTTGATTTTTGAGGGGGAAAGAAACGTTTTTTGACCTTTGGTGATTTTGAAACACAACACCTCATGATGCTATTGTGTTTGAGCACTAGTGTCACAACATAACACAAAGTTATACGTGTGCTCATTTGGTTGCTCATTGTATGAACGCTCTCAGCACGTGCTGTCTACAAGCCTTCTTTTATTTTAACCAAACACAATACAGTGCTTAACAGTTGATTTGAGGTATGGGGTCGAACAGTCCTTAACCTTTGATGCTTTTGAAACAAAACCTCATGATGCTGGCATGTTTGAACTCTGGTACTGCCACGTGACACCATGTAGCACGCTTGCTCAGTTGATTAGTCATTGTTTAGAAGCCCCAACATGAGTTGTCCTCACGCTTTTTTTTTTTTGTGTTTTATTTCATTTATTATTATCAAAAAGGGTACAGTATAAAACTGACCATTACAAAGAAATATAATGTCACATTGGTACATTGTACAGTGAAACACAAAATCGTTCTTTGCTCTCTTGTGCTGGTCTATGTACAAGAACACCGTCACAGTATTTAACAAGAAGGTTACACGGAAAGCACAGGTCTGGATCTTCAGGAAAAGCTTGCAGATTCATTGAAACTGTCAAGAACGTATCGGCTCCATACATTGAAGGCAAGGCTCCAGACATTGAAGGCAAGTATGTTTGTCTTTCAGGTGTGATTTCTCGCTTGCACACGCATGTCTTAGCATCTTCTGATAAAGGTGGTAGTTGTGGTGGATCACGGCTTGCCAAAAATCTCTGGAAATCCACAGTCTCACCTATGAGTTCCTTCAATTCTTCTAGAATTACACAGGTGTCAGGATTTTCTTTCTGGAGCTCCGTTGTTATAGTTATATCACTGTTTTCCCACACTTCATCACTGAAGAAACTGCTTGAAACTCTTGGATCACTGTAGACATCATAGAAACGTGCGGCTCCCTTATCTTCATTAATGTCCAGTTGCAGAATTTGGTAGCTCATTTCACTTATTTCAGAGGTATCAATGTCAGACTGTGTTGGACAATGTTGTCGACTGTGCGCCATGGTTAGCCGTGAAGTTTTAACATGTGTATTATGCTACTCACTCAGAAAAACTACACATGCTGCCCCAGTTAAAATTTTAACCCATTTAGAACTGGTGGCGTCCTCTCACTGATACAACTAAAGTTGCAACTGTGTACAGTTGTAACACAACTCTTAACATGTGATTTTACATATAAACACATTAAGGCTTACTGTGCGGTTTATATTGTTAAGAATACAATGTCTAGAAAAGCTACAATTAAATAGCACTTCTTTTATTACCTTAAAAAACATGGCCATCTGCAAATGAAAGAAATTCTATCTATTTCCAGCCCCCTCACTCAGTGATAATAACATTAGATGTACCAAATTGTGTAACACCATGATGTTATATGAAGGGTTTAAATATATATCAGTGAACACTACAATGCATATAATTGTGTATCATTGTACAAATTATGGCCAATCAAATCTTCATCAAAATCTTTCATTAAGACATTATGATAATAATTAATGTTTTTAATTAACATCAATAATTAGTCTTGCATATGCTTACACCTCTGAAAAACTTTTTATTATTAAAAAACCTGTAAAATATCTGCAACTAATTAATCATATATTAATTAGGATCCCTTGATTACACATGTGTACACATATAACTTTGATAAATACATATATAATGCGTATATACACAGCATGGTGGCAGCACCTCACATAACTGGCTGATGTGTGGTGGCAGCACCTCACAGTACAACAGTAGCGCCACCTGCTGTATGCGTTAGTCTGCATGGTGAAGCCTATACTACTAACAGTATTACAAGCCTGTAATAATACAATTTTGGAATTTCAGAATCAAAACAAATCGCGCTTCGGGTGAAGTTTGAAAATGCTACCTTCTGTATGACAATTGTGAAGTGGATTCCAAAAGCATTACAATCCTGTATTAATGATGGTGATACAATTGGAAATTTTTAAAATCATGATAACCACTACACCACAGAACCATGTGTTAGTATAATAGTTTATTCCAACAGTAGAACATGCCTGTATTCCTGCTAGTGATACAATTTTGAAATTTCACAATCAAAACAAAAAGAGGTTCCGGCGAGGTTCTCACTCATGATGATCTGATTGTAAAGCAGATATGATAACCACTACATCGCAGAACCATGTGTTGGTAATATAGTTGATTTGAAAAGTAGAATGATCCTGTATTCCTGCTTGTGATACAATTTTACCTTCAAAACAAAAAGAGGTTCTGGCGAAGTGGGTTCCAACAGCATCAAAATCCTGTATTAAAGATGGTGATACAATGTGAAATTTTTACGATTAAAACAAGAGGAGGTTCTGGCGAGGTTCAAAATCCCGACCTTGTGCATGTAAAGCAAACATAAAATCATAGCACCATGGGTTAGCTATATATTCATGAATGTTTTACAATTTTGACATTTCACAATCAAAACAAAGAGAGGTTCTGGCATGTTTCGAACTCGCGACCTTCTGCGTGTTAAGCAGACGTGATAACCACTACACCACAGAACCACTGATAATTTTGATGTGGGTTCCAACAGCCTGTAAATATACAATTTTGGAATTTTAGCATCAAAACAAACGAGGTTCGGGTGAAGTTTGAAAATGCGACCTTCTACATGTTACTTCTGAAGTGGATTCCAACAGCATTACAATCCTGTATTAAAGATGGTGATACAATTTGAAATCTTAACGATCAAAAAAAGAGGAGGTTCTGGGGAGGTTCAAAATCCCGACCTTGTGCATGTAGAGCAAACATGGGTTAGCTATATATTCCTGATTGTTTCACAAATTTGACATTTCACAATCAAAACAACTAGAGGTTCTGGCGAGGTTCGAACTCGCGACCTTCTGCGTGTAAAGCAGACGTGATAACCACTACACCACAGAACCATGTGTTAGTACAACAGTTTATTCCAACAGTAGAAAGTGCCTGTATAGTGATAAAATTTTGAAATTTCACAATCAAAACAAAAAGAGGTACTGGCGAGATTCTCACTCATGACGATCTGTTTGTAAACAGATGTGATAACCACTAAACCGCAGAACCATGTGTTGGTAATATAGTTGATTTGAAAAGTAGAATGATCCTGTATTCCTGCTTGTGATACAATTTTACCCTCAAAACAAAAAGAGGTTCTGGCGAGTTTCGAACTCGCGACCTTCTGCGTGTGAAGCAGACGTGATAACCACTACACCACAGAACCACTTGGTAAGTCGGAAGTGGGTTCCAACAGCATCACAATCCTGTATTAAAGATGGTGATACAATTTGAAATCTTTACGATCAAAACAAGAGGAGGTTCTGGCGAGGTTCAAAATCCCGACCTTGTGCATGTAAAGGAAACATGGGTTAGCTATATATTCATGATTGTTTCACAATTTTGACATTTCACAATCAAAACAACTAGAGGTGGGGGCGAGGTTCGAACTCGCGACCTTCTGCGTGTAAAGCAGACGTGATAACCACTACACCACAGAACCATGTGTTAGTACAACAGTTTATTCCAACAGTAGAACGTGCCTGTATAGTGATAAAATTTTGAAATTTCACAATCAAAACTAAAAGAGGTACTGGCGAGATTCTCACTCATGACGATCTGTTTGTAAACAGATGTTATAACCACTACACCGCAGAACCATGTGTTGGTAATATAGTTGATTTGAAAAGTAGAATGATCCTGTATTCCTGCTTGTGATACAATTTTACCCTCAAAACAAAAAGAGGTTCTGGCGAGTTTCGAACTCGCGACCTTCTGCGTGTGAAGCAGACGTGATAACCACCACACCACAGAACCACTTGGTAAGTTGGAAGTGGGTTCCAACAGCATCACAATCCTGTATTAAAGATGGTGATACAATGGGAAATTTTTACGATCAAAACAAGAGGAGGTTCTGGCTAGGTTCAAAATCCCGACCTTGTGCATGTAAAGCAAACATAAAATCACAGCACCATGGGTTAGCTATATATTCAGGAATGTTTTACAATTTTGACATTTCACAATCAAAACAAAGAGAGGTTCTGGCGAGTTTCGAACTCGCGACCTTCTGCGTGTTAAGCAGACGTGATAACCACTACACCACAGAACCACTGATTATTTTGATGTGGGTTCCAACAGCCTGTAAATATACAATTTTGGAATTTTAACATCAAAACAAACGAGGTTCGGGTGAAGTTTGAAAATGAGACCTTCTACATGTTACTTCTGAAGTGGATTCCAACAGCATTACAATCCTGTATTAAAGATGGTGATACAATTTGAAATCTTTACGATCAAAACAAGAGGAGGTTCTGTGGAGGTTCAAAATCCTGACCTTGTGCATGTAAAGCAAACATGGGTTAGCTATATATTCATGATTGTTTTACAATTTTGACATTTCACAATCAAAACAACTAGAGGTTCTGGCGAGTTTCGAACTCGCGACCTTCTGCGTGTAAAGCAG
Organism: Alitta virens; assembly: GCA_932294295.1. Lineage (NCBI taxonomy): Eukaryota > Metazoa > Annelida > Polychaeta > Phyllodocida > Nereididae > Alitta > Alitta virens. Next base: position 23,920,310 of record OW028575.1, read on the forward strand.
ACGTGATAACCACTACACCACAGAACCATGTGTTAGTATAACAGTTTATTCCAACAGTAGAACATGCCTGTATAGTGATAAAATTTTGAAATTTCACAATCAAAACAAAAAGAGGTACTGGCGAGATTCTCACTCATGACGATCTGTTTGTAAACAGATGTGATAACCACTACACCGCAGAACCATTTGTTGGTAATATAGTTGATTTGAAAAGTGGAATGATCCTGTATTCCTGCTTGTGATACAATTTTACCATCAAAACAAAAAAGAGGTTCTGGCGAGTTTCGAACTCGCGACCTTCTGCGTGTGAAGCAGACGTGATAACCACTACACCACAGAACCACTTGGTAAGTCGGAAGTGGGTTCCAACAGCATCACAATCCTGTATTAAAGATGGTGATACAATGTGAACTTTTTACGATCAAAACAAGAGGAGGTTCTGGCGAGGTTCAAAATCCCGACCTTGTGCATGTAAAGGAAACATGGGTTAGCTATATATTCATGATTGTTTCACAATTTTGACATTTCACAATCAAAACAACTAGAGGTGGGGGCGAGGTTCGAACTCGCGACCTTCTGCGTGTAAAGCAGACGTGATAACCACTACACCACAGAACCATGTGTTAGTACAACAGTTTATTCCAACAGTAGAACGTGCCTGTATAGTGATAAAATTTTGAAATTTCACAATCAAAACTAAAAGAGGTACTGGCGAGATTCTCACTCATGACGATCTGTTTGTAAACAGATGTTATAACCACTACACCGCAGAACCATGTGTTGGTAATATAGTTGATTTGAAAAGTAGAATGATCCTGTATTCCTGCTTGTGATACAATTTTACCCTCAAAACAAAAAGAGGTTCTGGCGAGTTTCGAACTCGCGACCTTCTGCGTGTGAAGCAGACGTGATAACCACTACACCACAGAACCACTTGGTAAGTCGGAAGTGGGTTCCAACAGCATCACAATCCTGTATTAAAGATGGTGATACAATGTGAACTTTTTACGATCAAAACAAGAGGAGGTTCTGGCGAGGTTCAAAATCCCGACCTTTTGCATGTAAAGCAAACATAAAATCACAGCACCATGGGTTAGCTATATATTCATGAATGTTTTACAATTTTGACATTTCACAATCAAAACAAAGAGAGGTTCTGGCGAGTTTCGAACTCGTGACCTTCTGCGTGTTAAGCAGACGTGATAACCACTACACCACAGAACCACTGATAATTTTGATGTGGGTTCCAACAGCCTGTAAATATACAATTTTGGAATTTTAACATGAAAACAAACGAGGTTCGGGTGAAGTTTGAAAATGCGACCTTCTACATGTTACTTCTGAAGTGGATTCCAACAGCATTACAATCCTGTATTAAAGATGGTGATACAATTTGAAATCTTTACGATCAAAACAAGAGGAGGTTCTGTGGAGGTTCAAAATCCCGACCTTGTGCATGTAAAGCAAACATGGGTTAGCTATATATTCATGATTGTTTCACAATTTTGACATTTCACAATCAAAACAACTAGAGGTTCTGGCGAGGTTCGAACTCGCGACCTTCTGCGTGTAAAGCAGACGTGATAACCACTACACCACAGAACCATGTGTTAGTATAACAGTTTATTCCAACAGTAGAACATGCCTGTATAGTGATAAAATTTTGAAATTTCACAATCAAAACAAAAAGAGGTACTGGCGAGATTCTCACTCATGACGATCTGTTTGTAAACAGATGTGATAACCACTACACCGCAGAACCATTTGTTGGTAATATAGTTGATTTGAAAAGTGGAATGATCCTGTATTCCTGCTTGTGATACAATTTTACCATCAAAACAAAAAAGAGGTTCTGGTGAGTTTCGAACTCGCGACCTTCTGCGTGTGAAGCAGACGTGATAACCACTACACCACAGAACCACTTGGTAAGTCGGAAGTGGGTTCCAACAGCATCACAATCCTGTATTAAAGATGGTGATACAATGTGAAATTTTTACGATCAAAACAAGAGGAGGTTCTGGCGAGGTTCAAAATCCCGACCTTGTGCATGTAAAGCAAACATAAAATCACAGCACCATGGGTTAGCTATATATTCATGAATGTTTTAAAATTTTGACATTTCACAATCAAAACAAAGAGAGGTTCTGGCGAATTTCGAACTCGCGACCTTCTGCGTGTTAAGCAGACGTGATAACCACTACACCACAGAACCACTGATAATTTAGATGTGGGTTCCAAAAGCCTGTAAATATACAATTTTGGCATTTTAGCATCAAAACAAATAAGGTTCGGGTGAAGTTTGAAAATGCGACCTTCTACATGTTACTTCTGAAGTGGATTCCAACAGCATTACAATCCTGTATTAAAGATGGTGATACAATGTGAAATTTTTACGATCAAAACAAGAGGAGGTTCTGGCGAGGTTCAAAATCCCGACCTTGTGCATGTAAAGCAAACATAGAATCACAGCACCATGGGTTAGCTATATATTCATGAATGTTTTACAATTTTGACATTTCACAATCAAAACAAAGAGAGGTTCTGGCGAGTTTCGAACTCGCGATCTTCTGCGTGTAAAGCAGACGTGATAACCACTACACCACAGAACCACTGATAATTTTGATGTGGGGAACCCACAGCCTGTAAATATACAATTTTGGAATTTTACCATCAAAACAAAGAGAGGTTCTGGCGAGTTTCGAACTCGCGACCTTCTGCGAGTGAAGCAGACGTGATAACCACTACACCACAGAACCACTTGGTAAGTCGGAAGTGGGTTCCAACAGCATCACAATCCTGTATTAAAGATGGTGATACAATGGGAAATTTTACGATCAAAACAAGAGGAGGTTCTCGCGAGGTTCAAAATCTGGACCTTGTGCATGTAAAGCAAACATAAAATCACAGCACCATGGGTTAGCTATATATTCATGAATGTTTTACAATTTTGACATTTCACAATCAAAACAAAGAGAGGTTCTGGCGAGTTTCGAACTCAGGACCTTCTGCGTGTTAAGCAGACGTGATAACCACTACACCACAGAACCACTGATAATTTTGATGTGGGTTCCAACAGCCTGTAAATATACAATTTTGGAATTTTAGCATCAAAACAAATGAGGTTTGGGTGAAGTTTGAAAATGCGACCTTCTACATGTTACTTCTGAAGTGGATTCCAACAGCATTACAATCCTGTATTAAAGATGGTGATACAATTTGAAATTTTTAGGATCAAAACAAGAGGAGGTTCTGGGAAGGTTCAAAATCCCGACCTTGTGCATGTAAAGCAAACATGGGTTAGCTATATATTCATGATTGTTTTACAATTTTGACATTTCACAATCAAAACAACTAGAGGTTCTGGCGAGGTTCGAACTCGCGACCTTCTGCGTGTAAAGCAGACGTGATAACCACTACACCACAGAACCATGTGTTAGTATAACAATTTATTCCAACAGTAGAACATGCCTGTATAGTGATAAAATTTTGAAATTTCACAATCAAAACAAAAAGAGGTATTGGCGAGATTCTCACTCATGACGATCTGTTTGTAAACAGATGTGATAACCACTACACCGCAGAACCATGTGTTGGTAATATAGTTGATTTGAAAAGTAGAATGATCCTGTATTCCTACTTGTGATACAATTTTACCATCAAAACAAAGAGAGGTTCTGGCGAGTTTCGAACTCGCGACCTTCTGCGTGTGAAGCAGACGTGATAACCACTACACCACAGAACCACTTGGTAAGTCGGAAGTGGGTTCCAACAGCATCACAATCCTGTATTAAAGATGGTGATACAATGGGAAATTTTTACGATCAAAACAAGAGGTTCTGGCGAGGTTCAAAATCCCGACCTTGTGCATGTAAAGCAAACATAAAATCACAGCACCATGGGTTAGGTATATATTCTGGAATGTTTTACAATTTTGACATTTCACAATCAAAACAAAGAGAGGTTCTGGCGAGTTTCGAACTCGCGACCTTCTGCGTGTTAAGCAGACGTGATAACCACTACACCACAGAACCACCGATAATTTTGATGTGGGTTCCAACAGCCTGTAAATATACAATTTTGGAATTTTAACATCAAAACAAACGAGGTTCGGGTGAAGTTTGAAAATGCGACCTTCTACATGTTACTTCTGAAGTGGATTCCAACAGCATCACAATCCTGTATTAAAGATGGTGATACAATTTGAAATCTTTACGATCAAAACAAGAGGAGGTTCTGGGGAGGTTCAAAATCCCGACCTTGTGCATGTAAAGCAAACATGGGTTAGCTATATATTCATGATTGTTTTACAATTTTGACATTTCACAATCAAAACAACTAGAGGTTCTGGCGAGGTTCGAACTCGCGACCTTCTGCGTGTAAAGCAGACGTGATAACCACTACACCACAGAACCATGTGTTAGTATAACAGTTTATTCCAACAGTAGAACATGCCTGTATAGTGATAAAATTTTGAAATTTCACAATCAAAACAAAAAGAGGTACTGGCGAGATTCTCACTCAAGACGATCTGTTTGTAAACAGATGTGATAACCACTACACCGCAGAACCATGTGTTGGTAATATAGTTGATTTGAAAAGTAGAATGATCCTGTATTCCTACTTGTGATACAATTTTACCATCAAAACAAAGAGAGGTTCTGGCGAGTTTCGAACTCGCGACCTTCTGCGTGTGAAGCAGACGTGATAACCACTACACCACAGAACCACTTGGTAAGTCGGAAGTGGGTTCCAACAGCATCACAATCCTGTATTAAAGATGGTGATACAATGGGAAATTTTTACGATCAAAACAAGAGGAGGTTCTGGCGAGGTTCAAAATCCCGACCTTGTGCATGTAAAGCAAACATAAAATCACAGCACCATGGGTTAGCTATATATTCAGGAATGTTTTACAATTTTGACATTTTACAATCAAAACAAAGAGAGGTTCTGGCGAGTTTCGAACTCGCAACCTTCTGCGTGTTAAGCAGACGTGATAACCACTACACCACAGAACCACTGATAATTTTGATGTGGGTTCCAACAGCCTGTAAATATACAATTTTGGAATTTTAGCATCAAAACAAATGAGGTTTGGGTGAAGTTTGAAAATGCGACCTTCTACATGTTACTTCTGAAGTGGATTCCAACAGCATTACAATCCTGTATTAAAGATGGTGATACAATTTGAAATTTTTACGATCAAAACAAGAGGAGGTTCTGGGAAGGTTCAAAATCCCGACCTTGTGCATGTAAAGCAAACATGGGTTAACTATATATTCATGATTGTTTTACAATTTTGACATTTCACAATCAAAACAATGAGAGGTTCTGGCGAGGTTCGAACTTGCGACCTTCTGCATGTAAAGCAGACGTGATAACCACTACACCACAGAACCATGTGTTAGTATAACAGTTTATTCCAACAGTAGAACATGCCTGTATAGTGATAAAATTTTGAAATTTCACAATCAAAACAAAAAGAGGTACTGGCGAGATTCTCACTCATGACGATCTGTTTGTAAACACATGTGATAACCACTACACCGCAGAACCATGTGTTGGTAATATAGTTGATTTGAAAAGTAGAATGATCCTGTATTCCTACTTGTGATACAATTTTACCATCAAAACAAAGAGAGGTTCTGGCGAGTTTCGAACTCGCAACCTTCTGCGTGTGAAGCAGACGTGATAACCACTACACCACAGAACCACTTGGTAAGTCGGAAGTGGGTTCCAACAGCATCACAATCCTGTATTAAAGATGGTGATACAATGGGAAATTTTTACGATCAAAACAAGAGGAGGTTCTGGCGAGGTTCAAAATCCCGACCTTGTGCATGTAAAGCAAACATAAAATCACAGCACCATGGGTTAGCTATATATTCAGGAATGTTTTACAATTTTGACATTTTACAATCAAAACAAAGAGAGGTTCTGGCGAGTTTCGAACTCGCGACCTTCTGCGTGTTAAGCAGACGTGATAACCACTACACCACAGAACCACTGATAATTTTTATGTGGGTTCCAACAGCCTGTAAATATACAATTTTGGAATTTTAGCATCAAAACAAATGAGGTTTGGGTGAAGTTTGAAAATGCGACCTTCTACATGTTACTTCTGAAGTGGATTCCAACAGCATTACAATCCTGTATTAAAGATGGTGATACAATTTGAAATTTTTACGATCAAAACAAGAGGAGGTTCTGGGAAGGTTCAAAATCCCGACCTTGTGCATGTAAAGCAAACATGGGTTAACTATATATTCATGATTGTTTTACAATTTTGACACTTCACAATCAAAACAATGAGAGGTTCTGGCGAGGTTCGAACTTGCGACCTTCTGCATGTAAAGCCGACGTGATAACCACTACACCACAGAACCATGTGTTAGTATAACAGTTTATTCCAACAGTAGAACATGCCTGCATAGTGATAAAATTTTGAAATTTCACAATCAAAACAAAAAGAGGTACTGGCGAGATTCTCACTCATGACGATCTGTTTGTAAACACATGTGATAACCACTACACCGCAGAACCATGTGTTGGTAATATAGTTGATTTGAAAAGTAGAATGATCCTGTATTCCTACTTGTGATACAATTTTACCATCAAAACAAAGAGAGGTTCTGGCGAGTTTCGAACTCGCAACCTTCTGCGTGTGAAGCAGACGTGATAACCACTACACCACAGAACCACTTGGTAAGTCGGAAGTGGGTTCCAACAGCATCACAATCCTGTATTAAAGATGGTGATACAATGTGAAATTTTTACGATCAAAACAAGAGGAGGTTCTGGCGAGGTTCAAAATCCGGACCTTGTGCATGTAAAGCAAACATAAAATCACAGCACCATGGGTTAGCTATATATTCAGGAATGTTTTTCAATTTTGACATTTCACAATGAAAACAAAGAGAGGTTCTGGCGAGTTTCGAACTCACGACCTTCTGCGTGTTAAGCAGACGTGATGACCACTACACCACAGAACCACTGATAATTTTGATGTGGGTTCCAACAGCCTGTTAATATACAATTTTGGAATTTTAAAATCAAAACAAACGAGGTTCGGGTGAAGTTTGAAAATGCGACCTTCTACATGTTACTTCTGAAGTGGATTCCAACAGCATCACAATCCTGTATTAAAGATGGTGATACAATTTGAAATCTTTACGATCAAAACAAGAGGAGGTTCTGGGGAGGTTCAAAATCCCGACCTTGTGCATGTAAAGCAAACATGGGTTAGCTATATATTCATGATTGTTTTACAATTTTGACATTTCACAATCAAAACAACTAGAGGTTCTGGCGAGGTTCGAACTCGCGACCTTCTGCGTGTAAAGCAGACGTGATAACCACTACACCACAGAACCATGTGTTAGTATAACAGTTTATTCCAACAGTAGAACATGCCTGTATAGTGATAAAATTTTGAAATTTCACAATCAAAACAAAAAGAGGTACTGGCGAGATTCTCACTCAAGACGATCTGTTTGTAAACAGATGTGATAACCACTACACCGCAGAACCATGTGTTGGTAATATAGTTGATTTGAAAAGTAGAATGATCCTGTATTCCTACTTGTGATACAATTTTACCATCAAAACAAAGAGAGGTTCTGGCGAGTTTCGAACTCGCGACCTTCTGCGTGTGAAGCAGACGTGATAACCACTACACCACAGAACCACTTGGTAAGTCGGAAGTGGGTTCCAACAGCATCACAATCCTGTATTAAAGATGGTGATACAATGGGAAATTTTTACGATCAAAACAAGAGGAGGTTCTGGCGAGGTTCAAAATCCCGACCTTGTGCATGTAAAGCAAACATAAAATCACAGCACCATGGGTTAGCTATATATTCATGAATGTTTTACAATTTTGACATTTCACAATCAAAACAAAGAGAGGTTCTGGCGAGTTTCGAACTCGCGACCTTCTGCGTGTTAAGCAGACGTGATAACCACTACACCACAGAACCACTGATAATTTTGATGTGGGTTTGAACAGCCTGTAAATATACAATTTTGGAATTTTAGCATCAAAACAAATGAGGTTTGGGTGAAGTTTGAAAATGCGACCTTCTACATGTTACTTCTGAAGTGGATTCCAACAGCATTACAATCCTGTATTAAAGATGGTGATACAATTTGAAATTTTTACGATCAAAACAAGAGGAGGTTCTGGGAAGGTTCAAAATCCCGACCTTGTGCATGTAAAGCAAACATGGGTTAACTATATATTCATGATTGTTTTACAATTTTGACATTTCACAATCAAAACAATGAGAGGTTCTGGCGAGGTTCGAACTTGCGACCTTCCGCGTGTAAAGCAGACGTGATAACCACTACACCACAGAACCATGTGTTAGTATAACAGTTTATTCCAACAGTAGAACATGCCTGTATAGTGATAAAATTTTGAAATTTCACAATCAAAACAAAAAGAGGTACTGGCGAGATTCTCACTCATGACGATCTGTTTGTAAACACATGTGATAACCACTACACCGCAGAACCATGTGTTGGTAATATAGTTGATTTGAAAAGTAGAATGATCCTGTATTCCTACTTGTGATACAATTTTACCATCAAAACAAAGAGAGGTTCTGGCGAGTTTCGAACTCGCAACCTTCTGCGTGTGAAGCAGACGTGATAACCACTACACCACAGAACCACTTGGTAAGTCGGAAGTGGGTTCCAACAGCATCACAATCCTGTATTAAAGATGGTGATACAATGTGAAATTTTTACGATCAAAACAAGAGGAGGTTCTGGCGAGGTTCAAAATCCGGACCTTGTGCATGTAAAGCAAACATAAAATCACAGCACCATGGGTTAGCTATATATTCAGGAATGTTTTTCAATTTTGACATTTCACAATGAAAACAAAGAGAGGTTCTGGCGAGTTTCGAACTCACGACCTTCTGCGTGTTAAGCAGACGTGATGACCACTACACCACAGAACCACTGATAATTTTGATGTGGGTTCCAACAGCCTGTTAATATACAATTTTGGAATTTTAAAATCAAAACAAACGAGGTTCGGGTGAAGTTTGAAAATGCGACCTTCTACATGTTACTTCTGAAGTGGATTCCAACAGCATCACAATCCTGTATTAAAGATGGTGATACAATTTGAAATCTTTACGATCAAAACAAGAGGAGGTTCTGGGGAGGTTCAAAATCCCGACCTTGTGCATGTAAAGCAAACATGGGTTAGCTATATATTCATGATTGTTTTACAATTTTGACATTTCACAATCAAAACAACTAGAGGTTCTGGCGAGGTTCGAACTCGCGACCTTCTGCGTGTAAAGCAGACGTGATAACCACTACACCACAGAACCATGTGTTAGTATAACAGTTTATTCCAACAGTAGAACATGCCTGTATAGTGATAAAATTTTGAAATTTCACAATCAAAACAAAAAGAGGTACTGGCGAGATTCTCACTCAAGACGATCTGTTTGTAAACAGATGTGATAACCACTACACTGCAGAACCATGTGTTGGTAATATAGTTGATTTGAAAAGTAGAATGATCCTGTATTCCTACTTGTGATACAATTTTACCATCAAAACAAAGAGAGGTTCTGGCGAGTTTCGAACTCGCAACCTTCTGCGTGTGAAGCAGACGTGATAACCACTACACCACAGAACCACTTGGTAAGTCGGAAGTGGGTTCCAACAGCATCACAATCCTGTATTAAAGATGGTGATACAATGTGAAATTTTTACGATCAAAACAAGAGGAGGTTCTGGCGAGGTTCAAAATCCGGACCTTGTGCATGTAAAGCAAACATAAAATCACAGCACCATGGGTTAGCTATATATTCAGGAATGTTTTTCAATTTTGACATTTCACAATGAAAACAAAGAGAGGTTCTGGCGAGTTTCGAACTCACGACCTTCTGCGTGTTAAGCAGACGTGATGACCACTACACCACAGAACCACTGATAATTTTGATGTGGGTTCCAACAGCCTGTTAATATACAATTTTGGAATTTTAAAATCAAAACAAACGAGGTTCGGGTGAAGTTTGAAAATGCGACCTTCTACATGTTACTTCTGAAGTGGATTCCAACAGCATCACAATCCTGTATTAAAGATGGTGATACAATTTGAAATCTTTACGATCAAAACAAGAGGAGGTTCTGGGAGGTTCAAAATCCCGACCTTGTGCATGTAAAGCAAACATGGGTTAGCTATATATTCATGATTGTTTTACAATTTTGACATTTCACAATCAAAACAACTAGAGGTTCTGGCGAGGTTCGAACTCGCGACCTTCTGCGTGTAAAGCAGACGTGATAACCACTACACCACAGAACCATGTGTTAGTATAACAGTTTATTCCAACAGTAGAACATGCCTGTATAGTGATAAAATTTTGAAATTTCACAATCAAAACAAAAAGAGGTACTGGCGAGATTCTCACTCAAGACGATCTGTTTGTAAACAGATGTGATAACCACTACACTGCAGAACCATGTGTTGGTAATATAGTTGATTTGAAAAGTAGAATGATCCTGTATTCCTACTTGTGATACAATTTTACAATCAAAAAAAAGAGAGGTTCTGGCGAGTTTCGAACTCGCGACCTTCTGCGTGTGAAGCAGACGTGATAACCACTACACCACAGAACCACTTGGTAAGTCGGAAGTGGGTTCCAACAGCATCACAATCCTGTATTAAAGATGGTGATACAATGGGAAATTTTTACGATCAAAACAAGAGGAGGTTCTGGCGAGGTTCAAAATCCGGACCTTGTGCATGTAAAGCAAACATAAAATCACAGCACCATGGGTTAGCTATATATTCAGGAATGTTTTACAATTTTGACATTTCACAATCAAAACAAAGAGAGGTTCTGGCGAGTTTCGAACTCCCGACCTTCTGCGTGTTAAGCAGACGTGATAACCACTACACCACAGAACCACTGATAATTTTGATGTGGGTTCCAACAGCCTGTAAATATACAATTTCGGAATTTTAACATCAAAACAAACGAGGTTCGGGTGAAGTTTGAAAATGGGACCTTCTACATGTTACTTCTGAAGTGGATTCCAACAGCATCACAATCCTGTATTAAAGATGGTGATACAATTTGAAATCTTTACGATCAAAACAAGAGGAGGTTCTGGGGAGGTTCAAAATTCCGACCTTGTGCATGTAAAGCAAACATGGGTTAGCTATATATTCATGATTGTTTTACAATTTTGACATTTCACAATCAAAACAACTAGAGGTTCTGGCGAGGTTCGAACTCACGACCTTCTGCGTGTAAAGCAGACGTGATAACCACTACACCACAGAACCATGTGTTAGTATAACAGTTTATTCCAACAGTAGAACATGCCTGTATAGTGATAAAATTTTGAAATTTCACAATCAAAACAAAAAGAGGTACTGGCGAGATTCTCACTCAAGACGATCTGTTTGTAAACAGATGTGATAACCACTACACCGCAGAACCATGTGTTGGTAATATAGTTGATTTGAAAAGTAGAATGATCCTGTATTCCTACTTGTGATACAATTTTACCATCAAAACAAAGAGAGGTTCTGGCGAGTTTCGAACTCGCGACCTTCTGCGTGTGAAGCAGACGTGATAACCACTACACCACAGAACCACTTGGTAAATCGGAAGTGGGTTCCAACAGCATCACAATCCTGTATTAAAGATGGTGATACAATGGGAAATTTTTACGATCAAAACAAGAGGTTCTGGCGAGGTTCAAAATCCCGACCTTGTGCATGTAAAGCAAACATAAAATCACAGCACCATGGGTTAGCTATATATTCAGGATTGTTTTACAATTTTGACATTTCACAATGAAAACAAAGAGAGGTTCTGGCGAGTTTCGAACTCGCGACCTTCTGCGTGTTAAGCAGACTTGATAACCACTACACCACAGAACCACTGATAATTTTGATGTGGGTTCCAACAGCCTGTAAATATACAATTTTGGAATTTTAGCATCAAAACAAACGAGGTTTGGGTGAAGTTTGAAAATGCGACCTTCTACATGTTACTTCTGAAGTGGATTCCAACAGCATTACAATCCTGTATTAAAGATGGTGATACAATTTGAAATTTTTACGATCAAAACAAGAGGAGGTTCTGGGAAGGTTCAAAATCCCGACCTTGTGCATGTAAAGCAAACATGGGTTAGCTATATATTCATGATTGTTTTACAATTTTGACATTTCACAATCAAAACAATGAGAGGTTCTGGCGAGGTTCGAACTTGCGACCTTCTGCGTGTAAAGCAGACGTGATAACCACTACACCACAGAACCATGTGTTAGTATAACAGTTTATTCCAACAGTAGAACATGCCTGTATAGTGATAAAATTTTGAAATTTCACAATCAAAACAAAAAGAGGTACTGGCGAGATTCTCACTCATGACGATCTGTTTGTAAACACATGTGATAACCACTACACCGCAGAACCATGTGTTGGTAATATAGTTGATTTGAAAAGTAAAATGATCCTGTATTCCTACTTGTGATACAATTTTACCATCAAAACAAAGAGAGGTTCTGACGAGTTTCGAACTCGCGACCTTCTGCGTGTGAAGCAGACGTGATAACCACTACACCACAAAACCACTTGGTAAGTCGGAAGTGGGTTCCAACAGCATCACAATCCTGTATTAAAGATGGTGATACAATGTGAAATTTTTACGATCAAAACAAGAGGAGGTTCTGGCGAGGTTCAAAATCCCGACCTTGTGCATGTAAAGCAAACATAAAATCACAGCACCATGGGTTAGCTATATATTCAGGAATGTTTTACAATTTTGACATTTCACAATCAAAACAAAGAGAGGTTCTGGCGAGTTTCGAACTCCCGACCTTCTGCGTGTTAAGCAGACGTGATAACCACTACACCACAGAACCACTGATAATTTTGATGTGGGTTCCAACAGCCTGTAAATATACAATTTTGGAATTTTAACATCAAAACAAACGAGGTTCGGGTGAAGTTTGAAAATGCGACCTTCAACATGTTACTTCTGAAGTGGATTCCAACAGCATCACAATCCTGTATTAAAGATGGTGATACAATTTGAAATCTTTACGATCAAAACAAGAGGAGGTTCTGGGGAGGTTCAAAATCCCGACCTTGTGCATGTAAAGCAAACATGGGTTAGCTATATATTCATGATTGTTTTACAATTTTGACATTTCACAATCAAAACAACTAGAGGTTCTGGCGAGGTTCGAACTTGCGACCTTCCTGTAAAGCAGACGTGATAACCACTACACCACAGAACCATGTGTTAGTATAACAGTTTATTCCAACAGTAGAACATGCCTGTATAGTGATAAAATTTTGAAATTTCACCATCAAAACAAAAAGAGGTACTGGCGAGATTCTCACTCAAGACGATCTGTTTGTAAACAGATGTGATAACCACTACACCGCAGAACCATGTGTTGGTAATATAGTTGATTTGAAAAGTAGAATGATCCTGTATTCCTACTTGTGATACAATTTTACAATCAAAACAAAGAGAGGTTCTGGCGAGTTTCGAACTCGCGACCTTCTGCGTGTGAAGCAGACGTGATAACCACTACACCACAGAACCACTTGGTAAGTCGGAAGTGGGTTCCAACAGCATCACAATCCTGTATTAAAGATGGTGATACAATGGGAAATTTTTACGATCAAAACAAGAGGAGGTTCTGGCGAGGTTCAAAATCCCGACCTTGTGCATGTAAAGCAAACATAAAATCACAGCACCATGGGTTAGCTATATATTCAGGAATGTTTTACAATTTTGACATTTCACAATCAAAACAAAGAGAGGTTCTGGCGAGTTTCGAACTCCCGACCTTCTGCGTGTTAAGCAGACGTGATAACCACTACACCACAGAACCACTGATAATTTTGATGTGGGTTCCAACAGCCTGTAAATATACAATTTCGGAATTTTAACATCAAAACAAACGAGGTTCGGGTGAAGTTTGAAAATGCGACCTTCTACATGTTACTTCTGAAGTGGATTCCAACAGCATCACAATCCTGTATTAAAGATGGTGATACAATTTGAAATCTTTACGATCAAAACAAGAGGAGGTTCTGGGGAGGTTCAAAATCCCGACCTTGTGCATGTAAAGCAAACATGGGTTAGCTATATATTCATGATTGTTTTACAATTTTGACATTTCACAATCAAAACAACTAGAGGTTCTGGCGAGGTTCGAACTTGCGACCTTCCTGTAAAGCAGACGTGATAACCACTACACCACAGAACCATGTGTTAGTATAACAGTTTATTCCAACAGTAGAACATGCCTGTATAGTGATAAAATTTTGAAATTTCACCATCAAAACAAAAAGAGGTACTGGCGAGATTCTCACTCAAGACGATCTGTTTGTAAACAGATGTGATAACCACTACACCGCAGAACCATGTGTTGGTAATATAGTTGATTTGAAAAGTAGAATGATCCTGTATTCCTACTTGTGATACAATTTTACAATCAAAACAAAGAGAGGTTCTGGCGAGTTTCGAACTCGCGACCTTCTGCGTGTGAAGCAGACGTGATAACCACTACACCACAGAACCACTTGGTAAGTCGGAAGTGGGTTCCAACAGCATCACAATCCTGTATTAAAGATGGTGATACAATGGGAAATTTTTACGATCAAAACAAGAGGAGGTTCTGGCGAGGTTCAAAATCCCGACCTTGTGCATGTAAAGCAAACATAAAATCACAGCACCATGGGTTAGCTATATATTCAGGAATGTTTTACAATTTTGACATTTCACAATCAAAACAAAGAGAGGTTCTGGCGAGTTTCGAACTCCCGACCTTCTGCGTGTTAAGCAGACGTGATAACCACTACACCACAGAACCACTGATAATTTTGATGTGGGTTCCAACAGCCTGTAAATATACAATTTCGGAATTTTAACATCAAAACAAACGAGGTTCGGGTGAAGTTTGAAAATGCGACCTTCTACATGTTACTTCTGAAGTGGATTCCAACAGCATCACAATCCTGTATTAAAGATGGTGATACAATTTGAAATCTTTACGATCAAAACAAGAGGAGGTTCTGGGGAGGTTCAAAATCCCGACCTTGTGCATGTAAAGCAAACATAAAATCACAGCACCATGGGTTAGCTATATATTCATGAATGTTTTACAATTTTGACATTTCACAATCAAAACAAAGAGAGGTTCTGGCGAGTTTCGAACTCGCGACCTTCTGCGTGTTAAGTAGACGTGATAACCACTACACCACAGAACCACTGATAATTTTGATGTGGGTTCCAACAGCCTGTAAATATACAATTTTGGAATTTTACCATCAAAACAAAAAGAGGTTCTGGCGAGTTTCGAACTCGCGACCTTCTGCGTGTGAAGCAGACGTGATAACCACTACACCACAGAACCACTTGGTAAGTCGGAAGTGGGTTCCAACAGCATCACAATTCTGTATTAAAGATGGTGATACAATGTGAAATTTTTACGATCAAAACAAGAGGAGGTTCTGGCGAGGTTCAAAATCCCGACCTTGTGCATGTAAAGCAAACATAAAATCACAGCACCATGGGTTAGCTATATATTCATGAATGTTTTACAATTTTGACATTTCACAATCAAAACAAAGAGAGGTTCTGGCGAGTTTCGAACTCGCGACCTTCTGCGTGTTAAGCAGACGTGATAACCACTACACCACAGAACCACTGATGATTTTGATGTGGGTTCCAACAGCCTGTAAATATACAATTTTGGAATTTTAGCATCAAAACAAACAAGGTTCGGGTGAAGTTTGAAAATGCGACCTTCTACATGTTACTTCTGAAGTGGATTCCAACAGCATTACAATCCTGTATTAAAGATGGTGATACAATTTGAAATTTTTACGATCAAAACAAGAGGAGGTTCTGGGGAGGTTCAAAATCCCGACCTTGTGCATGTAAAGCAAACATGGGTTAGCTATATATTCATGATTGTTTTACAATTTTGACATTTCACAATCAAAAGAACTAGAGGTTCTGGCGAGGTTCGAACTCGCGACCTTCTGCGTGTAAAGCAGACGTGATAACCACTACACCACAGAACCATGTGTTAGTATAACAGTTTATTCCAACAGTAGAACATGCCTGTATAGTGATAAAATTTTGAAATTTCACAATCAAAACAAAAAGAGGTACTGGCGAGATTCTCACTCAAGACGATCTGTTTGTAAACAGATGTGATAACCACTACACCGCAGAACCATGTGTTGGTAATATAGTTGATTTGAAAAGTAGAATGATCCTGTATTCCTACTTGTGATACAATTTTACCATCAAAACAAAGAGAGGTTCTGGCGAGTTTCGAACTCGCGACCTTCTGCGTGTGAAGCAGACGTGATAACCACTACACCACAGAACCACTTGGTAAGTCGGAAGTGGGTTCCAACAGCATCACAATCCTGTATTAAAGATGGTGATACAATGGGAAATTTTTACGATCAAAACAAGAGGAGGTTCTGGCGAGGTTCAAAATCCCGACCTTGTGCATGTAAAGCAAACATAAAATCACAGCACCATGGGTTAGCTATATATTCAGGAATGTTTTACAATTTTGACATTTCACAATCAAAACTAAAAAAAGGTTCTGGCGAGTTTCGAACTCCCGACCTTCTGCGTGTTAAGCAGACGTGATAACCACTACACCACAGAACCACTGATAATTTTGATGTGGGTTCCAACAGCCTGTAAATATACAATTTCGGAATTTTAACATCAAAACAAACGAGGTTCGGGTGAAGTTTGAAAATGCGACCTTCTACATGTTACTTCTGAAGTGGATTCCAACAGCATCACAATCCTGTATTAAAGATGGTGATACAATTTGAAATCTTTACGATCAAAACAAGAGGAGGTTCTGGGGAGGTTCAAAATCCCGACCTTGTGCATGTAAAGCAAACATGGGTTAGCTATATATTCATGATTGTTTTACAATTTTGACATTTCACAATCAAAACAACTAGAGGTTCTGGCGAGGTTCGAACTCGTGACCTTCGTGTAAAGCAGACGTGATAACCACTACACCACAGAACCATGTGTTAGTATAACAGTTTATTCCAACAGTAGAACATGCCTGTATAGTGATAAAATTTTGAAATTTCACAATCAAAACAAAAAGAGGTACTGGCGAGATTCTCACTCAAGACGATCTGTTTGTAAACAGATGTGATAACCACTACACCGCAGAACCATGTGTTGGTAATATAGTTGATTTGAAAAGTAGAATGATCCTGTATTCCTACTTGTGATACAATTTTACCATCAAAACAAAGAGAGGTTCTGGCGAGTTTCGAACTCGTGACCTTCTGCGTGTGAAGCAGACGTGATAACCACTACACCACAGAACCACTTGGTAAGTCGGAAGTGGGTTCCAACAGCATCACAATCCTGTATTAAAGATGGTGATACAATGGGAAATTTTTACGATCAAAACAAGAGGAGGTTCTGGCGAGGTTCAAAAACCCGACCGTGTGCATGTAAATCAAACATAAAATCACAGCACCATGGGTTAGCTATATATTCAGGAATGTTTTACAATTTTGACATTTCACAATCAAAACAAAGAGAGGTTCTGGCGAGTTTCGAACTCGCGACCTTCTGCGTGTTAAGCAGACGTGATAACCACTACACCACAGAACCACTGATAATTTTGATGTGGGTTCCAACAGCCTGTAAATATACAATTTTGGAATTTTAAAATCAAAACAAACGAGGTTCGGGTGAAGTTTGAAAATGCGACCTTCTACATGTTACTTCTGAAGTGGATTCCAACAGCATCACAATCCTGTATTAAAGATGGTGATACAATTTGAAATCTTTACGATCAAAACAAGAGGAGGTTCTGGGGAGGTTCAAAATCCCGACCTTGTGCATGTAAAGCAAACATGGGTTAGCTATATATTCATGATTGTTTTACAATTTTGACATTTCACAATCAAAACAACTAGAGGTTCTGCGAGGTTCGAACTCGCGACCTTCTGCGTGTAAAGCAGATGTGATAACCACTAGACCACAGAACCATGTGTTAGTATAACAGTTTATTCCAACAGTAGAACATGCCTGTATAGTGATAAAATTTTGAAATTTCACAATCAAAACAAAAAGAGGTACTGGCGAGATTCTCACTCAAGACGATCTGTTTGTAAACAGATGTGATAACCACTACACCGCAGAACCATGTGTTGGTAATATAGTTGATTTGAAAAGTAGAATGATCCTGTATTCCTACTTGTGATACAATTTTACCATCAAAACAAAGAGAGGTTCTGGCGAGTTTCGAACTCGCGACCTTCTGCGTGTGAAGCAGACGTGATAACCACTACACCACAGAACCACTTGGTAAGTCGGAAGTGGGTTCCAACAGCATCACAATCCTGTATTAAAGATGGTGATACAATGGGAAATTTTTACGATCAAAACAAGAGGAGGTTCTGGCGAGGTTCTAAATCCCGACCTTGTGCATGTAAAGCAAACATAAAATCACAGCACCATGGGTTAGCTATATATTCAGGAATGTTTTACAATTTTGACATTTCACAATCAAAACAAAAAAAAGGTTCTGGCGAGTTTCGAACTCCCGACCTTCTGCGTGTTAAGCAGACGTGATAACCACTACACCACAGAACCACTGATAATTTTGATGTGGGTTCCAACAGCCTGTAAATATACAATTTTGGAATTTTAACATCAAAACAAACGAGGTTCGGGTGAAGTTTGAAAATGTGACCTTCTACATGTTACTTCTGAAGTGGATTCCAACAGCATCACAATCCTGTATTAAAGATGGTGATACAATTTGAAATCTTTACGATCAAAACAAGAGGAGGTTCTGGGGAGGTTCAAAATCCCGACCTTGTGCATGTAAAGCAAACATGGGTTAGCTATATATTCATGATTGTTTTACAATTTTGACATTTCACAATCAAAACAACTAGAGGTTCTGGCGAGGTTCGAACTCGCGAACTTCGTGTAAAGCAGACGTGATAACCACTACACCACAGAACCATGTGTTAGTATAACAGTTTATTCCAACAGTAGAACATGCCTGTATAGTGATAAAATTTTGGAATTTCACAATCAAAACAAAAAGAGGTACTGGCGAGATTCTCACTCAAGACGATCTGTTTGTAAACAGATGTGATAACCACTACACCGCAGAACCATGTGTTGGTAATATAGTTGATTTGAAAAGTAGAATGATCCTGTATTCCTACTTGTGATACAATTTTACCATCAAAACAAAGAGAGGTTCTGGCGAGTTTCGAACTCGCGACCTTCTGCGTGTGAAGCAGACGTGATAACCACTACACCACAGAACCACTTGGTAAGTCGGAAGTGGGTTCCAACAGCATCACAATCCTGTATTAAAGATGGTGATACAATGGGAAATTTTTACGATCAAAACAAGAGGAGGTTCTGGCGAGGTTCAAAAACCCGACCGTGTGCATGTAAATCAAACATAAAATCACAGCACCATGGGTTAGCTATATATTCAGGAATGTTTTACAATTTTGACATTTCACAATCAAAACAAAGAGAGGTTCTGGCGAGTTTCGAACTCGCGACCTTCTGCGTGTTAAGCAGACGTGATAACCACTACACCACAGAACCACTGATAATTTTGATGTGGGTTCCAACAGCCTGTAAATATACAATTTTGGAATTTTAGCATCAAAACAAACGAGGTTCGGGTGAAGTTTGAAAATGCGACCTTCTACATGTTACTTCTCTGAAGTGGATTCCAACAGCATTACAATCCTGTATTAAAGATGGTGATACAATTTGAAATTTTTACGATCAAAACAAGAGGAGGTTCTGGGGAGGTTCAAAATCCCGACCTTGTGCATGTAAAGCAAACATGGGTTAGCTATATATTCATGATTGTTTTACAATTTTGACATTTCACAATCAAAACAACTTGAGGTTCTGGCGAGGTTCGAACTCGCGACCTTCTGCGTGTAAAGCAGACGTGATAACCACTACACCACAGAACCATGTGTTAGTATAACAGTTTATTCCGACAGTAGAACATGCCTGTATAGTGATAAAATTTTGAAATTTCACAATCAAAACAAAAAGAGGTACTGGCGAGATTCTCACTCATGACGATCTGTTTGTAAACAGATGTGATAACCACTACACCGCAGAACCATGTGTTGGTAATATAGTTGATTTGAAAAGTAGAATGATCCTGTATTCCTACTTGTGATACAATTTTACCATCAAAACAAAGAGAGGTTCTGGCGAGTTTCGAACTCGCGACCTTCTGCGTGTGAAGCAGACGTGATAACCACTACCCCACAGAACCACTTGGTAAGTTGGAAGTGGGTTCCAACAGCATCACAATCCTGTATTAAAGATGGTGATACAATGTGAAATTTTTACGATCAAAACAAGAGGAGGTTCTGGCGAGGTTCAAAATCCGGACCTTGTGCATGTAAAGCAAACATAAAATCACAGCACCATGGGTTAGCTATATATTCAGGAATGTTTTTCAATTTTGACATTTCACAATGAAAACAAAGAGAGGTTCTGGCGAGTTTCGAACTCACGACCTTCTGCGTGTTAAGCAGACGTGATAACCACTACACCACAGAACCACTGATAATTTTGATGTGGGTTCCAACAGCCTGTAAATATACAATTTTGGAATTTTAACATCAAAACAAACGAGGTTCGGGTGAAGTTTGAAAATGCGACCTTCTACATGTTACTTCTGAAGTGGATTCCAACGGCATCACAATCCTGTATTAAAGATGGTGATACAATTTGAAATCTTTACGATCAAAACAAGAGGAGGTTCTGGGGAGGTTTAAAATCCCGACCTTGTGCATGTAAAGCAAACATAAAATCACAGCACCATGGGTTAGCTATATATTCATGAATGTTTTACAATTTTGACATTTCACAATCAAAACAAAGAGAGGTTCTGGCGAGTTTCGAACTCGCGACCTTCTGCGTGTTAAGCAGACGTGATAACCACTACACCACAGAACCACTGATAATTTTGATGTGGGTTCCAACAGCCTGTAAATATACAATTTTGGAATTTTAAAATCAAAACAAACGAGGTTCGGGTGAAGTTTGAAAATGCGACCTTCTACATGTTACTTCTGAAGTGGATTCCAACAGCATCACAATCCTGTATTAAAGATGGTGATACAATTTGAAATCTTTACGATCAAAACAAGAGGAGGTTCTGGGGAGGTTCAAAATCCCGACCTTGTGCATGTAAAGCAAACATGGGTTAGCTATATATTCATGATTGTTTTACAATTTTGACATTTCACAATCAAAACAACTAGAGGTTCTGCGAGGTTCGAACTCGCGACCTTCTGCGTGTAAAGCAGATGTGATAACCACTAGACCACAGAACCATGTGTTAGTATAACAGTTTATTCCAACAGTAGAACATGCCTGTATAGTGATAAAATTTTGAAATTTCACAATCAAAACAAAAAGAGGTACTGGCGAGATTCTCACTCAAGACGATCTGTTTGTAAACAGATGTGATAACCACTACACCGCAGAACCATGTGTTGGTAATATAGTTGA
This sequence comes from Alitta virens, assembly GCA_932294295.1. Taxonomy (NCBI): domain Eukaryota; kingdom Metazoa; phylum Annelida; class Polychaeta; order Phyllodocida; family Nereididae; genus Alitta; species Alitta virens. The sequence continues at coordinate 23,941,910 of OW028575.1, forward strand.
TTTGAAAAGTAGAATGATCCTGTATTCCTACTTGTGATACAATTTTACCATCAAAACAAAGAGAGGTTCTGGCGAGTTTCGAACTCGCGACCTTCTGCGTGTGAAGCAGACGTGATAACCACTACACCACAGAACCACTTGGTAAGTCGGAAGTGGGTTCCAACAGCATCACAATCCTGTATTAAAGATGGTGATACAATGGGAAATTTTTACGATCAAAACAAGAGGAGGTTCTGGCGAGGTTCTAAATCCCGACCTTGTGCATGTAAAGCAAACATAAAATCACAGCACCATGGGTTAGCTATATATTCAGGAATGTTTTACAATTTTGACATTTCACAATCAAAACAAAAAAAAGGTTCTGGCGAGTTTCGAACTCCCGACCTTCTGCGTGTTAAGCAGACGTGATAACCACTACACCACAGAACCACTGATAATTTTGATGTGGGTTCCAACAGCCTGTAAATATACAATTTTGGAATTTTAACATCAAAACAAACGAGGTTCGGGTGAAGTTTGAAAATGTGACCTTCTACATGTTACTTCTGAAGTGGATTCCAACAGCATCACAATCCTGTATTAAAGATGGTGATACAATTTGAAATCTTTACGATCAAAACAAGAGGAGGTTCTGGGGAGGTTCAAAATCCCGACCTTGTGCATGTAAAGCAAACATGGGTTAGCTATATATTCATGATTGTTTTACAATTTTGACATTTCACAATCAAAACAACTAGAGGTTCTGGCGAGGTTCGAACTCGCGAACTTCGTGTAAAGCAGACGTGATAACCACTACACCACAGAACCATGTGTTAGTATAACAGTTTATTCCAACAGTAGAACATGCCTGTATAGTGATAAAATTTTGGAATTTCACAATCAAAACAAAAAGAGGTACTGGCGAGATTCTCACTCAAGACGATCTGTTTGTAAACAGATGTGATAACCACTACACCGCAGAACCATGTGTTGGTAATATAGTTGATTTGAAAAGTAGAATGATCCTGTATTCCTACTTGTGATACAATTTTACCATCAAAACAAAGAGAGGTTCTGGCGAGTTTCGAACTCGCGACCTTCTGCGTGTGAAGCAGACGTGATAACCACTACACCACAGAACCACTTGGTAAGTCGGAAGTGGGTTCCAACAGCATCACAATCCTGTATTAAAGATGGTGATACAATGGGAAATTTTTACGATCAAAACAAGAGGAGGTTCTGGCGAGGTTCAAAAACCCGACCGTGTGCATGTAAATCAAACATAAAATCACAGCACCATGGGTTAGCTATATATTCAGGAATGTTTTACAATTTTGACATTTCACAATCAAAACAAAGAGAGGTTCTGGCGAGTTTCGAACTCGCGACCTTCTGCGTGTTAAGCAGACGTGATAACCACTACACCACAGAACCACTGATAATTTTGATGTGGGTTCCAACAGCCTGTAAATATACAATTTTGGAATTTTAGCATCAAAACAAACGAGGTTCGGGTGAAGTTTGAAAATGCGACCTTCTACATGTTACTTCTCTGAAGTGGATTCCAACAGCATTACAATCCTGTATTAAAGATGGTGATACAATTTGAAATTTTTACGATCAAAACAAGAGGAGGTTCTGGGGAGGTTCAAAATCCCGACCTTGTGCATGTAAAGCAAACATGGGTTAGCTATATATTCATGATTGTTTTACAATTTTGACATTTCACAATCAAAACAACTTGAGGTTCTGGCGAGGTTCGAACTCGCGACCTTCTGCGTGTAAAGCAGACGTGATAACCACTACACCACAGAACCATGTGTTAGTATAACAGTTTATTCCGACAGTAGAACATGCCTGTATAGTGATAAAATTTTGAAATTTCACAATCAAAACAAAAAGAGGTACTGGCGAGATTCTCACTCATGACGATCTGTTTGTAAACAGATGTGATAACCACTACACCGCAGAACCATGTGTTGGTAATATAGTTGATTTGAAAAGTAGAATGATCCTGTATTCCTACTTGTGATACAATTTTACCATCAAAACAAAGAGAGGTTCTGGCGAGTTTCGAACTCGCGACCTTCTGCGTGTGAAGCAGACGTGATAACCACTACCCCACAGAACCACTTGGTAAGTTGGAAGTGGGTTCCAACAGCATCACAATCCTGTATTAAAGATGGTGATACAATTTGAAATCTTTACGATCAAAACAAGAGGAGGTTCTGGGGAGGTTTAAAATCCCGACCTTGTGCATGTAAAGCAAACATAAAATCACAGCACCATGGGTTAGCTATATATTCATGAATGTTTTACAATTTTGACATTTCACAATCAAAACAAAGAGAGGTTCTGGCGAGTTTCGAACTCGCGACCTTCTGCGTGTTAAGCAGACGTGATAACCACTACACCACAGAACCACTGATAATTTTGATGTGGGTTCCAACAGCCTGTAAATATACAATTTTGGAATTTTACCATCAAAACAAAAAGAGGTTCTGGCGAGTTTCGAACTCGCGACCTTCTGCGTGTGAAGCAGACGTGATAACCACTACACCACAGAACCACTTGGTAAGTCGGAAGTGGGTTCCAACAGCATCACAATCCTGTATTAAAGATGGTGATACAATGTGAAATTTTTACGATCAAAACAAGAGGAGGTTCTGGCGAGGTTCAAAATCCCGACCTTGTGCATGTAAAGCAAACATAAAATCACAGCACCATGGGTTAGCTATATATTCATGAATGTTTTACAATTTTGACATTTCACAATCAAAACAAAGAGAGGTTCTGGCGAGTTTCGAACTCGCGACCTTCTGCGTGTTAAGCAGACGTGATAACCACTACACCACAGAACCACTGATGATTTTGATGTGGGTTCCAACAGCCTGTAAATATACAATTTTGGAATTTAAGCATCAAAACAAACAAGGTTCGGGTGAAGTTTGAAAATGCGACCTTCTACATGTTACTTCTGAAGTGGATTCCAACAGCATTAATCCTGTATTAAAGATGGTGATACAATTTGAAATTTTTACGATCAAAACAAGAGGAGGTTCTGGGGAGGTTCAAAATCCCGACCTTGTGCATGTAAAGCAAACATGGGTTAGCTATATATTCATGATTGTTTTACAATTTTGACATTTCACAATCAAAACAACTAGAGGTTCTGGCGAGGTTCGAACTCGCGACCTTCTGCGTGTAAAGCAGACGTGATAACCACTACACCACAGAACCATGTGTTAGTATAACAGTTTATTCCAACAGTAGAACATGCCTGTATAGTGATAAAATTTTGAAATTTCACAATCAAAACAAAAAGAGGTACTGGCGAGATTCTCACTCAAGACGATCTGTTTGTAAACAGATGTGATAACCACTACACCGCAGAACCATGTGTTGGTAATATAGTTGATTTGAAAAGTAGAATGATCCTGTATTCCTACTTGTGATACAATTTTACCATCAAAACAAAGAGAGGTTCTGGCGAGTTTCGAACTCGCGACCTTCTGCGTGTGAAGCAGACGTGATAACCACTACACCACAGAACCACTTGGAAAGTCGGAAGTGGGTTCCAACAGCATCACAATCCTGTATTAAAGATGGTGATACAATGGGAAATTTTTACGATCAAAACAAGAGGAGGTTCTGGCGAGGTTCTAAATCCCGACCTTGTGCATGTAAAGCAAACATAAAATCACAGCACCATGGGTTAGCTATATATTCAGGAATGTTTTACAATTTTGACATTTCACAATCAAAACAAAAAAAAGGTTCTGGCGAGTTTCGAACTCGCGACCTTCTGCGTGTTAAGCAGACGTGATAACCACTACACCACAGAACCACTGATAATTTTGATGTGGGTTCCAACAGCCTGTAAATATACAATTTTGGAATTTTAACATCAAAACAAACGAGGTTCGGGTGAAGTTTGAAAATGCGACCTTCTACATGTTACTTCTGAAGTGGATTCCAACAGCATCACAATCCTGTATTAAAGATGGTGATACAATTTGAAATCTTTACGATCAAAACAAGAGGAGGTTCTGGGGAGGTTCAAAATCCCGACCTTGTGCATGTAAAGCAAACATGGGTTAGCTATATATTCATGATTATTTTACAATTTTGACATTTCACAATCAAAACAACTAGAGGTTCTGGCGAGGTTCGAACTCGCGAACTTCGTGTAAAGCAGACGTGATAACCACTACACCACAGAACCATGTGTTAGTATAACAGTTTATTCCAACAGTAGAACATGCCTGTATAGTGATAAAATTTTGAAATTTCACAATCAAAACAAAAAGAGGTACTGGCGAGATTCTCACTCAAGACGATCTGTTTGTAAACAGATGTGATAACCACTACACCGCAGAACCATGTGTTGGTAATATAGTTGATTTGAAAAGTAGAATGATCCTGTATTCCTACTTGTGATACAATTTTACCATCAAAACAAAGAGAGGTTCTGGCGAGTTTCGAACTCGCGACCTTCTGCGTGTGAAGCAGACGTGATAACCACTACACCACAGAACCACTTGGTAAGTCGGAAGTGGGTTCCAACAGCATCACAATCCTGTATTAAAGATGGTGATACAATGGGAAATTTTTACGATCAAAACAAGAGGAGGTTCTGGCGAGGTTCAAAAACCCGACCGTGTGCATGTAAATCAAACATAAAATCACAGCACCATGGGTTAGCTATATATTCAGGAATGTTTTACAATTTTGACATTTCACAATCAAAACAAAGAGAGGTTCTGGCGAGTTTCGAACTCGCGACCTTCTGCGTGTTAAGCAGACGTGATAACCACTACACCACAGAACCACTGATAATTTTGATGTGGGTTCCAACAGCCTGTAAATATACAATTTTGGAATTTTAGCATCAAAACAAACGAGGTTCGGGTGAAGTTTGAAAATGCGACCTTCTACATGTTACTTCTCTGAAGTGGATTCCAACAGCATTACAATCCTGTATTAAAGATGGTGATACAATTTGAAATTTTTACGATCAAAACAAGAGGAGGTTCTGGGGAGGTTCAAAATCCCGACCTTGTGCATGTAAAGCAAACATGGGTTAGCTATATATTCATGATTGTTTTACAATTTTGACATTTCACAATCAAAACAACTTGAGGTTCTGGCGAGGTTCGAACTCGCGACCTTCTGCGTGTAAAGCAGACGTGATAACCACTACACCACAGAACCATGTGTTAGTATAACAGTTTATTCCGACAGTAGAACATGCCTGTATAGTGATAAAATTTTGAAATTTCACAATCAAAACAAAAAGAGGTACTGGCGAGATTCTCACTCATGACGATCTGTTTGTAAACAGATGTGATAACCACTACACCGCAGAACCATGTGTTGGTAATATAGTTGATTTGAAAAGTAGAATGATCCTGTATTCCTACTTGTGATACAATTTTACCATTAAAACAAAGAGAGGTTCTGGCGAGTTTCGAACTCGCGACCTTCTGCGTGTGAAGCAGACGTGATAACCACTACACCACAGAACCACTTGGTAAGTCGGAAGTGGGTTCCAACAGCATCACAATCCTGTATTAAAGATGGTGATACAATGGGAAATTTTTACGATCAAAACAAGAGGAGGTTCTGGCGAGGTTCTAAATCCCGACCTTGTGCATGTAAAGCAAACATAAAATCACAGCACCATGGGTTAGCTATATATTCAGGAATGTTTTACAATTTTGACATTTCACAATCAAAACAAAAAAAAGGTTCTGGCGAGTTTCGAACTCCCGACCTTCTGCGTGTTAAGCAGACGTGATAACCACTACACCACAGAACCACTGATAATTTTGATGTGGGTTCCAACAGCCTGTAAATATACAATTTTGGAATTTTAACATCAAAACAAACGAGGTTCGGGTGAAGTTTGAAAATGCGACCTTCTACATGTTACTTCTGAAGTGGATTCCAACAGCATCACAATCCTGTATTAAAGATGGTGATACAATTTGAAATCTTTACGATCAAAACAAGAGGAGGTTCTGGGGAGGTTCAAAATCCCGACCTTGTGCATGTAAAGCAAACATGGGTTAGCTATATATTCATGATTGTTTTACAATTTTGACATTTCACAATCAAAACAACTAGAGGTTCTGGCGAGGTTCGAACTCGCGAACTTCGTGTAAAGCAGACGTGATAACCACTACACCACAGAACCATGTGTTAGTATAACAGTTTATTCCAACAGTAGAACATGCCTGTATAGTGATAAAATTTTGAAATTTCACAATCAAAACAAAAAGAGGTACTGGCGAGATTCTCACTCAAGACGATCTGTTTGTAAACAGATGTGATAACCACTACACCGCAGAACCATGTGTTGGTAATATAGTTGATTTTGAAAAGTAGAATGATCCTGTATTCCTACTTGTGATACAATTTTACCATCAAAACAAAGAGAGGTTCTGGCGAGTTTCGAACTCGCGACCTTCTGCGTGTGAAGCAGACGTGATAACCACTACACCACAGAACCACTTGGTAAGTCGGAAGTGGGTTCCAACAGCATCACAATCCTGTATTAAAGATGGTGATACAATGGGAAATTTTTACGATCAAAACAAGAGGAGGTTCTGGCGAGGTTCAAAAACCCGACCGTGTGCATGTAAATCAAACATAAAATCACAGCACCATGGGTTAGCTATATATTCAGGAATGTTTTACAATTTTGACATTTCACAATCAAAACAAAGAGAGGTTCTGGCGAGTTTCGAACTCGCGACCTTCTGCGTGTTAAGCAGACGTGATAACCACTACACCACAGAACCACTGATAATTTTGATGTGGGTTCCAACAGCCTGTAAATATACAATTTTGGAATTTTAAAATCAAAACAAACGAGGTTCGGGTGAAGTTTGAAAATGCGACCTTCTACATGTTACTTCTGAAGTGGATTCCAACAGCATCACAATCCTGTATTAAAGATGGTGATACAATTTGAAATCTTTACGATCAAAACAAGAGGAGGTTCTGAGGAGGTTCAAAATCCCGACCTTGTGCATGTAAAGCAAACATGGGTTAGCTATATATTCATGATTGTTTTACAATTTTGACATTTCACAATCAAAACAACTAGAGGTTCTGGCGAGGTTCGAACTCGCAACCTTCTGCGTGTAAAGCAGATGTGATAACCACTACACCACAGAACCATGTGTTAGTATAACAGTTTATTCCAACAGTAGAACATGCCTGTATAGTGATAAAATTTTGAAATTTCACAATCAAAACAAAAAGAGGTACTGGCGAGATTCTCACTCATGACGATCTGTTTGTAAACAGATGTGATAACCACTACACCGCAGAACCATGTGTTGGTAATATAGTTGATTTGAAAAGTAGAATGATCCTGTATTCCTACTTGTGATACAATTTTACCATCAAAACAAAGAGAGGTTCAGGCGAGTTTCGAACTCGCGACCTTCTGCGTGTGAAGCAGACGTGATAACCACTACCCCACAGAACCACTTGGTAAGTCGGAAGTGGGTTCCAACAGCATCACAATCCTGTATTAAAGATGGTGATACAATGTGAAATTTTTACGATCAAAACAAGAGGAGGTTCTGGCGAGGTTCAAAATCCGGACCTTGTGCATGTAAAGCAAACATAAAATCACAGCACCATGGGTTAGCTATATATTCATGAATGTTTTTCAATTTTGACATTTCACAATGAAAACAAAGAGAGGTTCTGGAGAGTTTCGAACTCACAACCTTCTGCTTGTTAAGCAGACGTGATAACCACTACACCACAGAACCACTGATAATTTTGATGTGGGTTCCAACAGCCTGTAAATATACAATTTTGGAATTTTAACATCAAAACAAACGAGGTTCGGGTGAAGTTTGAAAATGCGACCTTCTACATGTTACTTCTGAAGTGGATTCCAACGGCATCACAATCCTGTATTAAAGATGGTGATACAATTTGAAATCTTTACGATCAAAACAAGAGGAGGTTCTGGGGAGGTTCAAAATCCCGACCTTGTGCATGTAAAGCAAACATAAAATCACAGCACCATGGGTTAGCTATATATTCATGAATGTTTTACAATTTTGACATTTCACAATCAAAACAAAGAGAGGTTCTGGCGAGTTTCGAACTCGCGACCTTCTGCATGTTAAGCAGACGTGATAACCACTACACCACAGAACCACTGATAATTTTGATGTGGGTTCCAACAGCCTGTAAATATACAATTTTGGAATTTTACCATCAAAACAAAAAGAGGTTCTGGCGAGTTTCGAACTCGCGACCTTCTGCGTGTGAAGCAGACGTGATAACCACTACACCACAGAACCACTTGGTAAGTCGGAAGTGGGTTCCAACAGCATCACAATCCTGTATTAAAGATGGTGATACAATGTGAAATTTTTACGATCAAAACAAGAGGAGGTTCTGGCGAGGTTCAAAATCCCGACCTTGTGCATGTAAAGCAAACATAAAATCACAGCACCATGGGTTAGCTATATATTCATGAATGTTTTACAATTTTGACATTTCACAATCAAAACAAAGAGAGGTTCTGGCGAGTTTCGAACTCACAACCTTCTGCGTGTTAAGCAGACGTGATAACCACTACACCACAGAACCACTGATAATTTTGATGTGGGTTCCAACAGCCTGTAAATATACAATTTTGGAATTTTAGCATCAAAACAAACGAGGTTTGGGTGAAGTTTGAAAATGCGACCTTCTACATGTTACTTCTGAAGTGGATTCCAACAGCATTACAATCCTGTATAAAAGATGGTGATACAATTTGAAATTTTTATGATCAAAACAAGAGGAGTTTCTGGGGAGGTTCAAAATCCCGACCTTGTGCATGTAAAGCAAACATGGGTTAGCTATATATTTATGATTGTTTTACAATTTTGACATTTCACAATCAAAACAACTAGAGGTTCTGGCGAGGTTCGAACTCGCGACCTTCTGCGTGTAAAGCAGACGTGATAACCACTTCACCACAGAACCATGTGTTAGTATAACAGTTTATTCCAACAGTAAAACATGCCTGTATAGTGATAAAATTTTGAAATTTCACAATCAAAACAAAAAGAGGTACTGGCGAGATTCTCACTCATGACGATCTGTTTGTAAACAGATGTGATAACCACTACACCGCAGAACCATGTGTTGGTAATATAGTTGATTTGAAAAGTAGAATGATCCTGTATTCCTGCTTGTGATACAATTTTACCATCAAAACAAAAAAGAGGTTCTGGCGAGTTTCGAACGCGCGACCTTCTGCGTGTGAAGCAGACGTGATAACCACTACACCACAGAACCACTGATAATTTTGATGTGGGTTCCAACAGCCTGTAAATATACAATTTTGGAATTTTAGCATCAAAACAAACGAGGTTCGGGTGAAGTTTGAAAATGCGACCTTCTACATGTTACTTCTGAAGTGGATTCCAACAGCATTACAATCCTGTATTAAAGATGGAGATACAATGTGAAATTTTTAAGATCAAAACAAGAGGAGGTTCTGGCGAGGTTCAAAATCCCGACCTTGTGCATGTAAAGCAAACATAAAATCACAGCACCATGGGTTAGCTATATATTCATGAATGTTTTACAATTTTGACATTTCACAATCAAAACAAAGAGAGGTTCTGGCGAGTTTCGAACTCGCGACCTTCTGCGTGTTAAGCAGACGTGATAACCACTACACCACAGAACCACTGATGATTTTGATGTGGGTTCCAACAGCCTGTAAATATACAATTTTGGAATTTTAGCATCAAAACAAACAAGGTTTGGGTGAAGTTTGAAAATGCGACCTTCTACATGTTACTTCTGGAGTGGATTCCAACAGCATTACAATCCTGTATTAAAGATGGTGATACAATTTGAAATTTTTACGATCAAAACAAGAGGAGATTCTGGGGAGGTTCAAAATCCCGACCTTGTGCATGTAAAGCAAACATGGTTTAGCTATATATTCATGATTGTTTTACAATTTTGACATTTCACAATCAAAACAACTAGAGGTTCTGGCGAGGTTCGAACTCACGACCTTCTGCGTGTAAAGCAGACGTGATAACCACTTCACCACAGAACCATGTGTTAGTATAACAGTTTATTCCAACAGTAAAACATGCCTGTATAGTGATAAAATTTTGAAATTTCACAATCAAAACAAAAAGAGGTACTGGCGAGATTCTCACTCATGACGATCTGTTTGTAAACAGATGTGATAACCACTACACCGCAGAACCATGTGTTGGTAATATAGTTGATTTGAAAAGTAGAATGATCCTGTATTCCTGCTTGTGATACAATTTTACCATCAAAACAAAAAAGAGGTTCTGGCGAGTTTCGAACTCGCGACCTTCTGCGTGTGAAGCAGACGTGATAACCACTACACCACAGAACCACTTGGTACGTCGGGAGTGGGTTCCAACAGCATCACAATACTGTATTAAAGATGGTGATACAATGTGAAATTTTTACGATCAAAACATGAGGAGGTTCTGGCGAGGTCCAAAATCCCGACCTTGTGCATGTAAAGCAAACATAAAATCACAGCACCATGGGTTAGCTATATATTCATGAATGTTTTACAATTTTGACATTTCACAATCAAAACAAAGAGAGGTTCTGGCGAGTATCGAACTCGCGACCTACTGCGTGTTAAGCAGACGTGATAACCACTACACCACAGAACCACTGATAATTTTAATCGGGTTCCAACAGCCTGTAAATATACAATTTTGGAATTTTAGCATCAAAACAAACGAAGTTCGGGTGAAGTTTGAAAATGCGACCTTCTACATGTTACTTCTGAAGTGGATTCCAACAGCATTACAATCCTGTATTAAAGATAGTGATACAATGTGAAATTTTTACGATCAAAACATGAGGAGGTTCTGGCGAGGTTCAAAATCCCGACCTTGTGCATGTAAAGCAAACATAAAATCACAGCACCATGGGTTAGCTATATATTCATGAATGTTTTACAATTTTGACATTTCACAATCAAAACAAAGAGAGGTTCTGGCGAGTTTCGAACTCGCGACCTTCTGCGTGTTAAGCAGACGTGATAACCACTACACCACAGAACCACTGATAATTTTGATGTGGGTTCGAACAGCCTGTAAATATACAATTTTGGAATTTTAGCATCAAAACAAACGAGGTTCGGGTGAAGTTTGAAAATGCGACCTTCTACATGTTACTTCTGAAGTGGATTCCAACAGCATTACAATCCTGTATTAAAGATGGTGATACAATTTGAAATTTTTACGATCAAAACAAGAGGAGGTTCTGGGGAGGTTCAAAATCCCGACCTTGTGCATGTAAAGCAAACATGGGTTAGCTATATATTTATGATTGTTTTACAATTTTGACATTTCACAATCAAAACAACTAGAGGTTCTGGCGAGGTTCGAACTCGCGACCTTCTGCGTGTAAAGCAGACGTGATAACCACTACACCACAGAACCATGTGTTAGTATAACAGTTTATTCCGACAGTAGAACATGCCTGTATAGTGATAAAATTTTGAAATTTCACAATCAAAACAAAAAGAGGTACTGGCGAGATTCTCACTCATGACGATCTGTTTGTAAACAGATGTGATAACCACTACACCGCAGAACCATGTGTTGGTAATATAGTTGATTTGAAAAGTAGAATGATCCTGTATTCCTGCTTGTGATACAATTTTACCATCAAAACAAAAAAGAGGTTCTGGCGAGTTTCGAACTCGCGACCTTCTGCGTGTGAAGCAGACGTGATAACCACTACACCACAGAACCACTTGATAAGTCGGAAGTGGGTTCCAACAGCATCACAATCCTGTATTAAAGATGGTGATACAATGTGAAATTTTTACGATCAAAACATGAGGAGGTTCTGGCGAGGTTCAAAATCCCGACCTTCTGCATGTAAAGCAAACATAAAATCACAGCACCATGGGTTAGCTATATATTCATGAATGTTTTACAATTTTGACATTTCACAATCAAAAAAAAGAGAGGTTCTGGCGAGTTTCGAACTCGCGACCTTCTGCGTGTTAAGCAGACGTGATAACCACTACACCACAGAACCACTGATAATTTTAATCGGGTTCCAACAGCCTGTAAATATACAATTTTGGAATTTTAGCATCAAAACAAACGAGGTTGGGGTGAAGTTTGAAAATGCGACCTTCTACATGTTACTTCTGAAGTGGATTCCAACAGCATTACAATCCTGCATTAAAGATGGTGATACAATGTGAAATTTTTACGATCAAAACAAGAGGAGGTTCTGGGGAGGTTCAGAATCCCGACCTTGTGCATGTAAAGCAAACATAAAATCACAGCACCATGGGTTAGCTATATATTCATGAAAGTTTTACAATTTTGACATTTCACAATCAAAACAAAGAGAGGTTCTGGCGAGTTTCGAACTCGCGACCTTCTGCGTGTTAAGCAGACGTGATAACCACTACACCACAGAACCACTGATAATTTTGATGTGGGTTCCAACAGCCTGTAAATATACAATTTTGGAATTTTAGCATCAAAACAAACGAGGTTCGGGTGAAGTTTGAAAATGCGACCTTCTACATGTTACTTCTCTGAAGTGGATTCCAACAGCATTACAATCCTGTATTAAAGATGGTGATACAATTTGAAATTTTTACGATCAAAACAAGAGGAGGTTCTGGGGAGGTTCAAAATCCCGACCTTGTGCATGTAAAGCAAACATGGGTTAGCTATATATTCATGATTGTTTTACAATTTTGACATTTCACAATCAAAACAACTAGAGGTTCTGGCGAGGTTCGAACTCGCGACCTTCTGCGTGTAAAGCAGACGTGATAACCACTACACCACAGAACCATGTGTTAGTATAACAGTTTATTCCGACAGTAGAACATGCCTGTATAGTGATAAAATTTTGAAATTTCACAATCAAAACGAGGTACTGGCGAGATTCTCACTCATGACGATCTGTTTGTAAACAGATGTGATAACCACTACACCGCAGAACCATGTGTTGGTAATATAGTTGATTTGAAAAGTAGAATGATCCTGTATTCCTGCTTATGATACAATTTTACCATCAAAACAAAAAAGAGGTTCTGGCGAGTTTCGAACTCGCGACCTTCTGCGTGTGAAGCAGACGTGATAACCACTACACCACAGAATCACTTGATAAGTCAGAAGTGGGTTCCAACAGCATCACAATCCTGTATTAAAGATGGTGATACAATGTGAAATTTTTACGATCAAAACATGAGGAGGTTCTGGGGAGGTTCAAAATCCCGACCTTGTGCATGTAAAGCAAACATAAAATCACAGCACCATGGGTTAGCTATATATTCATGAATGTTTTACAATTTTGACATTTCACAATCAAAACAAAGAGAGGTTCTGGCGAGTTTCGAAAACGCGACCTTCTGCGTGTTAAGCAGACGTGATAACCACTACACCACAGAACCACTGATAATTTTGATGTGGGTTCCAACAGCCTGTAAATATACAATTTTGGAATTTTAGCATCAAAACAAACGAGGTTGGGGTGAAGTTTGAAAATGCGACCTTCTACATGTTACTTCTGAAGTGGATTCCAACAGCATTACAATCCTGCATTAAAGATGGTGATACAATGTGAAATTTTTACGATCAAAACAAGAGGAGGTTCTGGCGAGGTTCAAAATCCCGACCTTGTGCATGTAAAGCAAACATAAAATCACAGCACCATGGGTTAGCTATATATTCATGAAAGTTTTACAATTTTGACATTTCACAATCAAAACAAAGAGAGGTTCTGGCGAGTTTCGAACTCGCGACCTTCTGCGTGTTAAGCAGACGTGATAACCACTACACCACAGAACCACTGATAATTTTGATGTGGGTTCCAACAGCCTGTAAATATACAATTTTGGAATTTTAGCATCAAAACAAACGAGGTTCGGGTGAAGTTTGAAAATGCGACCTTCTACATGTTACTTCTCTGAAGTGGATTCCAACAGCATTACAATCCTGTATTAAAGATGGTGATACAATTTGAAATTTTTACGATCAAAACAAGAGGAGGTTCTGGGGAGGTTCAAAATCCCGACCTTGTGCATGTAAAGCAAACATGGGTAAGCTATATATTTATGATTGTTTTACAATTTTGACATTTCACAATCAAAACAACTAGAGGTTCTGGCGAGGTTCGAATTCGCGACCTTCTGCGTGTAAAGCAGACGTGATAACCACTACACCACAGAACCATGTGTTAGTATAACAGTTTATTCCGACAGTAGAACATGCCTGTATAGTGATAAAATTTTGAAATTTCACAATCAAAACAAAAAGAGGTACTGGCGAGATTCTCACTCATGACGATCTGTTTGTAAACAGATGTGATAACCACTACACCGCAGAACCATGTGTTGGTAATATAGTTGATTTGAAAAGTAGAATGATCCTGTATTCCTGCTTGTGATACAATTTTACCATCAAAACAAAAAAGAGGTTCTGGCGAGTTTCGAACTCGCGACCTTCTGCGTGTGAAGCAGATGTGATAACCACTACACCACAGAACCACTTGATAAGTCGGAAGTGGGTTCCAACAGCATCACAATCCTGTATTAAAGATGGTGATACAATGTGAAATTTTTACGATCAAAACATGAGGAGGTTCTGGCGAGGTTCAAAATCCTGACCTTCTGCATGTAAAGCAAACATAAAATCACAGCACCATGGGTTAGCTATATATTCATGAATGTTTTACAATTTTGACATTTCACAATCAAAACAAAGAGAGGTTCTGGCGAGTTTCGAACTCGCGACCTTCTGCGTGTTAAGCAGACGTGATAACCACTACACCACAGAACCACTGATAATTTTAATCGGGTTCCAACAGCCTGTAAATATACAATTTTGGAATTTTAGCATCAAAACAAACGAAGTTCGGGTGAAGTTTGAAAATGCGACCTTCTACATGTTACCTCTGAAGTGGATTCCAACAGCATTACAATCCTGTATTAAAGATAGTGATACAATGTGAAAATTTTACGATCAAAACATGAGGAGGTTCTGGCGAGGTTCAAAATCCCGACCGTGTGCATGTAAAGCAAACATAAAATCACAGCACCATGGGTTAGCTATATATTCATGAATGTTTTACAATTTTGACATTTCACAATCAAAACAAAGAGAGGTTCTGGCGAGTTTCGAAAACGCGACCTTCTGCGTGTTAAGCAGACGTGATAACCACTACACCACAGAACCACTGATAATTTTGATGTGGGTTCCAACAGCCTGTAAATATACAATTTTGGAATTTTAGCATCAAAACAAACGAGGTTGGGGTGAAGTTTGAAAATGCGACCTTCTACATGTTACTTCTGAAGTGGATTCCAACAGCATTACAATCCTGCATTAAAGATGGTGATACAATGTGAAATTTTTACGATCAAAACAAGAGGAGGTTCTGGCGAGGTTCAAAATCCCGACCTTGTGCATGTAAAGCAAACATAAAATCACAGCACCATGGGTTAGCTATATATTCATGAAAGTTTTACAATTTTGACATTTCACAATCTAAACAAAGAGAGGTTCTGGCGAGTTTCGAACTCGCGACCTTCTGCGTGTTAAGCAGACATGATAACCACTACACCACAGAACCACTGATAATTTTGATGTGGGTTCCAACAGCCTGTAAATATACAATTTTGGAATTTTAGCATCAAAACAAACGAGGTTCGGGTGAAGTTTGAAAATGCGACCTTCTACATGTTACTTCTCTGAAGTGGATTCCAACAGCATTACAATCCTGTATTAAAGATGGTGATACAATTTGAAATTTTTACGATCAAAACAAGAGGAGGTTCTGGGGAGGTTCAAAATCCCGACCTTGTGCATGTAAAGCAAACATGGGTTAGCTATATATTCATGATTGTTTTACAATTTTGACATTTCACAATCAAAACAACTAGAGGGTTCTGGCGAGGTTCGAACTCGCGACCTTCTGCGTGTAAAGCAGACGTGATAACCACTACACCACAGAACCATGTGTTAGTATAACAGTTTATTCCGACAGTAGAACATGCCTGTACAGTGATAAAATTTTGAAATTTCACAATCAAAACAAAAAGAGGTACTGGCGAGATTCTCACTCATGACGATCTGTTTGTAAACAGATGTGATAACCACTACACCGCAGAACCATGTGTTGGTAATATAGTTGATTTGAAAAGTAGAATGATCCTGTATTCCTGCTTGTGATACAATTTTACCATCAAAACAAAAAAGAGGTTCTGGCGAGTTTCGAACTCTCGACCTTCTGCGTGTGAAGCAGACGTGATAACCACTACACCACAGAACCACTTGATAAGTCGGAAGTGGGTTCCAACAGCATCACAATCCTGTATTAAAGATGGTGATACAATGTGAAATTTTTATGATCAAAACATGAGGAGGTTCTGGCGAGGTTCAAAATCCCGACCTTGTGCATGTAAAGCAAACATAAAATCACAGCACCATGGGTTAGCTATATATTCATGAATGTTTTACAATTTTGACATTTCACAATCAAAACAAAGAGAGGTTCTGGCAAGTTTCGAACTCGCGACCTTCTGCGTGTTAAGCAGACGTGATAACCACTACACCACAGAACCACTGATAATTTTGATGTGGGTTCCAACAGCCTGTAAATATACAATTTTGGAATTTTAGCATCAAAACAAACGAGGTTCGGATGAAGTTTGAAAATGCGACCTTCTACATGTTATTCTGAAGTGGATTCCAACAGCATTACAATCCTGTATTAAAGATGGTGATACAATTTGAAATTTTTCCGATCCAAACAAGAGGAGGTTCTGGCGAGGTTCAAAATCCTGACCTTGTGCATGTAAAGCAAACATAAAATCACAGCACCATGGGTTAGCTATATATTCATGAATGTTTTACAATTTTGACATTTCAAAATCAAAACAAAGAGAGGTTCTGGCGAGTTTCGAACTCGCGACCTTCTGCGTGTTAAGCAGACGTGATAACCACTACACCACAGAACCACTGATAATTTTGATGTGGGTTCCAACAGCCTGTAAATATACAATTTTGGAATTTTAACATCAAAACAAACGAGGTTCGGGTGAAGTTTGAAAATGCGACCTTCTACATGTTACTTCTGAAGTGGATTCCAACAGCATTACAATCCTGTATTAAAGATGGTGATACAATGTGAAATTTTTACGATCAAAACAAGAGGAGGTTCTGGGGAGGTTCAAAATCCCGACCTTGTGCATGTAAAGCAAACATGGGTTAGCTATATATTCATGATTGTTTTACAATTTTGACATTTCACAATCAAAACAACTAGAGGTTCTGGCGAGGTTCGAACTCGCGACCTTCTGCGTGTAAAGCAGACGTGATAACCACTACACCACAGAACCATGTGTTAGTATAACAGTTTATTCCGACAGTAGAACATGCCTGTATAGTGATAAAATTTTGAAATTTCACAATCAAAACAAAAAGAGGTACTGGCGAGATTCTCACTCATGACAATCTGTTTGTAAACAGATGTGATAACCACTACACCGCAGAACCATGTGTTGGTAATATAGTTGATTTGAAAAGTAGAATGATCCTGTATTCCTGCTTGTGATACAATTTTACCATCAAAACAAAAAAGAGGTTCTGGCGAGTTTCGAACTCGCGACCTTCTGTGTGTGAAGCAGACGTGATAACCACTACACCACAGAACCACTTGATAAGTCGGAAGTGGGTTCCAACAGCATCACAATCCTGTATTAAAGATGGTGATACAATGTGAAATTTTTACGATCAAAACATGAGGAGGTTCTGGCGAGGTTCAAAATCCCGACCTTGTGCATGTAAAGCAAACATAAAATCACAGCACCATGGGTTAGCTATATATTCATGAATGTTTTACAATTTTGACATTTCACAATCAAAACAAAGAGAGGTTCTGGCGAGTTTCGAACTCGGTACCTTCTGCGTGTTAAGCAGACGTGATAACCACTACACCACAGAACCACTGATAATTTTAATCTGGTTCCAACAGCCTGTAAATATACAATTTTGGAATTTTAGCATCAAAACAAACGAAGTTCAGGTGAAGTTTGAAAATGCGACCTTCTACATGTTACCTCTGAAGTGGATTCCAACAGCATTACAATCCTGTATTAAAGTTAGTGATACAATGTGAAATTTTTACGATCAAAACATGAGGTTCTGGCGAGGTTCAAAATCCCGACCTTGTGCATGTAAAGCAAACATAAAATCACAGCACCATGGGTTAGCTATATATTCATGAATGTTTTACAATTTTGACAAACGAAGTTCGGGTGAAGTTTGAAAATGCGACCTTCTACATGTTACTTCTGAAGTGGATTCCAACAGCATTACAATCCTGTATTAAAGATAGTGATACAATGTGAAATTTTTACGATCAAAACATGAGGTTCCGGCGAGGTTCAAAATCCCGACCTTGTGCATGTAAAGCAAACATAAAATCACAGCACCATGGGTTAGCTATATATTCATGAATGTTTTACAATTTTGACATTTCACAATCAAAACAAAGAGAGGTTCTGGCGAGTTTCGAAAACGCGACCTTCTGCGTGTTAAGCAGACGTGATAACCACTACACCACAGAACCACTGATAATTTTGATGTGGGTTCCAACAGCCTGTAAATATACAATTTTGGAATTTTAGCATCAAAACAAACGAGGTTCGGGTGAAGTTTGAAAATGCGACCTTCTACATGTTACTTCTGAAGTGGATTCCAACAGCATTACAATCCTGTATTAAAGATGGTGATACAATTTGAAATTTTTCTGATCAAAACAAGAGGAGGTTCTGGCGAGGTTCAAAGTCCCGACCTTGTGCATGTAAAGCAAACATAAAATCACAGCACCATGGGTTAGCTATATATTCATGAATGTTTTACAATTTTGACATTTCACAATCAAAACAAAGAGAGGTTCTGGCGAGTTTCGAACTCGCGACCTTCTGCGTGTTAAGCAGACGTGATAACCACTACACCACAGAACCACTGATAATTTTGATGTGGGTTCCAACAGCCTGTAAATATACAATTTTGGAATTTTAGCATCAAAACAAACGAGGTTTGGGTGAAGTTTGAAAATGCGACCTTCTACATGTTACCTCTGAAATGGATTCCAACAGCATTACAATCCTGTATTAAAGATGGTGATACAATTTGAAATTTTTACGATCAAAACAAGAGGAGGTTCTGGGGAGGTTCAAAATTCCGACCTTGTGCATGTAAAGCAAACATGGGTTAGCTATATATTCATGATTGTTTTACAATTTTGACATTTCACAATCAAAACAACTAGAGGTTCTGGCGAGGTTCGAACTCGCGACCTTCTGCGTGTAAAGCAGACGTGATAACAACTACAGCACAGAACCACGTGTTAGTATAAGAGTTTATTCTAACAGTAGAACATGACTGTATAGTGATAAAATTTTGAAATTTCACAATCAAAACAAAAAGAGGTACTGGCGAGATTCTCACTCATGACGATCTGTTTGTAAACAGATGTGATAACCACTACACCCCAGAACCATGTATTGGTAATATAGTTGATTTGAAAAGTAGAATGATCCTGTATTCCTGCATGTGATACTATTTTACCATCAAAACAAAAAAGAGGTTCTGGCGAGTTTCGAACTCGCAACCTTCTGTGTGTGAAGGAGACGTGATAACCACTACACCACAGAACCACTTGGTAAGTCGGAAGTGGGTTCCAACAGCATCACAATCCTGTATTTAAGATGGTGATACAATGTGAAATTTTTACGATCAAAACAAGATGAGGTTCTGGCGAGGTTCAAAGTCCCGACCTTCTGCATGTAAAGCAAACATAAAATCACAGCACCATGGGTTAGCTATATATTCATGAATGTTTTACAATTTTGACAAACGAAGTTCGGGTGAAGTTTGAAAATGCGACCTTCTACATGTTACCTCTGAAGTGGATTCCAACAGCATTACAATCCTGTATTAAAGATAGTGATACAATGTGAAATTTTTACGATCAAAACATGAGGTTCTGGCGAGGTTCAAAATCCCGACCTTGTGCATGTAAAGCAAACATAAAATCACAGCACCATGGGTTAGCTATATATTCATGAATGTTTTACAATTTTGACATTTCACAATCAAAACAAAGAGAGGTTCTGGCGAGTTTCGAAAACGCGACCTTCTGCGTGTTAAGCAGACGTGATAACCACTACACCACAGAACCACTGATAATTTTGATGTGGGTTCCAACAGCCTGTAAATATACAATTTTGGAATTTTAGCATCAAAACAAACGAGGTTCGGGTGAAGTTTGAAAATGCGACCTTCTACATGTTACTTCTGAAGTGGATTCCAACAGCATTACAATCCTGTATTAAAGATGGTGATACAATTTGAAATTTTTCCGATCAAAACAAGAGGAGGTTCTGGCGAGGTTCAAAATCCCGACCTTGTGCATGTAAAGCAAACATAAAATCACAGCACCATGGGTTAGCTATATATTCATGAATGTTTTAAAATTTTGACATTTCACAATCAAAACAAAGAGAGGTTCTGGCGAGTTTCGAACTCGCGACCTTCTGCGTGTTAAGCAGACGTGATAACCACTACACCACAGAACCACTGATAATTTTGATGTGGGTTCCAACAGCCTGTAAATATACAATTTTGGAATTTTAGCATCAAAACAAACGAGGTTTGGGTGAAGTTTGAAAATGCGACCTTCTACATGTTACCTCTGAAATGGATTCCAAGAGCATTACAATCCTGTATTAAAGATGGTGATACAATTTGAAATTTTTACGATCAAAACAAGAGGAGGTTCTGGGGAGGTTCAAAATTCCGACCTTGTGCATGTAAAGCAAACATGGGTTAGCTATATATTCATGATTGTTTTACAATTTTGACATTTCACAATCAAAACAACTAGAGGTTCTGGCGAGGTTCGAACTTGCGACCTTCTGCGTGTAAAGCAGACGTGATAACAACTACAGCACAGAACCATGTGTTAGTATAAGAGTTTATTCTAACAGTAGAACATGACTGTATAGTGATAAAATTTTGAAATTTCACAATCAAAACAAAAAGAGGTACTGGCGAGATTCTCACTCATGACGATCTGTTTGTAAACAGATGTGATAACCACTACACCCCAGAACCATGTATTGGTAATATAGTTGATTTGAAAAGTAGAATGATCCTGTATTCCTGCATGTGATACTATTTTACCATCAAAACAAAAAAGAGGTTCTGGCGAGTTTCGAACTCGCAACCTTCTGTGTGTGAAGGAGACGTGATAACCACTACACCACAGAACCACTTGGTAAGTCGGAAGTGGGTTCCAACAGCATCACAATCCTGTATTTAAGATGGTGATACAATGTGAAATTTTTACGATCAAAACAAGATGAGGTTCTGGCGAGGTTCAAAGTCCCGACCTTCTGCATGTAAAGCAAACATAAAATCACAGCACCATGGGTTAGCTATATATTCATGAATGTTTTACAATTTTGACAAACGAAGTTCGGGTGAAGTTTGAAAATGCGACCTTCTACATGTTACCTCTGAAGTGGATTCCAACAGCATTACAATCCTGTATTAAAGATAGTGATACAATGTGAAATTTTTACGATCAAAACATGAGGTTCTGGCGAGGTTCAAAATCCCGACCTTGTGCATGTAAAGCAAACATAAAATCACAGCACCATGGGTTAGCTATATATTCATGAATGTTTTACAATTTTGACATTTCACAATCAAAACAAAGAGAGGTTCTGGCGAGTTTCGAAAACGCGACCTTCTGCGTGTTAAGCAGACGTGATAACCACTACACCACAGAACCACTGATAATTTTGATGTGGGTTCCAACAGCCTGTAAATATACAATTTTGGAATTTTAGCATCAAAACAAACGAGGTTCGGGTGAAGTTTGAAAATGCGACCTTCTACATGTTACTTCTGAAGTGGATTCCAACAGCATTACAATCCTGTATTAAAGATGGTGATACAATTTGAAATTTTTCCGATCAAAACAAGAGGAGGTTCTGGCGAGGTTCAAAATCCCGACCTTGTGCATGTAAAGCAAACATAAAATCACAGCACCATGGGTTAGCTATATATTCATGAATGTTTTAAAATTTTGACATTTCACAATCAAAACAAAGAGAGGTTCTGGCGAGTTTCGAACTCGCGACCTTCTGCGTGTTAAGCAGACGTGATAACCACTACACCACAGAACCACTGATAATTTTGATGTGGGTTCCAACAGCCTGTAAATATACAATTTTGGAATTTTAGCATCAAAACAAACGAGGTTTGGGTGAAGTTTGAAAATGCGACCTTCTACATGTTACCTCTGAAATGGATTCCAAGAGCATTACAATCCTGTATTAAAGATGGTGATACAATTTGAAATTTTTACGATCAAAACAAGAGGAGGTTCTGGGGAGGTTCAAAATTCCGACCTTGTGCATGTAAAGCAAACATGGGTTAGCTATATATTCATAATTGTTTTACAATTTTGACATTTCACAATCAAAACAACTAGAGGTTCTGGCGAGGTTCGAACTTGCGACCTTCTGCGTGTAAAGCAGACGTGATAACAACTACAGCACAGAACCATGTGTTAGTATAAGAGTTTATTCTAACAGTAGAACATGACTGTATAGTGATAAAATTTTGAAATTTCACAATCAAAACAAAAAGAGGTACTGGCGAGATTCTCACTCATGACGATCTGTTTGTAAACAGATGTGATAACCACTACACCCCAGAACCATGTATTGGTAATATAGTTGATTTGAAAAGTAGAATGATCCTGTATTCCTGCATGTGATACTATTTTACCATCAAAACAAAAAAGAGGTTCTGGCGAGTTTCGAACTCGCAACCTTCTGTGTGTGAAGGAGACGTGATAACCACTACACCACAGAACCACTTGGTAAGTCGGAAGTGGGTTCCAACAGCATCACAATCCTGTATTTAAGATGGTGATACAATGTGAAATTTTTACGATCAAAACAAGATGAGGTTCTGGCGAGGTTCAAAGTCCCGACCTTGTGCATGTAAAGCAAACATAAAATCACAGCACCATGGGTTAGCTATATATTCATGAATGTTTTACAATTTTGACATTTCAAAATCAAAACAAAGAGAGGTTCTGGCGAGGTTCGAACTCGCGACCTTCTGCGTGTTAAGCAGACGTGATAACCACTACACCACAGAACCACTGATAATTTTGATGTGGGTTCCAACAGCCTGTAAATATACAATTTTGGAATTTTAGCATCAAAACAAACGAGGTTCGGGTGAAGTTTGAAAATGCGACCTTCTACATGTTACTTCTGAAGTGGATTCCAACAGCATTACAATCCTGTATTAAAGATGGTGATACAATGTGAAATTTTGACGATCAAAACAAGAGGAGGTTCTGGGGAGGTTCAAAATCCCGACCTTGTGCATGTAAAGCAAACATGGGTTAGCTATATATTCATGATTGTTTTACAATTTTGACATTTCACAATCAAAACAACTAGAGGTTCTGGCGAGGTTCGAACTCGCGACCTTCTGCGTGTAAAGCAGACGTGATAACCACTACACCACAGAACCATGTGTTAGTATAACAGTTTATTCCGACAGTAGAACATGCCTGTATAGTGATAAAATTTTGAAATTTCACAATCAAAACAAAAAGAGGTACTGGCGAGATTCTCACTCATGACAATCTGTTTGTAAACAGATGTGATAACCACTACACCCCAGAACCATGTATTGGTAATATAGTTGATTTTGAAAAGTAGAATGATCCTGTATTCCTGCATGTGATACTATTTTACCATCAAAACAAAAAAGAGGTTCTGGCGAGTTTCGAATTCGCAACCTTCTGTGTGTGAAGGAGACGTGATAACCACTACACCACAGAACCACTTGGTAAGTCGGAAGTGGGTTCCAACAGCATCACAATCCTGTATTTAAGATGGTGATACAATGTGAAATTTTTACGATCAAAACAAGATGAGGTTCTGGCGAGGTTCAAAGTCCCGACCTTCTGCATGTAAAGCAAACATAAAATCACAGCACCATGGGTTAGCTATATATTCATGAATGTTTTACAATTTTGACAAACGAAGTTCGGGTGAAGTTTGAAAATGCGACCTTCTACATGTTACTTCTGAAGTGGATTGCAACAGCATTACAATCCTGTATTAAAGATGGTGATACAATTTGAAATTTTCACAATCAAAACAAGAGGAGGTTCTGGCGAGGTTTAACATCCCGACCTTGTGCATGTAAAGCAAACATGGGTTAGCTATATATTCATGATTGTTTTACAATTTTGACATTTCACAATCAAAACAACGAGAGGTTTTGGCGAGGTTCGAACTCGCGACCTTCTGCGTGTAAAGCAGATGTGATAACCACTACACCACAGAACCATGTGTTAGTATAACAGTTTATTCCAACAGTAGAACGTGCCTGTATAATGATAAAATTTTGAAATTTCACAATCAAAACAACGAGAGGTTCTGGCGAGGTTCGAACTCGAGACCTTCTGCATGTTAAGCAGAAGTGATAACTACTACACCAGAGAACCACGGATAATTTTGAAGTGGGTTCCAACAGGTTCAAAATCCCAACCTTGTGCATGTTAAGCAAACATAAAATCACAGCACTATGGGTTAGCTATATATTCATGAATGTTTTACAATTTTGACATTTCACAATCAAAACAAAGAGAGGTTCTGGCGAGTTTCGAACTCACGACCTTCTGCGTGTTAAGCAGACGTGATAACCACTACACCACAGAACCACTGATAATTTTGATGTGGGTTCCAACAGCCTGTAAATATACAATTTTGGAATTTTAGCATCAAAACAAACGAGGTTCGGGTGAAGTTTGAAAATGCGACCTTCTACATGTTACTTCTGAAGTGGATTCCAACAGCATTACAATCCTGTATTAAAGATGGTGATACAATTTGAAATTTTTCCGATCAAAACAAGAGGAGGTTCTGGCGAGGTTCAAAATCCCGACCTTGTGCATGTAAAGCAAACATAAAATCACAGCACCATGGGTTAGCTATATATTCATGAATGTTTTAAAATTTTGACATTTCACAATCAAAACAAAGAGAGGTTCTGGCGAGTTTCGAACTCGCGACCTTCTGCGTGTTAAGCAGACGTGATAACCACTACACCACAGAACCACTGATAATTTTGATGTGGGTTCCAACAGCCTGTAAATATACAATTTTGGAATTTTAGCATCAAAACAAACGAGGTTTGGGTGAAGTTTGAAAATGCGACCTTCTACATGTTACCTCTGAAATGGATTCCAAGAGCATTACAATCCTGTATTAAAGATGGTGATACAATTTGAAATTTTTACGATCAAAACAAGAGGAGGTTCTGGGGAGGTTCAAAATTCCGACCTTGTGCATGTAAAGCAAACATGGGTTAGCTATATATTCATGATTGTTTTACAATTTTGACATTTCACAATCAAAACAACTAGAGGTTCTGGCGAGGTTCGAACTCGCGACCTTCTGCGTGTAAAGCAGACGTGATAACAACTACAGCACAGAACCATGTGTTAGTATAAGAGTTTATTCTAACAGTAGAACATGACTGTATAGTGATAAAATTTTGAAATTTCACAATCAAAACAAAAAGAGGTACTGGCGAGATTCTCACTCATGACGATCTGTTTGTAAACAGATGTGATAACCACTACACCCCAGAACCATGTATTGGTAATATAGTTGATTTGAAAAGTAGAATGATCCTGTATTCCTGCATGTGATACTATTTTACCATCAAAACAAAAAAGAGGTTCTGGCGAGTTTCGAACTCGCAACCTTCTGTGTGTGAAGGAGACGTGATAACCACTACACCACAGAACCACTTGGTAAGTCGGAAGTGGGTTCCAACAGCATCACAATCCTGTATTTAAGATGGTGATACAATGTGAAATTTTTACGATCAAAACAAGATGAGGTTCTGGCGAGGTTCAAAGTCCCGACCTTGTGCATGTAAAGCAAACATAAAATCACAGCACCATGGGTTAGCTATATATTCATGAATGTTTTAAAATTTTGACATTTCACAATCAAAACAAAGAGAGGTTCTGGCGAGTTTCGAACTCGCGACCTTCTGCGTGTTAAGCAGACGTGATAACCACTACACCACAGAACCACTGATAATTTTGATGTGGGTTCCAACAGCCTGTAAATATACAATTTTGGAATTTTAGCATCAAAACAAACGAGGTTCGGATGAAGTTTGAAAATGCGACCTTCTACATGTTATTCTGAAGTGGATTCCAACAGCATTACAATCCTGTATTAAAGATGGTGATACAATTTGAAATTTTTCCGATCCAAACAAGAGGAGGTTCTGGCGAGGTTCAAAATCCTGACCTTGTGCATGTAAAGCAAACATAAAATCACAGCACCATGGGTTAGCTATATATTCATGAATGTTTTACAATTTTGACATTTCAAAATCAAAACAAAGAGAGGTTCTGGCGAGTTTCGAACTCGCGACCTTCTGCGTGTTAAGCAGACGTGATAACCACTACACCACAGAACCACTGATAATTTTGATGTGGGTTCCAACAGCCTGTAAATATACAATTTTGGAATTTTAGCATCAAAACAAACGAGGTTCGGGTGAAGTTTGAAAATGCCACCTTCTACATGTTACTTCTGAAGTGGATTCCAACAGCATTACAATCCTGTATTAAAGATGGTGATACAATGTGAAATTTTGACGATCAAAACAAGAGGAGGTTCTGGGGAGGTTCAAAATCCCGACCTTGTGCATGTAAAGCAAACATGGGTTAGCTATATATTCATGATTGTTTTACAATTTTGACATTTCACAATCAAAACAACTAGAGGTTCTGGCGAGGTTCGAACTCGCGACCTTCTGCGTGTAAAGCAGACGTGATAACCACTACACCACAGAACCATGTGTTAGTATAACAGTTTATTCCGACAGTAGAACATGCCTGTATAGTGATAAAATTTTGAAATTTCACAATCAAAACAAAAAGAGGTACTGGCGAGATTCTCACTCATGACAATCTGTTTGTAAACAGATGTGATAACCACTACACCGCAGAACCATGTGTTGGTAATATAGTTGATTTGAAAAGTAGAATGATCCTGTATTCCTGCTTGTGATACAATTTTACCATCAAAACAAAAAAGAGGTTCTGGCGAGTTTCGAACTCGCGACCTTCTGTGTGTGAAGCAGACGTGATAACCACTACACCACAGAACCACTTGATAAGTCGGATGTGGGTTCCAACAGCATCACAATCCTGTATTAAAGATGGTGATACAATGTGAAATTTTTACGATCAAAACATGAGGAGGTTCTGGCGAGGTTCAAAATCCCAACCTTGTGCATGTAAA
The DNA here is from genome assembly GCA_932294295.1 of Alitta virens. Lineage (NCBI taxonomy): Eukaryota > Metazoa > Annelida > Polychaeta > Phyllodocida > Nereididae > Alitta > Alitta virens. The sequence continues at coordinate 23,969,355 of OW028575.1, forward strand.
GCAAACATAAAATCACAGCACCATGGGTGAGCTATATATTCATGAATGTTTTACAATTTTGACATTTCACAATCAAAACAAAGAGAGGTTCTGGCGAGTTTCGAACTCGCGACCTTCTGCGTGTTAAGCAGACGTGATAACCACTACACCACAGAACCACTGATAATTTTAATCGGGTTCCAACAGCCTGTAAATATACAATTTTGGAATTTTAGCATCAAAACAAACGAAGTTCAGGTGAAGTTTGAAAGTGCGACCTTCTACATGTTACTTCTGAAGTGGATTCCAACAGCATTACAATCCTGTATTAAAGATAGTGATACAATGTGAAATTTTTACGATCAAAACATGAGGAGGTTCTGGCGAGGTTCAAAATCCCGACCTTGTGCATGTAAAGCAAACATAAAATCACAGCACCATGGGTTAGCTATATATTCATGAATGTTTTACAATTTTGACATTTCACAATCAAACAAAGAGAGGTTTTGGCGAGTTTCGAACTCGCGACCTTCTGCGTGTAAAGCAGACGTGATAACCACTACACCACAGAACCATGTGTTTGTATAACAGTTTATTCCAACAGTAGAACATGCTTGTATAGTGATAAAATTTTGAAATTTCACAATCAAAACAAAAAGAGGTACTGGCGAGATTCTCACTCATGACGATCTGTTTGTTAACAGATGTGATAACCACTACACCGCAGAACCATGTGTTGGTAATATAGTTGATTTGAAAAGTAGAATGATCCTGTATTCCTGCTTGTGATACAATTTTACCATCAAAACAAAAAAGAGGTTCTGGCGAGTTTCGAACTCGCGACCTTCTGCGTGTGAAGCAGACGTGATAACCACTACACCACAGAACCACTTGGTAAGTCGAAAGTGGGTTCCAACAGCATCACAATCCTGTATTAAAGATGGTGATACAATGTGAAATTTTTACGATCAAAACAAGAGGAGGTTCTGGCGAGGTTCAAAATCCCGACCTTGTGCATGTAAAGCAAACATAAAATCACAGCACCATGGGTTAGCTATATATTCATCAATGTTCTACAATTTTGACATTTCACAATCAAAACAAAGAGAGGTTCTGGCGAGTTTCGAACTCACGACCTTCTGCGTGTTAAGCAGACGTGATAACCACTACACCACAGAACCACTGATAATTTTGATGTGAGTTCCAACAGCCTGTAAATATACAATTTTGGAATTTTACCATCAAAACAAACGAGGTTCGGGTGAAGTTTGAAAATGCGACCTTCTACATGTTACTTCTGAAGTGGATTCCAACAGCATTACAATCCTGTATTAAAGATGGTGATACAATGTGAAATTTTTACGATCAAAACAAGAGGAGGTTCTGGGGAGGTTCAAAATCCCGACCTTGTGCATGTAAAGCAAACATGGGTTAGCTATATATTCATGATTGTTTTACAATTTTGACATTTCACAATCAAAACAACTAGAGGTTCTGGCGAGGTTCGAACTCGCGACCTTCTGCGTGTAAAGCAGACGTGATAACCACTACACCACAGAACCATTTGTTAGTATAACAGTTTATTCCGACAGTAGAACATGCCTGTATAGTGATAAAATTTTGAAATTTCACAATCAAAACAAAAAGAGGTACTGGCGAGATTCTCACTCATGACAATCTGTTTGTAAACAGATGTGATAACCACTACACCGCAGAACCATGTGTTGGTAATATAGTTGATTTGAAAAGTAGAATGATCCTGTATTCCTGCTTGTGATACAATTTTACCATCAAAACAAAAAAGAGGTTCTGGCGAGTTTCGAACTCGCGACCTTCTGTGTGTGAAGCAGACGTGATAACCACTACACCACAGAACCACTTGATAAGTCGGAAGTGGGTTCCAACAGCATCACAATCCTGTATTAAAGATGGTGATACAATGTGAAATTTTTACGATCAAAACATGAGGAGGTTCTGGCGAGGTTCAAAATCCCGACCTTGTGCATGTAAAGCAAACATAAAATCACAGCACCATGGGTTAGCTATATATTCATGAATGTTTTACAATTTTGACATTTCACAATCAAAACAAAGAGAGGTTCTGGCGAGTTTCGAACTCGCGACCTTCTGCGTGTTAAGCAGACGTGATAACCACTACACCACAGAACCACTGATAATTTTAATCGGGTTCCAACAGCCTGTAAATATACAATTTTGGAATTTTAGCATCAAAACAAACGAAGTTCGGGTGAAGTTTGAAAATGCGACCTTCTACATGTTACCTCTGAAGTGGATTCCAACAGCATTACAATCCTGTATTAAAGATAGTGATACAATGTGAAATTTTTACGATCAAAACATGAGGTTCTGGCGAGGTTCAAAATCCCGACCTTGTGCATGTAAAGCAAACATAAAATCACAGCACCATGGGTTAGCTATATATTCATGAATGTTTTACAATTTTGACATTTCACAATCAAAACAAAGAGAGGTTCTGGCGAGTTTCGAACTCGCGACCTTCTGCGTGTTAAGCAGACGTGATAACCACTACACCACAGAACCACTGATAATTTTGATGTGGGTTCCAACAGCCTGTAAATATACAATTTTGGAATTTTAGCATCAAAACAAACGAGGTTTGGGTGAAGTTTGAAAATGCGTCCTTCTACATGTTACCTCTGAAATGGATTCCAACAGCATTACAATCCTGTATTAAAGATGGTGATACAATTTGAAATTTTTACGATCAAAACAAGAGGAGGTTCTGGGGAGGTTCAAAATTCCGACCTTGTGCATGTAAAGCCAACATGGGTTAGCTATATATTCATGATTGTTTTACAATTTTGACATTTCACAATCAAAACAACTAGAGGTTCTGGCGAGGTTCGAACTCGCGACCTTCTGCGTGTAAAGCAGACGTGATAACAACTACAGCACAGAACCACGTGTTAGTATAAGAGTTTATTCTAACAGTAGAACATGACTGTATAGTGATAAAATTTTGAAATTTCACAATCAAAACAAAAAGAGGTACTGGCGAGATTCTCACTCATGACGATCTGTTTGTAAACAGATGTGATAACCACTACACCCCAGAACCATGTATTGGTAATATAGTTGATTTGAAAAGTAGAATGATCCTGTATTCCTGCATGTGATACTATTTTACCATCAAAACAAAAAAGAGGTTCTGGCGAGTTTCGAACTCGCAACCTTCTGTGTGTGAAGGAGACGTGATAACCACTACACCACAGAACCACTTGGTAAGTCGGAAGTGGGTTCCAACAGCATCACAATCCTGTATTTAAGATGGTGATACAATGTGAAATTTTTACGATCAAAACAAGATGAGGTTCTGGCGAGGTTCAAAGTCCCAACCTTGTGCATGTAAAGCAAACATAAAATCACAGCACCATGGGTTAGCTATATATTCATGAATGTTTTACAATTTTGACATTTCACAATCAAAACAAAGAGAGGTTCTGGCGAGTTTCGAACTCGCGACCTTCTGCGTGTTAAGCAGACGTGATAACCACTACACCACAGAACCACTGATAATTTTGATGTGGGTTCCAACAGCCTGTAAATATACAATTTTGGAATTTTAGCATCAAAACAAACGAAGTTCAGGTGAAGTTTGAAAGTGCGACCTTCTACATGTTACTTCTGAAGTGGATTCCAACAGCATTACAATCCTGTATTAAAGATAGTGATACAATGTGAAATTTTTACGATCAAAACATCAGGAGGTTCTGGCGAGGTTCAAAATCCCGACCTTGTGCATGTAAAGCAAACATAAAATCACAGCACCATGGGTTAGCTATATATTCATGAATGTTTTACAATTTTGACATTTCACAATCAAACAAAGAGAGGTTCTGGCGAGTTTCGAACTCGCGACCTTCTGCGTGTTAAGCAGACGTGATAACCACTACACCACAGAACCACTGATAATTTTGATGTGGGTTCCAACAGCCTGTAAATATACAATTTTGGAATTTTAGCATCAAAACAAACGAGGTTCGGATGAAGTTTGAAAATGCGACCTTCTACATGTTACTTCTGAAGTGGATTCCAACAGCATTACAATCCTGTATTAAAGATGGTGATACAATTTGAAATTTTTCCGATCAAAACAAGAGGAGGTTCTGGCGAGGTTCAAAATCCCGACCTTGTGCATGTAAAGCAAACATGGGTTAGCTATATATTCATGATTGTTTTACAATTTTGACATTTCACAATCAAAACAACTAGAGGTTCTGGCGAGGTTCGAACTCGTGACCTTCTGCGTGTAAAGCAGACGTGATAACAACTACACCACAGAACCATGTATTAGTATAAGAGTTTATTCTAACAGTAGAACATGCCTGTATAGTGATAAAATTTTGAAATTTCACAATCAAAACAAAAAGAGGTACTGGTGAGATTCTCACTCATGACGATCTGTTTGTGAAACAGATGTGATAACCACTACACCGCAGAACCATGTGTTGGTAATATAGTTGATTTGAAAAGTAGAATGATCCTGTATTCCTGCTTGTGATACAATTTTACCATCAAAACAAAAAAGAGGTTCTGGCGAGTTTCGAACTCGCGACCTTCTGCGTGTGAAGCAGACGTGATAACCACTACACCACAGAACCACTTGGTGAGTTGGAAGTGGGTTCCAACAGCATCACAATCCTGTATTAAAGATGGTGATACAATGTGAAATTTTTACGATCAAAACAAGAGGAGGTTCTGGCGAGGTTCAAAATCCCGACCTTGTGCATGTAAAGCAAACATAAAATCACAGCACCATGGGTTGGCTATATATTCATGAATGTTTTACAATTTTGACATTTCACAATCAAAACAAAGAGAGGTTCTGGCGAGTTTCGAACTCGCGACCTTCTGCGTGTTAAGCAGACGTGATAACCACTACACCACAGAACCACTGATAATTTTAATCGGGTTCCAACAGCCTGTAAATATACAATTTTGGAATTTTAGCATCAAAACAAACGAAGTTCAGGTGAAGTTTGAAAGTGCGACCTTCTACATGTTACTTCTGAAGTGGATTCCAACAGCATTACAATCCTGTATTAAAGATAGTGATACAATGTGAAATTTTTACGATCAAAACATGAGGAGGTTCTGGCGAGGTTCAAAATCCCGACCTTGTGCATGTAAAGCAAACATAAAATCACAGCACCATGGGTTAGCTATATATTCATGAATGTTTTACAATTTTGACATTTCACAATCAAACAAAGAGAGGTTTTGGCGAGTTTCGAACTCGCGACCTTCTGCGTGTAAAGCAGACGTGATAACCACTACACCACAGAACCATGTGTTTGTATAACAGTTTATTCCAACAGTAGAACATGCTTGTATAGTGATAAAATTTTGAAATTTCACAATCAAAACAAAAAGAGGTACTGGCGAGATTCTCACTCATGACGATCTGTTTGTAAACAGATGTGATAACCACTACACCGCAGAACCATGTGTTGGTAATATAGTTGATTTGAAAAGTAGAATGATCCTGTATTCCTGCTTGTGATACAATTTTACCATCAAAACAAAAAAGAGGTTCTGGCGAGTTTCGAACTCGCGACCTTCTGCGTGTGAAGCAGACGTGATAACCACTACACCACAGAACCACTTGGTAAGTCGAAAGTGGGTTCCAACAGCATCACAATCCTGTATTAAAGATGGTGATACAATGTGAAATTTTTACGATCAAAACAAGAGGAGGTTCTGGCGAGGTTCAAAATCCCGACCTTGTGCATGTAAAGCAAACATAAAATCACAGCACCATGGGTTAGCTATATATTCATCAATGTTCTACAATTTTGACATTTCACAATCAAAACAAAGAGAGGTTCTGGCGAGTTTCGAACTCACGACCTTCTGCGTGTTAAGCAGACGTGATAACCACTACACCACAGAACCACTGATAATTTTGATGTGAGTTCCAACAGCCTGTAAATACACAATTTTGGAATTTTACCATCAAAACAAACGAGGTTCGGGTGAAGTTTGAAAATGCGACCTTCTACATGTTACTTCTGAAGTGGATTCCAACAGCATTACAATCCTGTATTAAAGATGGTGATACAATGTGAAATTTTTACGATCAAAACAAGAGGAGGTTCTGGGGAGGTTCAAAATCCCGACCTTGTGCATGTAAAGCAAACATGGGTTAGCTATATATTCATGATTGTTTTACAATTTTGACATTTCACAATCAAAACAACTAGAGGTTCTGGCGAGGTTCGAACTCGCGACCTTCTGCGTGTAAAGCAGACGTGATAACAACTACACCACAGAACCATGTGTTAGTATAACAGTTTATTCCGACAGTAGAACATGCCTGTATAGTGATAAAATTTTGAAATTTCACAATCAAAACAAAAAGAGGTACTGGCGAGATTCTCACTCATGACAATCTGTTTGTAAACAGATGTGATAACCACTACACCGCAGAACCATGTGTTGGTAATATAGTGGATTTGAAAAGTAGAATGATCCTGTATTCCTGCTTGTGATACAATTTTACCATCAAAACAAAAAAGAGGTTCTGGCGAGTTTCGAACTCGCGACCTTCTGTGTGTGAAGCAGACGTGATAACCACTACACCACAGAACCACTTGATAAGTCGGAAGTGGGTTCCAACAGCATCACAATCCTGTATTAAAGATGGTGATACAATGTGAAATTTTTACGATCAAAACATGAGGAGGTTCTGGCGAGGTTCAAAATCCCGACCTTGTGCATGTAAAGCAAACATAAAATCACAGCACCATGGGTTAGCTATATATTCATGAATGTTTTACAATTTTGACATTTCACAATCAAAACAAAGAGAGGTTCTGGCGAGTTTCGAACTCGCGACCTTCTGCGTGTTAAGCAGACGTGATAACCACTACACCACAGAACCACTGATAATTTTAATCGGGTTCCAACAGCCTGTAAATATACAATTTTGGAATTTTAGCATCAAAACAAACGAAGTTCGGGTGAAGTTTGAAAATGCGACCTTCTACATGTTACCTCTGAAGTGGATTCCAACAGCATTACAATCCTGTATTAAAGATAGTGATACAATGTGAAATTTTTACGATCAAAACATGAGGTTCTGGCGAGGTTCAAAATCCCGACCTTGTGCATGTAAAGCAAACATAAAATCACAGCACCATGGGTTAGCTATATATTCATGAATGTTTTACAATTTTGACATTTCACAATCAAAACAAAGAGAGGTTCTGGCGAGTTTCGAACTCGCGACCTTCTGCGTGTTAAGCAGACGTGATAACCACTACACCACAGAACCACTGATAATTTTGATGTGGGTTCCAACAGCCTGTAAATATACAATTTTGGAATTTTAGCATCAAAACAAACGAGGTTTGGGTGAAGTTTGAAAATGCAACCTTCTACATGTTACCTCTGAAATGGATTCCAACAGCATTACAATCCTGTATTAAAGATGGTGATACAATTTGAAATTTTTACGATCAAAACAAGAGGAGGTTCTGGGGAGGTTCAAAATTCCAACCTTGTGCATGTAAAGCAAACATGGGTTGGCTATATATTCATGATTGTTTTACAATTTTGACATTTCACAATCAAAACAACTAGAGGTTCTGGCGAGGTTCGAACTCGCGACCTTCTGCGTGTAAAGCAGACGTGATAACAACTACAGCACAGAACCATGTGTTAGTATAAGAGTTTATTCTAACAGTAGAACATGACTGTATAGTGATAAAATTTTGAAATTTCACAATCAAAACAAAAAGAGGTACTGGCGAGATTCTCACTCATGACGATCTGTTTGTAAACAGATGTGATAACCACTACACCCCAGAACCATGTATTGGTAATATAGTTGATTTGAAAAGTAGAATGATCCTGTATTCCTGCATGTGATACTATTTTACCATCAAAACAAAAAAGAGGTTCTGGCGAGTTTCGAACTCGCAACCTTCTGTGTGTGAAGGAGACGTGATAACCACTACACCACAGAACCACTTGGTAAGTCGGAAGTGGGTTCCAACAGCATCACAATCCTGTATTTAAGATGGTGATACAATGTGAAATTTTTACGATCAAAACAAGATGAGGTTCTGGCGAGGTTCAAAGTCCCGACCTTGTGCATGTAAAGCAAACATAAAATCACAGCACCATGGGTTAGCTATATATTCATGAATGTTTTACAATTTTGACATTTCACAATCAAAACAAAGAGAGGTTCTGGCGAGTTTCGAACTCGCGACCTTCTGCGTGTTAAGCAGACGTGATAACCACTACACCACAGAACCACTGATAATTTTGATGTGAGTTCCAACAGCCTGTAAATATACAATTTTGGAATTTTACCATCAAAACAAATGAGGTTCGGGTGAAGTTTGAAAATGCGACCTTCTACATGTTACTTCTGAAGTGGATTCCAACAGCATTACAATCCTGTATTAAAGATGGTGATACAATGTGAAATTTTTACGATCAAAACAAGAGGAGGTTCTGGGGAGGTTCAAAATCCCGACCTTGTGCATGTAAAGCAAACATGGGTTAGCTATATATTCATGATTGTTTTACAATTTTGACATTTCACAATCAAAACAACTAGAGGTTCTGGCGAGGTTCGAACTCGCGACCTTCTGCGTGTAAAGCAGACGTGATAACCACTACACCACAGAACCATGTGTTAGTATAACAGTTTATTCCGACAGTAGAACATGCCTGTATAGTGATAAAATTTTGAAATTTCACAATCAAAACAAAAAGAGGTACTGGCGAGATTCTCACTCATGACAATCTGTTTGTAAACAGATGTGATAACCACTACACCGCAGAACCATGTGTTGGTAATATAGTTGATTTGAAAAGTAGAATGATCCTGTATTCCTGCTTGTGATACAATTTTACCATCAAAACAAAAAAGAGGTTCTGGCGAGTTTCGAACTCGCGACCTTCTGTTTGTGAAGCAGACGTGATAACCACTACACCACAGAACCACTTGATAAGTCGGAAGTGGGTTCCAACAGCATCACAATCCTGTATTAAAGATGGTGATACAATGTGAAATTTTTACGATCAAAACATGAGGAGGTTCTGGCGAGGTTCAAAATCCCGACCTTGTGCATGTAAAGCAAACATAAAATCACAGCACCATGGGTTAGCTATATATTCATGAATGTTTTACAATTTTGACATTTCACAATCAAAACAAAGAGAGGTTCTGGCGAGTTTCGAACTCGCGACCTTCTGCGTGTTAAGCAGACGTGATAACCACTACACCACAGAACCACTGATAATTTTAATCGGGTTCCAACAGCCTGTAAATATACAATTTTGGAATTTTAGCATCAAAACAAACGAAGTTCGGGTGAAGTTTGAAAATGCGACCTTCTACATGTTACCTCTGAAGTGGATTCCAACAGCATTACAATCCTGTATTAAAGATAGTGATACAATGTGAAATTTTTACGATCAAAACATGAGGTTCTGGCGAGGTTCAAAATCCCGACCTTGTGCATGTAAAGCAAACATAAAATCACAGCACCATGGGTTAGCTATATATTCATGAATGTTTTACAATTTTGACATTTCACAATCAAAACAAAGAGAGGTTCTGGCGAGTTTCGAACTCGCGACCTTCTGCGTGTTAAGCAGACGTGATAACCACTACACCACAGAACCACTGATAATTTTGATGTGGGTTCCAACAGCCTGTAAATATACAATTTTGGAATTTTAGCATCAAAACAAACGAGGTTTGGGTGAAGTTTGAAAATGCGACCTTCTACATGTTACCTCTGAAATGGATTCCAACAGCATTACAATCCTGTATTAAAGATGGTGATACAATTTGAAATTTTTACGATCAAAACAAGAGGAGGTTCTGGGGAGGTTCAAAATTCCAACCTTGTGCATGTAAAGCAAACATGGGTTGGCTATATATTCATGATTGTTTTACAATTTTGACATTTCACAATCAAAACAACTAGAGGTTCTGGCGAGGTTCGAACTCGCGACCTTCTGCGTGTAAAGCAGACGTGATAACAACTACAGCACAGAACCACTTGTTAGTATAAGAGTTTATTCTAACAGTAGAACATGACTGTATAGTGATAAAATTTTGAAATTTCACAATCAAAACAAAAAGAGGTACTGGCGAGATTCTCACTCATGACGATCTGTTTGTAAACAGATGTGATAACCACTACACCCCAGAACCATGTATTGGTAATATAGTTGATTTGAAAAGTAGAATGATCCTGTATTCCTGCATGTGATACTATTTTACCATCAAAACAAAAAAGAGGTTCTGGCGAGTTTCGAACTCGCAACCTTCTGTGTGTGAAGGAGACGTGATAACCACTACACCACAGAACCACTTGGTAAGTCGGAAGTGGGTTCCAACAGCATCACAATCCTGTATTTAAGATGGTGATACAATGTGAAATTTTTACGATCAAAACAAGATGAGGTTCTGGCGAGGTTCAAAGTCCCAACCTTGTGCATGTAAAGCAAACATAAAATCACAGCACCATGGGTTAGCTATATATTCATGAATGTTTTACAATTTTGACATTTCACAATCAAAACAAAGAGAGGTTCTGGCGAGTTTCGAACTCGCGACCTTCTGCGTGTTAAGCAGACGTGATAACCACTACACCACAGAACCACTGATAATTTTGATGTGGGTTCCAACAGCCTGTAAATATACAATTTTGGAATTTTAGCATCAAAACAAACGAAGTTCAGGTGAAGTTTGAAAGTGCGACCTTCTACATGTTACTTCTGAAGTGGATTCCAACAGCATTACAATCCTGTATTAAAGATAGTGATACAATGTGAAATTTTTACGATCAAAACATCAGGAGGTTCTGGCGAGGTTCAAAATCCCGACCTTGTGCATGTAAAGCAAACATAAAATCACAGCACCATGGGTTAGCTATATATTCATGAATGTTTTACAATTTTGACATTTCACAATCAAACAAAGAGAGGTTCTGGCGAGTTTCGAACTCGCGACCTTCTGCGTGTTAAGCAGACGTGATAACCACTACACCACAGAACCACTGATAATTTTGATGTGGGTTCCAACAGCCTGTAAATATACAATTTTGGAATTTTAGCATCAAAACAAACGAGGTTCGGATGAAGTTTGAAAATGCGACCTTCTACATGTTACTTCTGAAGTGGATTCCAACAGCATTACAATCCTGTATTAAAGATGGTGATACAATTTGAAATTTTTCCGATCAAAACAAGAGGAGGTTCTGACGAGGTTCAAAATCCCGACCTTGTGCATGTAAAGCAAACATAAAATCACAGCACCATGGGTTAGCTATATATTCACGAATGTTTTACAATTTTGACATTTCACAATCAAAACAAAGAGAGGTTCTGGCGAGTTACGAACTCGCGACCTTCTGCGTGTTAAGCAGACGTGATAACCACTACACCACAGAACCACTGATAATTTTGATGTGGGTTCCAACAGCCTGTAAATATACAATTTTGGAATTTTAGCATCAAAACAAACGAGGTTCGGGTGAAGTTTGAAAATGCGACCTTCTACATGTTACTTCTGAAGTGGATTCCAACAGCATTACAATCCTGTATTAAAGATGGTGATACAATGTGAAATTTTTACGATCAAAACAAGAGGAGGTTCTGGGGAGGTTCAAAATCCCGACCTTGCGCATGTAAAGCAAACATGGGTTAGCTATATATTCATGATTGTTTTACAATTTTGACATTTCACAATCAAAACAACTAGAGGTTCTGGCGAGGTTCGAACTCGCGACCTTCTGCGTGTAAAGCAGACGTGATAACAACTACACCACAGAACCATGTATTAGTATAAGAGTTTATTCTAACAGTAGAACATGCCTGTATAGTGATAAAATTTTGAAATTTCACAATCAAAACAAAAAGAGGTACTGGTGAGATTCTCACTCATGACGATCTGTTTGTGAAACAGATGTGATAACCACTACACCGCAGAACCATGTGTTGGTAATATAGTTGATTTGAAAAGTAGAATGATCCTGTATTCCTGCTTGTGATACAATTTTACCATCAAAACAAAAAAGAGGTTCTGGCGAGTTTCAAAACTCGCGACCTTCTGTGTGAAGCAGACGTGATAACCACTACACCACAGAACCACTTGATAAGTCGGAAGTGGGTTCCAACAGCATCACAATCCTGTATTTAAGATGGTGATACAATGTGAAATTTTTACGATCAAAACAAGATGAGGTTCTGGCGAGGTTCAAAGTCCCAACCTTGAGCATGTAAAGCAAACATAAAATCACAGCACCATGGGTTAGCTATATATTCATGAATGTTTTACAATTTTGACATTTCACAATCAAAACAAAGAGAGGTTCTGGCGAGTTTCGAACTCGCGACCTTCTGCGTGTTAAGCAGACGTGATAACCACTACACCACAGAACCACTGATAATTTTAATCGGGTTCCAACAGCCTGTAAATATACAATTTTGGAATTTTAGCATCAAAACAAACGAAGTTCATGTGAAGTTTGAAAATGCGACCTTCTACATGTTACTTCTGAAGTGGATTCCAACAGCATTACAATCCTGTATTAAAGATGGTGATACAATTTGAAATTTTTACGATCAAAACAAGAGGAGGTTCTGGCGAGGTTCAAAATCCCGACCTTGTGCATGTAAAGCAAACATAAAATCACAGCACCATGGGTTACCTATAAATTCATGAATGTTTTACAATTTTGACATTTCACAATCAAAACAAAGAGAGGTTCTGGCGAGTTTCGAACTCGCGACCTTCTGCGTGTTAAGCAGACGTGATAACCACTACACCACAGAACCACTGATAATTTTGATGTGGGTTCCAACAGCCTGTAAATATACAATTTTGGAATTTTAGCATCAAAACAAACGAGGTTCGGGTGAAGTTTGAAAATGCGACCTTCTTCATGTTACTTCTGAAGTGGATTCCAACAGCATTACAATCCTGTATTAAAGATGGTGATACAATGTGAAATTTTTACGATTAAAACAAGAGGAGGTTCTGGGGAGGTTCAAAATCCCGACCTTGTGCATGTAAAGCAAACATGGGTTAGCTATATTTTCATGATTGTTTTACAATTTTGACATTTCACAATCAAAACAACTAGAGGTTCTGGCGAGGTTCGAACTCGCGACCTTCTGCGTGTAAAGCAGACGTGATAACCACTACACCACAGAACCATGTGTTAGTATAAGAGTTTATTCCAACAGTAGAACATGCCTGTATAGTGATAAAATTTTGAAATTTCACAATCAAAACAAAAAGAGGTACTGGCGAGATTCTCACTCATGACGATCTGTTTGTAAACAGATGTGATAACCACTACACCGCAGAACCATGTGTTGGTAATATAGTTGATTTGAAAAGTAGAATGATCCTGTATTCCTGCTTGTGATACAATTTTACCATCAAAACAAAAAAGAGGTTCTGGCGAGTTTCGAACTCGCGACCTTCTGCGTGTGAAGCAGACGTGATAACCACTACACCACAGAACCACTCGGTAAGTCGGAAGTGGGTTCCAACAGCATCACAATCCTGTATTAAAGATGGTGATACAATGTGAAATTTTTACAATCAAAACAAGATGAGGTTCTGGCGAGGTTCAAAATCCCGACCTCGTGCATGTAAAGCAAACATAAAATCACAGCACCATGGGTTAGCTATATATTCATGAATGTTTTACAATTTTGACATTTCACAATCAAAACAAAGAGAGGTTCTGGCGAGTTTCGAACTCGCGACCTTCTGCGTGTTAAGCAGACGTGATAACCACTACACCACAGAACCACTGATAATTTTAATCGGGTTCCAACAGCCTGTAAATATACAATTTTGGAATTTTAGCATCAAAACAAACGAAGTTCGGGTGAAGTTTGAAAATGCGACCTTCTACATGTTACTTCTGAAGTGGATTCCAACAGCATTACAATCCTGTATTAAAGATAGTGATACAATGTGAAATTTTTACGATCAAAACATGAGGAGGTTCTGGCGAGGTTCAAAATCCCGACCTTGTGCATGTAAAGCAAACATAAAATCACAGCACCATGGGTTAGCTATATATTCATGAATGTTTTACAATTTTGACGTTTCACAATCTAAACAAAGAGAGGTTCTGGCGAGGTTCGAACTCGCGACCTTCTGCGTGTAAAGCAGACGTGATAACCACTACACCACAGAACCATGTGTTAGTATAAGAGTTTATTCCAACAGTAGAACATGCCTGTATAGTGATAAAATTTTGAAATTTCACAATCAAAACAAAAAGAGGTACTGGCGAGATTCTCACTCATGACGATCTGTTTGTAAACAGATGTGATAACCACTACACCGCAGAACCATGTGTTGGTAATATAGTTGATTTGAAAAGTAGAATGATCCAGTATTCCTGCTTGTGATACAATTTTTTCATCAAAACAAAAAAGAGGTTCTGGCGAGTTTCGAACTCGCGACCTTCTGCGTGTGAAGCAGACGTGATAACCACTACACCACAGAACCACTCGGTAAGTCGGAAGTGGGTTCCAACAGCATCACAATCCTGTATTAAAGATGGTGATACAATGTGAAATTTTTACAATCAAAACAAGATGAGGTTCTGGCGAGGTTCAAAATCCCGACCTCGTGCATGTAAAGCAAACATAAAATCACAGCACCATGGGTTAGCTATATATTCATGAATGTTTTACAATTTTGACATTTCACAATCAAAACAAAGAGAGGTTCTGGCGAGTTTCGAACTCGCGACCTTCTGCGTGTTAAGCAGACGTGATAACCACTACACCACAGAACCACTGATAATTTTAATCGGGTTCCAACAGCCTGTAAATATACAATTTTGGAATTTTAGCATCAAAACAAACGAAGTTCGGGTGAAGTTTGAAAATGCGACCTTCTACATGTTACTTCTGAAGTGGATTCCAACAGCATTACAATCCTGTATTAAAGATAGTGATACAATGTGAAATTTTTACGATCAAAACATGAGGAGGTTCTGGCGAGGTTCAAAATCCCGACCTTGTGCATGTAAAGCAAACATAAAATCACAGCACCATGGGTTAGCTATATATTCATGAATGTTTTACAATTTTGACGTTTCACAATCTAAACAAAGAGAGGTTCTGGCGAGGTTCGAACTCGCGACCTTCTGCGTGTAAAGCAGACGTGATAACCACTACACCACAGAACCATGTGTTAGTATAAGAGTTTATTCCAACAGTAGAACATGCCTGTATAGTGATAAAATTTTGAAATTTCACAATCAAAACAAAAAGAGGTACTGGCGAGATTCTCACTCATGACGATCTGTTTGTAAACAGATGTGATAACCACTACACCGCAGAACCATGTGTTGGTAATATAGTTGATTTGAAAAGTAGAATGATCCAGTATTCCTGCTTGTGATACAATTTTTTCATCAAAACAAAAAAGAGGTTCTGGCGAGTTTCGAACTCGCGACCTTCTGCGTGTGAAGCAGACGTGATAACCACTACACCACAGAACCACTCGGTAAGTCGGAAGTGGGTTCCAACAGCATCACAATCCTGTATTAAAGATGGTGATACAATGTGAAATTTTTACAATCAAAACAAGATGAGGTTCTGGCGAGGTTCAAAATCCCGACCTCGTGCATGTAAAGCAAACATAAAATCACAGCACCATGGGTTAGCTATATATTCATGAATGTTTTACAATTTTGACATTTCACAATCAAAACAAAGAGAGGTTCTGGCGAGTTTCGAACTCGCGACCTTCTGCGTGTTAAGCAGACGTGATAACCACTACACCACAGAACCACTGATAATTTTGATGTGGGTTCCAACAGCCTGTAAATATACAATTTTGGAATTTTAGCATCAAAACAAACGAGGTTCGGGTGAAGTTTGAAAATGCGACCTTCTACATGTTACTTCTGAAGTGGATTCCAACAGCATTACAATCCTGTATTAAAGATGGTGATACAATGTGAAATTTTTACGATTAAAACAAGAGGAGGTTCTGGGGAGGTTCAAAATCCCGACCTTGTGCATGTAAAGCAAACATGGGTTAGCTATATATTCATGATTGTTTTACAATTTTGACATTTCACAATCAAAACAACTAGAGGTTCTGGCGAGGTTCGAACTCGCGACCTTCTGCGTGTAAAGCAGACGTGATAACCACTACACCACAGAACCATGTGTTAGTATAAGAGTTTATTCCAACAGTAGAACATGCCTGTACAGTGATAAAATTTTGAAATTTCACAATCAAAACAAAAAGAGGTACTGGCGAGATTCTCACTCATGACGATCTGTTTGTAAACAGATGTGATAACCACTACACCGCAGAACCATGTGTTGGTAATATAGTTGATTTGAAAAGTAGAATGATCCAGTATTCCTGCTTGTGATACAATTTTACCATCAAAACAAAAAAGAGGTTCTGGCGAGTTTCGAACTCGCGACCTTCTGCGTGTGAAGCAGACGTGATAACCACTACACCACAGAACCACTCGGTAAGTCGGAAGTGGGTTCCAACAGCATCACAATCCTGTATTAAAGATGGTGATACAATGTGAAATTTTTACAATCAAAAAAGATGAGGTTCTGGCGAGGTTCAAAATCCCGACCTCGTGCATGTAAAGCAAACATAAAATCACAGCACCATGGGTTAGCTATATATTCATGAATGTTTTACAATTTTGACATTTCACAATCAAAACAAAGAGAGGTTCTGGCGAGTTTCGAACTCGCGACCTTCTGCGTGTTAAGCAGACGTGATAACCACTACACCACAGAACCACTGATAATTTTAATCGGGTTCCAACAGCCTGTAAATATACAATTTTGGAATTTTAGCATCAAAACAAACGAAGTTCGGGTGAAGTTTGAAAATGCGACCTTCTACATGTTACTTCTGAAGTGGATTCCAACAGCATTACAATCCTGTATTAAAGATAGTGATACAATGTGAAATTTTTACGATCAAAACATGAGGAGGTTCTGGCGAGGTTCAAAATCCCGACCTTGTGCATGTAAAGCAAACATAAAATCACAGCACCATGGGTTAGCTATATATTCATGAATGTTTTACAATTTTGACGTTTCACAATCAAAACAAAGAGAGGTTCTGGCGCGTTTCGAACTCGCGACCTTCTGCGTGTTAAGCAGACGTGATAACCACTACACCACAGAACCACTGATATTTTTGATGTGGGTTCCAACAGCCTGTAAATATACAATTTTGGAATTTTACCATCAAAACAAACGAGGTTCGGGTGAAGTTTGAAAATGCGACCTTCTACATGTTACTTCTGAAGTGGATTCCAACAGCATTACAATCCTGTATTAAAGATGGTGATACAATTTGAAATTTTCACGATCAAAACAAGAGGAGGTTCTGGCGAGGTTTAACATCCCGACCTTGTGCATGTAAAGCAAACATGGGTTAGCTATATATTCATGATTGTTTTACAATTTTGAAATTTCACAATCAAAACAAAAAGAGGTTCTGGCGAGGTTCGAACTCGCGACCTTCTGCGTGTAAAGCAGACGTGATAACCACTACACCACAGAACCATGTGTTTGTATAACAATTTATTCCAACAGTAGAACATGCCTGTATAGTGATAAAATTTTGAAATTTCACAATCAAAACAAAAAGAGGTACTGGCGAGATTCTCACTCATGACGATCTGTTTGTAAACAGATGTGATAACCACTACACTGCAGAACCATGTGTTGGTAATATAGTTGATTTGAAAAGTAGAATGATCCTGTATTCCTGCTTGTGATACAATTTTACCATCAAAACAAAAAAGAGGTTCTGGCGAGTTTCGAACAGGTGAACTTCTGCATGTGAAGCAGAAGTGATAACCACTACACCACAGAACCACTTGGTAAGTCGGAAGTGGGTTCCAACAGCATCACAATCCTGTATTAAAGATGGTGATACAATGTGAAATTTTTACGATCAAAACAAGAGGAGGTTCTGGCGAGGTTCAAAATCCCGACCTTGTGCATGTAAAGCAAACATAAAATCACAGCACCATGGGTTAGCTATAAATTCATGAATGTTTTACAATTTTGACATTTCACAATCAAAACAAAGAGAGGTTATGGCGAGTTTCGAACTCGCGACCTTCTGCTTGTTAAGCAGACGTAATAACCACTACACCACAGAACCACTGATAATTTTAATCGGGTTCCAACAGCCTGTAAATATACAATTTTGGAATTTTAGCATCAAAACAAACGAAGTTCAGGTGAAGTTTGAAAATGCGACCTTCTACATGTTACTTCTGAAGTGGATTCCAACAGCATTACAATCCTGTATTAAAGATACAATGTGAAATTTTTACGATCAAAACATGAGGAGGTTCTGGCGAGGTTCAAAATCCCGACCTTGTGCATGTTAAGCAAACATAAAATCACAGCACCATGGGTTAGCTATATATTCATGAATGTTTTACAATTTTGACATTTCACAATCAAAACAAAGAGAGGTTCTGGCGAGTTTCGAACTCGCGACCTTCTGCGTGTTAAGCAGACGTGATAACCACTACACCACAGAACCACTGATAATTTTGATGTGGGTTCCAACAGCCTGTAAATATACAATTTTGGAATTTTAGCATCAAAACAAACGAGGTTCGGGTGAAGTTTGAAAATGCGACCTTCTACATGTTACTTCTGAAGTGGATTCCAACAGCATTACAATCCTGTATTAAAGATGGTGATACAATTTGAAATTTTCACGATAAAAACAAGAGGAGGTTCTGGGGAGGTTTAACATCCCGACCTTGTGCATGTAAAGCAAACATGGGTTAGCTATATATTCATGATTGTTTTACAATTCTGAAATTTCACAATCAAAACAAAAAGAGGTTCTGGCGAGGTTCGAACTCGCGACCTTCTGCGTGTAAAGCAGACGTGATAACCACTACACCACAGAACCATGTGTTAGTATAACAGTTTATTCCAACAGTAGAACATGCCTGTATAGTGATAAAATTTTGAAATTTCACAATCAAAACAAAAAGAGGTACTGGCGAGATTCTCACTCATGACGATCTGTTTGTAAACAGATATGATAACCACTACACCGTAGAACCATGTGTTGGTAATATAGTTGATTTGAAAAGTAGAAAGATCCTGTATTCCTGCTTGTGATACAATTTTACCATCAAAACAAAAAAGAGGTCCTGGCGAGTTTCGAACAGGTGACCTTCGGCGTGTGAAGCAGACATGATAACCACTACACCACAGAACCACTTGGTAAGTCGGAAGTGGGTTCCAACAGCATCACAATCCTGTATTAAAGATGGTGATGCAATGTGAAATTTTTACGATCAAAACAAGAGGAGGTTATGGGGAGGTTCAAAATCCCGACCTTGTGCATGTAAAGCCAACATGGGTTAGCTATATATTCATGATTGTTTTACAATTTTGACATTTCACAATCAAAACAACTAGAGGTTCTGGCCAGGGTTCGA
Organism: Alitta virens; assembly: GCA_932294295.1. Lineage (NCBI taxonomy): Eukaryota > Metazoa > Annelida > Polychaeta > Phyllodocida > Nereididae > Alitta > Alitta virens. The sequence goes on from OW028575.1 coordinate 23,988,860, forward strand.
ACTCGCGACCTTCTGCGTGTAAAGCAGACGTGATAACCACTACACCACAGAACCATGTGTTAGTATAACAGTTTATTCCAACAGTAGAACATGCCTGTATAGTGATAAAATTTTGAAATTTCACAATCAAAACAAAAAGAGGTACTGGCGAGATTCTCACTCATGACGATCTGTTTGTAAACAGATGTGATGACCACTACACCGCAAAACCATGTGTTGGTAATATAGTTGATTTGAAAAGTAGAATGATCCTGTATTCCTGCTTGTGATACAATTTTACCATTAAAACAAAAAAGAGGTTCTGGCGAGTTTCGAACTCGCGACCTTCTGCGTGTGAAGGAGACGTGATAACCACTACACCACAGAACCACTTGGTAAGTCGGAAGTGGGTTCCAACAGCATCACAATCCTGTATTAAAGATGGTGATACAATGTGAAATTTTTACGATCAAAACAAGAGGAGGTTCTGGCGAGGTTCAAAATCCCGACCTTGTGCATGTAAAGCAAACATAAAATCACAGCACTATGGGTTAGCTATATATTCATGAATGTTTTACAATTTTGACATTTCACAATCAAAACAAAGAGAGGTTCTGGCGAGTTTCGAACTCACGACCTTCTGCGTGTTAAGCAGACGTGATAACCACTACACCACAGAACCACTGATAATTTTGATGTGGGTTCCAACAGCCTGTAAATATACAATTTTGGAATTTTAGCATCAAAACAAACCAGGTTCGGGTGAAGTTTGAAAATGCGACCTTCTACATGTTACTTCTGAAGTGGATTCCAACAGCATTACAATCCTGTATTAAAGATGGTGATACAATTTGAAATTTTCACAATCAAAACAAGAGGAGGTTCTGGCGAGGTTTAACATCCCGACCTTGTGCATGTAAAGCAAACATGGGTTAGCTATATATTCATGATTGTTTTACAATTTTGACATTTCACAATCAAAACAACGAGAGGTTTTGGCGAGGTTCGAACTCGCGACCTTCTGCGTGTAAAGCAGATGTGATAACCACTACACCACAGAACCATGTGTTAGTATAACAGTTTATTCCAACAGTAGAACGTGCCTGTATAATGATAAAATTTTGAAATTTCACAATCAAAACAACGAGAGGTTCTGGCGAGGTTCGAACTCGAGACCTTCTGCATGTTAAGCAGAAGTGATAACTACTACACCAGAGAACCACGGATAATTTTGAAGTGGGTTCCAACAGGTTCAAAATCCCAACCTTGTGCATGTTAAGCAAACATGATATCAGAGCAGCATGGGTTAGCTATATATTCATGATTGTTTTACAGAATGAGAGACTGCATCACTCTCTTTGACTTTTGGTGGTAATTTCGTGTGAATTGAGATTTCTCCACTGAAAGGTATGCCTATTTATGCTTTTGATATATATTAACAGAAATTTTACATACACGTGTACTTAAATTTCCTGGGTTTGATTATCGAGAGCATTTAAGCTGTCTAATCACTGCTCATCCCAATGTTGTTGATTGTTGCGTGTTGAGCTAGATCAGATTACAAGTGTGTTTGATTAATCCTTTCGTCAGAGTTGAACTTAAGTCTTATGTGTTAAGTCTGAGTCTTAAGTCTAGTATCAAGACTTAGATCTATTCACTTAATTGCTTGCAATCAAGGTCAAGGCCCAGTTTGAGGTCAATTCCTGTTTCACCATACCCAGGCCATGATAGACCATTGATCAGTGATTCAACATTAGTATATTGAAGGTCAATGTCAACCTGATTTGTTTTTATGTGAAATGTCAAAATGTCTAATACAGAAGGTCGCATTTCCAAACTTCACCTGCACTTCGATTTCATTTAAATCTTAAATGTTCAAATTGTATTATCACTATTATTACAGGCTTGTAAGGTCGCCAGTTCGAACCTCGCCAGAACCTCTTCTTGTTTTGATTGTGAAATTCAAAATTGCATCACAAGCAGGAATACAGAGTACATCTGACCAGAGATAGGTGTACTCTATGATCTGATCGAGTGATAGCATAACTTGACGTAGCAAAGTCAAGAACCATAACAAGGGTTTAAGTCCAGCTGATGTTGCAGCATCTGTGTGCAACTTGAAGGGTTTGTTAAAGTCAGCGTATGCCAAAAATGGAGATGATGTTAGCCGATATCAACCTGTCGAAACTCCCTGCTGTTCTTTTTCCCAGATAAAAGGTGGAAGTGGCAATGAGGTCTTCACTGACTTACTACCTTTCTTCCTTTTCTTCACACCACGTAGAAGTTGGTGCAGTGGTTCGCTGATGTAAGCAAAGCTGTGAATGAAGCGGCGATAGAAACTTGCGAAGCCAATGAAGCGTTTCAGCTCTTCTCTTGATGTTGGGACTGGCCAATTGCTAACTGCAACGATCTTTTCGTTATCAGTTGAAATTCCATCGCTGTGATCCAATGGCCTAAGTACCTGATCTTCTGTTTAAAGAGATGACAATTTTTAGGGTTGACTTTGAGTCCAAATTTGAGCAATCTGCGGAATACACGACCCAGTCTCTCGATATGTTGTTCCAGGGTCTCACTGAAAACCACAATATCATCAATATATAAAAGACAACAAAGACAAGTTTTCTTCTCCCATGCATCCCTCCATCATAATTTGGAAGCTGGCCCCAGCATTGCATAGGCAAAAGGCATCTTGAGGAATTGGAAAAATCCAAGGGGTCCTGCAGTGAAGCTGGTATAATGGCGATGTTCCAGTGCAACTTCCAGCTGCCAATAGGCGCTTTTGAGGTTGAGGCTTGAAAACCATTTGGTATTGGATAATCTGTCAAAAATATCTTGTGGCCTAGGAATTCCATGTGCATTTTTTTTTAGAGATAAAGAGTTAAGTTTACACAAATAGGAAGTGAAATATCTTACGGACAAGCGCAATGGGTGAGGCGAAAGGTGACGATGATGGTTCAATCACCCCAGCCGACAACACTTTCTGAAGATGGTCCCTCAGTTCTTCTCACATACATGGTGGAATGCGAAGGTAGTTCAATAATGTGTTTGTAACCTTTTGCCTGCCCCAGATCAAACTCGTGCAATGCTGTTGCATCTTGATTCAGTCTTAACATGTCCACAATGGTCTGAGTTTGTTCTGGACGGATACCTAACATAAAAAGTATTAAACTTCTGCTTAGTCCAAGTGATCTAACTGGAAAAGCTTCACTATATCCGTAACTTCCTCTGTCTCAGAACCTCTGCATGTGGGAGTTTGTGCTGACATCTGTACAAGGCTGACATACTCCATCTGGCAGAGTACAGTCTTAGCAGCAATCACAACATCAACTTGAGTTGGGTTGTTGACCCTAACTGGCCAATGACCCCTATGACCCTCCACCAACAATGTCCAACATGGGTGTCACAATCAGTCACCCAGGCAAATTCTTTGCATTACTGGAAAGCAACATATGGGAGCCTGAAAAACCGAAGTTACCATTAACATGACAGTCAATTAATGATTCAGAACTGGAACATACTTTGGTACTATCTGAGTTACATAATTGAACCACTTCATTGTGATTATTTACAATTTGAGTTGCTAAACAACGATATGCCAATCTCCAAGGCCTTGAGGCTCTGCATTTTCTCAAGTTAAAAGAACCATACTTTCCTTGAAGATTTTCCTTGCAAAGTTGTAAGCAATACTTCAAAACGTTGGTGCCAAATAGGATTGGAACCTCAGAATTAAATTTGGTGTCTTCAACAACTAGAAAAACCATGTTGATCAGTTTGGATGACCCGGTAACAGTTTTATGAAACCTGAATTCGGCCTCAATAAAACCTTTATAAGGCAACTCAAAGCCGCCCGCCACTTCAATATTGTCGATTTGATCAATAGTTTTAAGTGTAACCAAGTCTTGCAAATGGTTTTGAAAGAAACTACGACTCATGGTACTAACTTGTGAACCCGTATCTAGCAAACATCGTGCAGGCACATTACATATATCCAGAATGGATTCACAACGCGGACCGATCAAATGATGAGAACCAATGTCATTAGGTCCAGACTTTTCGATGTGTGATTGACCCTTGGCACACATCACTTGGTGTTTAAATCAGGACACTTATTTTTGTAATGACTGTGGTTACCACATTTAAAGCCAGTAATCTTTGAAGTATCAACAGATGAATCTCTAGCATTAAACTTCTGCTTAGTCCTAATCTGATGACGACCTCTGCGACCTCTTGACCTAGCAGACTGACCTCTCTGCTGCTGAGATCCATTGGCATCAGACGACATGCGTTTCTCCAGTGCACTAAGTCTGGCAAGTATCTGCAAGTTGACTAATTGAAGTTAGACTTAAGCCCAGATCTCACATAGCCGGTTTTGCCGTAGTGAAGCCGTAGTATGAGTAACTTGACGGCTTCTACGAGTAACTCGACGTGTACATCGCCTGGTTTTATTTTAAAATATAACGACAGGAAAGTCGGCGAGTTAAAACTACTAGCCTAGGTTCAAAATCCCGACCTTCTGTGTGGAAAGCAGACCTGAGAACCACTACACCACAGAACCACATGGTAATTCTGAAGATGGTTCCACCAGCATCAGAAGCCTTTGCGACCTTGACCTCCCATTACCAAGTTTGTCAGGCTTGTAACTTTTCATGACCTTGACTAAAGCTAACTAACTGACAAGTCTGTCTAATCGGCCTTGGTGGGAGGTTAGTCATTTGACATACAGAATGTCTTAGATCTTGAGAATGTGTCTTAGTCAAAAAGGTTTTCAGTGGTCCATTTGGGTCCATTAAATTGTGAGCTGCAAATGTGCTTGCTGTAATTGGCTGTCACACCCATGAGCACTTAATATGAAAGTAAATGCATGGATTTGAACAAATATTAAGTGACATTAATGACAATTGTTTGATGTTGACATCAGAGAATTCCTGAACACTGTAAGTGAAAGTATGCCACACAGTTTCTGACTAATTTGCTGACGTTGATGGAGCTAATGCATCTAGCTGTGCTTTCTGTACATGTACAGTGTACTGATGTGCAAAAGTAGGTGTCAATTGAACTGTATTACAGTAAATTGCGCACTCTGACATTTACAGGTTGCAAGTTTGCGAGTTTAGTTGCCACTGAAAACAATTTTGTTTGCTCGTACTGTGAATGAGTGAGGAGTATTGTGTTTAGCAATGTTTCATATTTTATTTTTTACAACCACTGAATATACTAGGTTCTGTAGTGTACTCTGGCAAGGAAGAGCCCGATCGATAAGAATACAATATACTTTCCACAGTGCACTGTGTCTTATTTTGGTCATTGGGATTTGAAGTCTTTATACCAAGTGTAACAGTTACTACTAACCTTCAAACAATTGTCAAATTGGTATGGTAGGAGTGCCTAAATATATAAGCATTGTATAATCATTACAAATATTCAATATGTTTTTGGGATTGTGGACTTAGTAGTAAACATTGCCAACTTTTCAGACAATTTGATATGCTCAAGAAAGTCAGCCCTCCCCGCCCCCCTTCTGGATGTTTAGCTGAGTTTATATTCTGTCAGGTTATGTCTCTCTGTAGTATTGACAAATCTCTTTTGTATCCCACAGTTTCCTTTCATGCATTGAATGCATAGGCTGCTTGTATACAATGCATGTTTTTCCTTTCTTTTACAAGACAAGAAAGCTCGTGTAAGTTATTCATGGATGTTAGCTGTAAAATGACAGTAAGTTTTACCCTCAGGTACTAACAGCATGGCTGGTGTCAAGGAGACAATTTAAGTGAGTTACTTTGCTTTTATTAGTTGTTTATTTTCACGGGGGTCTCATTTGTGTGCCATACTAAGTGTGGATTTTCTTACCACCTTTGTGTGGTCAGTTTGGTCAAGCTTAAGGTCAAGTTTAACCTTTTCCCCCAGATTGATCAAGGGTGAATGTTGATAAATGAGGCTGCATCTTGGATTTTCTAAGCTATTTACTCCAAATATGGCACCCACATACAATATGAACACTTGTCATACATCGCCATCCCAAAGATCCTGCCTTCCAATGCTTCATTTCTTTTTGAAGATCCAGCGATATTTTTGGCAGCAATATTGAACTATGTAACATGCATGCCTGCTGAGTTATGCATCTCTTCTAATTTAGGAACTTCTATATATTTAGTCCACATAACCCTGACAGATATCCATCCTGAATAAAAAAAACAAAGTTTTGTGGAAAGAACAAATGCTTTGATCTTTGACTTGAATAAATTTTTCCCCCTTTTTAACAAAAGCAAAGCCCAAAATATCTACGGACGCAGTGCCATGTTATGTCACAGTATGTCATTGAACAACGTCGTTGTTACTACATCGTCATAATCAAGAGTGGGGCCTATTGCATATTCCTTGTGACGTAATTGCAGTGGCATAGCATCATTGAAGTGGTCTTAATATCTGGTTAGTCTAAATTATGGAAATAATCGCTATTTTATTTCTGAATTTCTGCAAAGCAGCTGGGTGGTCTAGTGGTAAGACGTGCCTGCTCCTCTGAAGGACCCGAGTTCAGTCCCAGGCGCTGGCACCCTTCAAGAGCAACATCTCAGCTGGATGTCGTTCCGATGAGACGTTAAATTGGTGGTCCTTGTACTGAGTGTCTATGCTGAGGCAAGTAAAAGATTCCACCCATGGGTTAAATGTGTAACATGGGTCGACACCTCCTCTCACTCACCTCATAAATCAACCCTCAAAAGCGGCAAAAATTGCCTTAGAGGGCTGCACTTTCCATATCAATCTATCTATCTATCTATCTATTACTTTGCGATTAAAACTATCCCAACATTAAAACCGTAGCTGGCATAGCCCAAAGGATTCGTATTGCATTGTATTGTATTGCATAATATTATATTATATCAATACTAGCTTAGCTTACATGACCATCAGCCAGAGAAAGACGTGATGATGAGATGATAAGGTTTGGAGTCCACGTCACATCACACTACACATCTACTGTGTGGGTGAGGTATTTTACTTGCCTGACATAGACACTAGGACCAAGTTACAAGTGGAGTACATGTGCTTCCTGATCCAAGCATACAATCTTTATAGGGTTCCTATAAGAACCGTTCATGTTGTACCAAGGTGATCTTAGAATGCTGAGTTTCTACTGAAATAGGGTATTTGATGACATGATGGGTATCTGACAGCTCATGCAACATGACTCAGTTATGATTCTTGCATTTCGCACCTTTTCTCAATAATTCTTGATGTGGGTTGGCACCTTATTTGGTTGACCAGAATACTAATTTGCTCATAAACCCTTTTGGCTAACGAGTAATGGGAGAAGGAAGGCCACACCTCGTTGGTTGGTTAGGTAAGGTAATTGATAGGTTGGGCAGTATATTGCCATGCCAGTTTTAATGACAACTTTGATGGCATGTGACAGCCATGTCACATTAGCTGTAGGGTTTGACAAGGGTTTGTGGGACTTTGTTAGTATCAACAAGATCATTAGCATGGGCCTCCATGCTGTGCTTTTCTTGATATTATAAGCCTTGGCATTTTCTGGTCGCCATCCACTTATGGTTAAAATTAATGTATAGGCCTAATGTGTAATGTGTGTATGTAGCAACAGTAATGTATATGCAAAGTAAGTTTTTAGACCGTCTTCATTTAACTTATTTTATATATTCCCAGTTTTATTGTTTATGACTTTTGTGATACTAAAATAAAAAAACTATCTTATAAAATAAGTTTTTTTCTTTTCCAATGGTTTTTCTTTCCTTTTTATTAGTTTTTTGCTTGCGCTTCATATGATCACTAATTGGGTCGCTTATAAGCCCATGTGAGCAGAGTGATTATTCAGTATTGTTTGTGAAAATGTATATATAAACTGTATATATATGTGTATTTGTAAATCGTATGTCGTGCCCTATAAATAATTTTTGACTTAACAAAAAAAAAAAAAAAAAAAAGACGAGAAATCAACTGAAAATCCAATAATGTTAAACATAAAGGACCGAAGGGTTAAAGCATCCATCATCTACACGTAATATATTGGCCAAGTCTTCTGAGTGCTCCACGTTCAATGCCCGGCCTGGACACTGTTCATGTGCTACATCTAAATCTCAGCTGGATGTCGTGTGGCATGTTGTGGACTCCAAGCCTTATAAGTTATCATCTTATCATTACGTCTGCCTCTAGCACTTGGTCATATAAGCTTCAGACCAGTAGCATTGACATAATCACGAGCGCTTGAATTTATTGGTAATAATAATTTTTAATAAACGGCTGAATAGTTACATTATGTATTACATATATTATGAAAATCCCGTGGATGCAAAAGTAAATTTAAGCGCCCGTGGACACAATATTAAACTGAGGCAGTACATCTAATATTAGGAAAATAAATCTTAAATGATAGAAATAAAAAGAACAAAAAAAAAAAAGGAAAAAATAAATCACCATACTGAAACAAAAGAAAAATAGCTGAAATGATGACTATTCTTGCAACTATGACAAATAATTTTCAATAGCATATATAATCGCTAAAGTAATAAGCCGCAACGAAACAACGAGACTTTGGCCTATATTATAATTAAATGTAGGAATACAGTTATTTCTGACTGTTTCGTGTCACGCAGCTGTCAAGAATGCTAAAATATTAAATGTTATAACAAAATATTATAACAGTAGTGGACCAGGTGAGGAGTCCAATATAGAGTTTTGCGTTTGCCATGGCCAATATAATTTTTCTGAATCCAACAAATACTCATTGTATAACATCCACTGCAGCCATACAACATATACTGCAGCCATCCAACATACACCCATGTAGTTTTTTAAGGGCAGTGTATACCGCCCATCAAGCAAGTAAACACCCGAGTAAAGTAACAATAAAATTGCAACAAAATAACAATAAGGTCTATGTGATGTCTGTCAAAGTGTGAATGGCTGCATGTGGCGTATTTGTGGGGCATGTTTTATTTAACCTTATTTAGTTTCCAATGTGTCAGTGGACCATGGTGGGGCCATTTTGTATGGTGGGCAATGCAATGATGAATGGGCCATTGACAATTGGTCTCATGGATTTTGCTGTTGTGGCTAAAACGCCCATAAAGACAGACCCCCCATGGGAGAGAGAAAATGTTTAGATGGATGGAATCGACATTGTCTGAAATGTGCTCGATTACAATGGCTATGTCCTCCATGCGAAAATTTCTTTGTTTGCGCCATTAGGCCATATGTTGATCAATCCTATGCAAGATTATATCGGTCAGCGGGCACTAGAGGAGAAACGTTGTAGGAACGTTGTGTGGATGTTGATGGAATGTGAATGTTTAATGCGGACGTCCTCACGACGTCTCCAAAGGATTACATCGCCTCTTGCAAAGAGGAAAAACTGATGTCTCCCCCAGGTGACATTTGTATTAAGGCAACTTACCAAACATATACAGCCAGACAAGAAGTTCAACACAAGTTTGTTCACGCAAACAAAGTGAAAAGAATAAAAAGGAAAACAGAAGCACGGAGTCAGAAATGTTTATCGCCGAAATATCATCAGACCATCTTGACAATACTGTGATGCAACATTACCTCAGACTGAACACAATGATATCTTACATGAAAAATGATAATGTGAGCTCGGTGATCTTACAATTTGTTTGTTTTAAAATGGCCAATGTGTGATTGATAGTTTAATTTTCATGAGATCAATTTTAATTGTTATAAATTTTATATGTAGAGTCAGATAGTTTATCAACTTTTTACATTTTTTTTTGGTACCAAATACTCCATGTCAATCCTATATTTGGTAGTGAATAAAACAAATGATTTATATTAATTCTATATAAAACTATACACGCCACACCTCCTTCCAAAAATTGCCTTTGAGGCCACTTTCACCACTGTGTACATGCTCGGGTGGTCTTATAATTTTGGAGAGCGGTGTAGTAAAGAAAAAGGAAGAAAATAAAAGGAACCCCATATCAAAATCCATTTAAACAACATTGTTGCATGTTTTAGATTGCATTTGACGTTTAAATTAGCTTTTTAAGGCAATTGTGAAATTTCAGCTTTTAGCAGTCACTGGTCATTTAAATACAAGTCTGTCCCATATCAATGACTAACTGACTGACTGACTACATTGTAGCGTGATTTTAGTTTTGGAAACACTTTCAAAAAATTCCCTTAAAATAACTTTGGCACAAGAGTCTCTATTTAGTAGAGCGAAATTACCTTGTCATGATTTCATGTTACATTTTTGGTGCTTCTTTTTAATATATTTTTTTTACTGCATGAAATCAAGTCAGTGGTCTGTCATTTGGGAGCGGTATCAATCAGTAGGGGCAGAAAGGTATCAGGACATCGATGCTGGAGCCTGGGCTGTTAGTTGCTCCAACAACCTCTGCTTATTGATTATACAATGATAGGCATTGTAACGAAACGGAGGGGTCGAAAGCACACAGTTTGTCATGGGAACACACACGGAGTCACAGACTCAGTGACAGATGTACAGACACACATAGACAGAGACAATGAAGATGTACATGGCCAATTGTGCAATGTACGTTTTCCATGCGTTTGGATAAATGCATGGAAAACGCATGGTTTTTGCCTCATTATAATTAGCTAAAAACCATGCGTTTTCCATGCGGTTATCCTTCTCATAGAAGGAGTGGAGGCCTAGCTCAGTGGTAGCACGCTGGGCTTCCAACCACTGGGTCCCGGGTTCAATTCCTGGCCAAGCCTATGTTGGATGGCTATTTCATCCTTCGTCTCATTGCCATGGTCCCTACCTGTCCTAATTAGCCCATTAGGTGCAGAAATACAGGACGTAAAGCCCTAATCCACCACCACCACCACCTTCTCATAGAAAAGGCATGAGGCACATTTGGCCATGTACAGACAGATATGCTGACACAGGCTAAGGCATACACCAACCAGCGTCAAAAGAACATGTGGGCACAGAGAGAGCAATATATAGAAAATATAGAAATTAAGAAACGGATAGGTCTAAAAATTATAAACACTAAAGATGGACAGACAGATGCTGCTGACAGGCTGTGACATACACCTACTACCATAAAAGGAACATTTGAAAACAGGGATAATAAAGTATGTATATAATAAAGACATAGATAGACAAAACAGACACAGACAGTGATATCTACTAAAAGACTACCTCCCTGTTATGGCCACCTTGCAAGTAAAAGCACTATAATATAGTAGTTTAATTTATAATGATGCACTTCACTTTGTAGATCCGTGGATTTTGTTTAATCTGTAACTGTTTTCTTTGAATCTTAGTTTTCGTATCTACAGCTTAAGCCTATAAGCTTTGTCATTTTTTCCTGTTTAGCACTTTAGTTTATGTGGTAACTGTGATATAGGCATGCACCGTCTTGTTTTTCTACCAATAAGTTATATTTGTTGTGATTTTAAAAAGGATGAACTTATTGAAGTGTGATCTTTTTCTAGAGATTCACTTTGTAACAAAGAAGAAGCACACATGCACAATTCAGTTACCAGAATGTGTGCATGGTATTATGCAGTAATGTAGGTATAAATATCTGTATATATACATAATTATGAACACACATATGCAGCAACTACACCAACATAGCATACTGGTAACTTAAACACAGGCCAGGTACAGTGACAGACACTTAATGTGATGTTCCCAGGTTGAAACATGGAGAAAAGATTAAATATGGATGACCTGCAAAGCCCTGGTGTCTTCTTGGCCTTCATTTTACTCCTTTTCTTCCTCCTTTTAAGGCTCTTAATTTGCCTAATTAATTGCCCAACACACCTACGCAACATCCGGGAGCTTGTGGGGTCTCAGGGGGTTTCTTTAATTGCCCCTAACTTCAAACAAACAGCGCCTGTTGCTCTGTCATGTCCTACTTTGCAAGCTGCCAGTTTGTCTTGAGCTCATTCTGACATCAAGAAAACACAAAGAAAGCACATGGTAAGTGGATAACGCACTGACAATGTGGCATGGCTGTGTGGCATGGCTATGTAAAGGAAGGAAAGGTGCTGACATGTTGCAAAGAATATGACACGCTGCAGCTTATATGTGCATGCTAAGAATTATCACTGCGCAGATTTATAGACCTATGGCTGTCTTTGTCACTCATGTGAGATCTTGAACCTTGTCAGAGAATTTGCTCACCTTGAGCTTTTGGTCGTTTCTCATATCTATAGGTCATTCGCATCACACGTTTTGAGATTTGAGCAAAAGTGATCTTCTTAAATTGCTTCAGTGAGCAAAAACTGTGCATGATTATATAATGAATCAAGTTCTTATGCTTCATTGTCTATAGTCATACTATGCCATAGTTACTAACAAACATGGCATCAAATCATGGTTATGACTCATCTGTGGCCAAATGATAACTGTTACCTCAAAGCTTTTTGTTGAATAATCCGAAAACTGCTGATATGGTTCAGTGAATTAATGACAATGTGATAAGCTCCTACAGGGGTTTTCACTTCACATTTTTTAATCATTGCTGCATCACTTTCCTCTGCACATTAGTTAAGCTAAAATAATTGAATTCCTTGCTCCCCCAGTGGGCCTGTTGCACCCCGATTTCTTTCAAGTGCTCTGGGACAAGTCCCCATTGTACATGCAGTATTATATTTGGTCTTCCTAGAGTTAGTTTCATTAAAAATATGATATATTAGATTAATTTCTTACATTTACAAAGGTTTATATTTATTTGGTGATAGATGTAAGCCGACTATTAGCTATAGAAGTGGACAAAAGCAGCTGGCTTTAGACCACAGGTCGCTACAGACAGCTAGAGTCGTCCGTATTTTCTGAAAGCAACTGTATATCTAAATTCACTTGTTTTTTTTTTTTTTCACCTTTTGCTTTCCTAATACTGTTTTACGCACCAGACAATTCGTTACTTTCTCTAAATCAATGATAGGTATATTGTATTATTAAATTATATATCTAAGCGACTGACGTTCAGTAAAAGATGCAAGAGTGTACTCAATGATTCCTTTTGAATTTTGTTCCTTGTTCAGCAGGAAAAACCGTCAAAGCATTATGCGAATATAACCTTCGTCAAATTTTTAAATAATTAGAAAGCGTTAAATTAATAACCATTAAAGCAGTTGCAAAATTAATCCGAAAGGAGGCGCCTTATAATAAATCTAAAAATTAAGAAAGGGATGCGATGCCAATTAGATAATATCGAAAAAAATGACACATGGAAATAAATGATCATTGGGCCAAGAAACTTGAAGATCTTAAAGAGTGTCTTTTGCAGAAAATAATGATGCTTTGTGCTGTTAAATACCCCCCCCCCCCCCCCATAAAAGCGCTCTTTGATGATATTAAGACACATTTTGCTGCGATTAAGACAAATTCATGACACTAAAAGACAAAATGAAGCATTGAAGACGAATGAGAGTGGCATAATCCTATCAGCAGAGAATAGGAAAGGTAATAAAAGGCAAAGAAAAGAACATTAGATCATTAGATTAAGATTGGTAATGAGTGGAAGTTACTTAAGGGGGCCACAAACTGATTTAAGGTTTAGATTAGAAGACAGGGGAGCAATGACCTCCTTTAGTAAAAGAAAAAATTAAATGCTTTGTATAGTTAACTGGTCCAGAGAATAATTCAGGTTGTAAATATAAAAAGGACTATTGTGATGCATGTACAGTCGCGCCCAAAAGTTTAAATAGACACGAGCAGAACACAGTACTTGACATCTCTTCTCTTAAATAGATAATCACCATTTTTGCTGCAACGTATGTAAATATGTGGGCCCGACTGTTTGTACTTTAGATAAATGAATGGAAGTTTTTCAGTCAGTTTGTTTCGTAAAAAGCTTGAAAGAGCCGAAATGAATGGACAGAAATGTATAGCCTCTTAGGAGACCACATTTTTCACTTGATGCCACTTGTACAAAGTAGTGAGTTATATTAGGAGAAAAATCAAAAAAATATAGATAGTGGAAAGCACTAAAAAATATTGCATATCAGCTTAGACAGTGTGTCACAGTTGTTCATTTTGTTCCTTGCGTTTCCCAGGTAACAAGCTTGCTTTCTCAGCTTACTCTTTCGCAGTGTGACTGGTCAAGGTTCGTCTTACGACCCACACGTAGCAATGATGTTGATCAGAGTGACCACTGCCCATTCCACTGGCCACTCAGCTGACCACTGTACATTTACGTATTCATGACTACTCCGAGGCAATCTGTGTCTTCCACTCTTCAGGTCTGACTCCGTTTGTGAATTTATGCAGCCATGCAGAGCAACGGTCTGCTCCGTTCATCAAATATCTGCAGGGTACTAGGAGGTTAATGACATATGCTTGATTGATTGCACGGTACAGTATCTGTCACTTGCCTACATATACACCCTCCTGCCATATTTCATTTGTAAAGCACCCTCCAGTCCCTCCCAGCAGGGCACAGCTAATGAACTACCCCACTCTGCTGCACTCACGCTGATCAGTGTCGATCATTCTGATACACCAAAGAAATTAGTTTTCATGACTGCAGTTCGTTTTATTGCATCTCATAAAAGTCATCATCACCAAGCTGCAGGGTAAATACTGCTGCTGGTATCTCGTTCAATTTCAATATATATATTCAATTATTCGACTTTTCTGAACATGCAAAACAGGATAACATCTAACACGCGAATGTAATATTGCCCATGAAATAATGAAATAATTCATTAAGTCATCATCACAATCTCACAATTCTTACAATTTTTTTTTCGTCATTAACAATGGCTTAACAATATTCAATATATCTTAACATTGCTGCAAAAAAGTTACACTATAGCCATTAATGGCTGGTTTACAATTTACAGTTGCTTTAATTGGGTTGACCACATATATATTTATAAGTATTATGTTACACATTGCAATTGATAAATAAGTTATATACTTAAGGTTTATACTTTATACTTTTTTATATAGCCTAATTACTACCACAAATGTTTAACCATCATCAACAGATATCTGTCTGAAATCAAAGTGTTCTTTAGGTTTCTTACTGTCTTTCGAAATAGGTCGGTCCTCTATCAACATTGGTTTGACTCCATTCATGGTATGAGTGTCACACTTGGGAACATCTTCTCTGCTTCCATAAGAAGATTTTGTCTTTTCCTCGTCAAGTAGTTTGTAAGTTGTCAGGGATTTAATGTCTTTGTAAAGAAGTATCATAATCAGGAGCCAGATGGCATTAACACCGGAAGCAAGGAGGAAAGTACTTCCAGCAAAATAAGGGGTCAATGCGGAATAAACGCCAGTCAAGACAAGGGAACCCACCATGTTAGCCACCGTCTCCCCACAGGACAGGAGAGAAAATGTCTTTCCAATCTCATCTTCCGCTACAATTTTGGAGATGAGCGATTTGGCACCCGAGATGATGAGCGCGCTCGGACATCCTATGACCACAGAGAAAAACACCATGGCTGTCGACCGCGAACAAGCTATGACGATTAGGCGAATGATCTTGAAAAACAATCCGACCAGAATTAGAGTCATGTCATGGATGGCCAGTCCCGAAGACAGGATAGGTAGCAAAAAGAACACACTGATGCCGAGGCAGGCATAGTCTGTGGCCAGCAAATAGCCATACAATTGCTTTTCCCAGCGGAGAGGGTAACGTTCCACAAACAAGAGGGTGATGTCCACTTCTCCAGACTTGCTCATCTGATTGAGGAGGATGGTCAAGAACAAAGCCACCAGGTGCCAGCG
Organism: Alitta virens; assembly: GCA_932294295.1. NCBI lineage: Eukaryota > Metazoa > Annelida > Polychaeta > Phyllodocida > Nereididae > Alitta > Alitta virens. Next base: position 24,004,539 of record OW028575.1, read on the forward strand.
AGCTCCGTTCTCCCGGGGCTTAATGAGGACATTGAGACTGTCGCGGATGTGCTCCACTTTAAATGGGTTGCTGCTTTTCTTTGAGTCTGCTTCCTCTTCAGCTGTGATGCCTTTAAACAAGCTCTCCTTCATGAACAGTAATGATATGAAGACGCACAGGCAGTCAATAAAGATGACCACACAGAATATAATATCGAAAGTAGCAGTTTCCAGTAGTGCTCCCGCAGCCATCGAGCCTACAAAGTAGCCAAAATAGTTCATGGCCAAGAGTCTACCAAAGCGGCTGGTCCGTTGTTCACGGGAGCTGAGATCTGCGATGTAGCTGTGAAGGGCCATGGTGATGATGGCTGACTTTCCGAATGCACCTCTTAAGAATGCTCCCAAGAGAACTAGTGGTATTGTAGGCATCCCATCCAAGATGCTGAGCATGTAGAGCAACACTGCGAAAATTGTCCCAAGACAAGGCAACATGACCGGAAGCTTTCGACCAACCTTGTCGCTCCACGCTCCGCAGAACAGTCCCAGGACAATGGCAGGCAAGTTGATCAGCACTTTGTAAGCGATGATGTAAGTTGCGGAGTTCTCTTGGATACACCTTTCTCTTTCATTGTCATCCTCATCTTCAATCTTAGTAAAGCAAATACTGGCCATGGGATATGTTTGCAAGCAGACAGATTGATAGATGTACAGGCGCACGGAGGGCTCAAGCATGGCCTCTGCTATCTTAAACAGGAAGAAGATAATTTCCGCGGAGTAATTTCCGATCACGGTGTTATGCAAGGTGGCCATGAAGGAATTCATGCGCGCTGCCTTTTCCATCAACATCTTGAAGGTTTTATTGTGCTCTGTTGGACTGAAGGACACTCAGTTCTGATGTTGTTAGCAGTTAATATGCTTGACCACTCGTGTATGTCAGTACCTCAGATTCCTTCCTTTTCCTCATTCATCCGCATTATTGCCTTGTGAGCGATTACAAAGTCATCTCAAGCGAGTGATGTGGTTTTCAGTTGTAGGCCTAATACAGGTCGTTGTGCAACAATCTTTACAGGGCACCAGTTAATACATTTGCGTGAGCGCAGAGATGTAAAAGAGTGTCTTTCAAGTTTGTTGGCAAATAAACTTTACTATAATGGCCAGAAAAATCATCAGAGGTGGTTAAATGAGACACAGAGAGCAGGTAGGAGAGGCATGATGACGTTATAACATGCTGAACATGCTATGGCGCGCTGTCTGTGGGAGTTGGCGGGGTGGCACCGAGTTTGTTTCCGCTTGCAGAGGCCCTTTTATTCTCAACTAACTTCCGGCAGCGGCCCCTTGTCCCGTTGCTTGCTGCTCTCAGTATGTTTTGTGATGTCGGTGGTGTTGCGAAACAGCCTCGGGCGCAGTAGCCAGCTAGCTCGGTGGCTGCTGTGTTTTCTGGCTGCTCAGGTTTATTTTGGCACTTCTCCTGAGGCTGCTATGGCATAGACGGTTGCTACTGCTGACCACTTTCCTACAGCCAACATCAAATGCTCATTAGATGGCACACAGCAAGGGACAATAAGTCATTGAATGTTCTTCTTTGAGGTTCAGTTTGTAGAGGAGGACCCCGAGATGCCAAGTAGGTGAGGGATGAGGAAGCTGAGATGTTCGCGTGCTCTGGTTCTATGGATTTCTCAATGTGTCACTAGTGTCATTCACACGATGGCTCCCAACTTGGTTGTCAGTGATTACAGTTGCAGCCAAAATACCTATTGATGACTCAGCATTTGTTTCCATGGGATGCAGAAACAGACTTATGCTATTGACAATCTGCTGCTGGGTTCACTTTCTGATTAGGGGAGGGGGGACTCCGGCGGGCAGGGGTTGGCAGTGCCCGATGCCAACTCTCTTCTTGAGCCAGTAAGGCAATCCATCAGCCGCTCGCAAGCTATAGCAAATACCCAATGCCTCAGCCACAGTCTAGCATTCAATCTTCATCATTACAAGCCTGCGGGTTTATCACACCTACTCATGCCTCTTGCCTAATTGTGTTGTTTGCCTGTCGCTTTCACTTAGCCTCCTAACCATATGATGTGTGACATTCGATTCTCACTTAACAATCAAATCTTCTAGCCGCTAGGACGATGTGAAATATAGTGCAGAGCAGGGAGAACACCTGAGCCTGCTGCTGCTGCTGCTGCTGTAGTTACATAAACTCCAGATGAAATGATGCTGTAGTCTTGGCAACTTCACTTCCAAGACAAGTCTTTAATCTAGTTGTTTTCGTTTCCTCTTTTCATGAAGTCTTTTGCTAGTTACTTCACTTCATGGAAATGCCATTAAGTGTCATAGTAACTCCCCCCTGCTGGGAGATCTGCTGTGAGAGTAAGGGGTCATACACTTAAAGCCTTTTAAGGAGGTCCCTTACCCAAGTCTTATTTGGCCATTTGACGTAATGAGTGCCACATCAAAAAGCTTGCTATTCCCAGAGTGACACGATTCACTTTATATGCTACTGATGCTGCTGCTGTTGTTGTTGCTGTAAATCCCTGGGATATTTATCCCACCTTTTTTCTTCTGTTTTTTCCTTTTTTTCTTCCTCTTTAAGGGTTATTTTCCGCTCAGTTCCTGCAGCATTGATTTCGCGCACGTGGTCATGTCACACACCCGGGTCTTCATGTACGGCATCAGACTCACCCCTCACGCATCTGCAATGACACAAAAAGCATGGCTTAAAATCGGAAAAGTGATTTATGGAACTCAGAATGGGCAGATAGTAGAATATATATACCAGGTCATCAATACTTGCTGAAACTGATTAGAATGATAGCAAAATCACTAAAATAACAATCAAGACAGCCATTTATTTGATCGCATTCTGCTTTGAAATTTTACACAATTGAGATCCGATCAATCCTTTCCAATAAATACTCTAATCTTGTGGCCATTACTATGCTGAATGGCATAATGTCTACAGAGAAATAGCTATTATTCGGAGACCTAAGCTATTTAGTTTTTTCAGGGACACACACAAAAGTGTAAATAAAAGAACTAGGTTGCAAAGCTTTATAAACAGAAATCATTTTGTTTCCAAATAGAAGTTATGAATGCAGGCAAATATAACAAAAACTGCTGGAGCTATAAAACGCTGGCAGTGCACAAAGGATAAAAAAAAAGTACATTACTCTCAGCATCTCATTTTCTTTTATATTAAAAAGCATGTAAAACAAGCCCTTACAGGAAAATAATATGACTCTAATTGAGGCATAATTGGCATGGGACATGGAAATATTGTTTATTCATATCTATAAATAAGTACACTGCATTATAAAGACTAACAAATCAAAGATAAAAATGAACTCAATAATGGTAATTATAAAAAAAATCAGTGCCAAATATGAATAAAGTACTGTGTTGTTTACCAATTCCAAAGGTAAAAACACTCATTACTGCATATGTGTCATTGTATGTCGTGTTTCTGTTTATGTCATTGTTATATCTACGTCATATGTTGGAAATTGACAAACGTCAGTAGCAAACAGTGGGGGAGGCCATCGTACCTAAAATGGTGCATTTTGTGGGTTCATTAATGTGCGCATAGCCTACATCTGCATTTCTACATAGAGCTTCACACGAGGCTTGTAGATTATAGGATAGGATAGGATAGGATAGGATAGGATAAGACAGGACAGGACAGGACAGGATAGGATACTAATGTTGGTAGATACATGTAGGATATGATATGATATGATATGATATGATATGATAAAATAGGATAGGATAGAATAAGATGGGATACTAATGTAGGTAGATACATGTAGGATATGATAGGATATGATATGATAGGATAGGATAGGATATGATAGGATAGGATAGAATAGAATAAGATAGGATACTAATGTAGGTAGATACAGGTAGGATATGATAAGATGGGATAGGATACTAATGTTGGTAGATACATGTAGGATAGGATAGGATATGATACAATAGGATAGGATACAATATGATAGGGGTCATGATTGAGCATATCCTACATATGCAGTGATAAAAGACTCCACACAAGGATTTTAGAACGGGATCTTACTGGATAGACAGGATGTAATAGGATTGCATAGGACATTACAGACGGTTACAGGACAGGATATGTTTGGATAGAATAGGAAATATGATATAATATGACACAAGAGTATATTTTTTATAAATTCTTCATACAGGGATTAGCGATAGACTCCAGTCATAGAATGAATGCATGATATTATGTAGATTCTAAGCGCCTTATCATCTCATCGTTACATCTGCTTAATTTGACTGGTCATATGTACAATACAATGCAGTATAATATAATATATGGTTATTTTGCTTTAGTCTATGCTGTCTATACTAAGGCAAAAAGAGCCCACCCCTGGTAAATGTGTAACATGGCGTGGACGCCAAGCCTTATCACCTCATCATTACGTCTGCCTCTGACAGATGGTCATATAAGCTGACTAAGCTCCAGACCCAGTAGCACTGAGACATTAGACATGGATAGATAGACAAAAACGTTGAAGTTTCATTCATAACAGAGATTTCCACTCATATTATCCACCACAGATAAGCTTTAATTGCCTTTATTTAAATCAATATGAATTTAATAGCGAAACAAACCCCCAGTTGCGCATCTGCAAAGTCGGAGATGACAAAAGATAGTTTAAAATTATTTGTTTTATTAATTTTCATGGTTAGAGGTTTTTCCCAACAAGAGAGGAGTGGAGGCCTAGCTCAGTGGTAGCATGCTGGGCTTCCAACCAATTGGTCCCGGGTTCAATTCCTGGCCAAGCCTATGTTGGATGGCTGTTTCATCCTTCGTCTCATTGCAATGGTCCCTACCTGTCCTAATTGGCCCATTAGGTGCAGAATACAGGACGTAAAGCCCTAATCCACCACCACCACCTTTTCCCAACAAGATCCATTATAGAATATTCAATCAAACAGACTACATTTCACACATGAGATTTATGGAAGTGTTCATGTGATGTCATGCAGTCATAATTAAGGAGCTCTGGCCAATCCCTAAGTTTGTTGTTTGCCCCACAGGCGTTTGCCAACAAATATGTCATTGCTCAGTGATGACAGCACTTCTACTTTAACTAATACAAAGGCTACTGACTGCCTTAATTGGCTTCTCATCTCAAGAGGCAGCGATGTCATTTGCAACAGCCAATCAGAACGTAGCTGAATACATTAGGAAATGCCCTGAGCTTGATGGCAATTATTTTGCTAGTTTACCAGTTAGACTTAAATACAAACAAATTTGCCTAATAGCCTATAGGCTGGTTTATGCCATTGAATGTCTGCACTTTAAACATGAAATTGCATATCAATTAGTTTTGTTTTCATTGAGTACACTCAAGTCTAAAACAAAGATTGCTCAGTTAGGTCACTCAATTGGCTTAAAGCTGACAGACCACAGTGCTTAGGAGATATTGGCCAAATTGGAGCACCATCATGTGTGTAGATGGTGACATATGCAAATTAGCTGCCATTAGAGATTAGAATTGTACATTCCCAGCGTACAGGCAAGGAATTCCCCAAAAATAAGTGGTAAATACCCATAAATAAATAAAGTTATCACTAAGAATGAGAAGGAAAATTATTTTTGTGTATAATATTGCCATTTTTTGAAGTGTAATATGATGTTTTTGACTGAAACTGGCCCCATCGTTGAAGGCAGTTACACAGGGGAGTAACAGCTGTTCTTGACAAAGTCATGCTAACTAGCTTGTGCTGTCATGATGGCAAACGCCTGTGTTTGCCCAAATAATTGTTGCTTCCAGGGAGGGACATGAAAATAAAATGTGGACCAAAAGCATGTTTTAATAATTTTAATTTAATTGCACCCTCCCCACCCACTTCTGCACTGCTATCTTTGAAGAACACATTCAAGGTTCCAATTTCTTTCATTTATGGATCAGGGGTGAACTAATGTGTGTGATTATGACTCATTAACACATCCCTCGATGAACGGCCGTTAATTTGTTAATGTGATTGCCAAAAGAATCCTATTAAAACTTTTTCATCCCTTTCTTGAGTTTGCCTGGTACTTTTTCAAGCCTTTGCTTCATTAAAAAGTGGGCCTCTTTTTTTTCATCAGCTAAAAAGACTCCAATTATAGAAAAAGGTTTTTCAGTTAGTTTGCCAATAGAAAGTCGTGTGGTTACTTTCGTTAAAAAGGATTTAACAAATTATATAATAGTATTAGTAGTAGTAGTAGTAGTGGAAGAGGAAGTAGTAGTAGTAGAAGAAGAAGAAGAAAGAAGCAGAAGACAGAAAGAAGAAAGAGAAGAACAAGAACAATGAGAAAAAGGAGGAGAAGGAGGAGGAGAATAAGAATAAGAAAAATTAGCAAATTGGAAAAGAAAAAGAAGAGTAGATGAATAGGAGAAGAAGAAATAGTGAACAAGAGAAGAAGAGAGGCGGAGGAGAAAGAGAGAAAGAAGAGGAAGAAGGGGTGAAAAGAAGAATATATTAAAAAAAAGATGAATACCATCAGAAACAGCCGTAGAGAGATTTAAAAGATTTATATATATCTAACTATTTCTAAGAAATTATGTGGTAGACTAGAATGTACCATCTTTTAACAAGAAGTGTAATATGAATTTCCAATTTAAAATTTGTCATAACCACGTTGAGGGAATAAGTAATCGCTGATAAATACCTAATAATTTATTTTCAATGATGTGAAATGGTGATACCGTAACGGAGGGTATTATCGACAGGGCGGGTATTTTCGACACTCACATTAAAAAAAAAAAATTGTTTACATTTTAATGTGAGTGTCGAAAATACACGCCCTGTCGATAATACCCTCCTTTACGGTAGTAGGCACTGGGGTGTTTATAGTCCAAACTGAATATTTATCAACACACGAAAAATGACAGGTCTGCTGCCAGGCTAGGTTTGAGGTCTTCACCAAAAGTGTGACCACCCTTGTTATGAGGAGGCCCAGGACTTTGAAGACACCACTAGTTTTTAAAAATGGTACTGACAATCATGATCAGTCTTAGTAGCCATAAAATAGTCGGATGCCACATTGTCATTTCTGGCCAGTTTGAGCAAAAATAGAGATCTGTCCGTGCTATCTAAGTTGCAGAGAGCAACAGAAATAATCTTAACTGGAAATGCGGAGCTGGCCGACAAACTTAAAAACTGTTTGAACATTCTTGTTGGTTAATTTTGATCAACGCCTCAGAAGGCCTTGTTTGGAACACGTTTCTGTGTGAAAAATCAACTAAGTATTAGTTATACTCATAGTCAAGAGTTAACTAACATTTTGGTTGGTTATATCCCGACACCAAAGGCGGGGGGGGGGGGGGGGGGATATAAAAAACAAAATGTTTAGTTAACTCCCGACTATGAGGGATATAACTAACTTATACTCCATTTGGCTTATTTACTAAATTGCTTGATTGTTTGTTTTGTTTTAATGCCTTTAATATGCAAAAAAAGTTCAGTTTGCACTAAGGAGGGAGTTAACTAAAGATTTCGTTGGTTATTGCCCGCTCAGAACAATAGAAAAAAAGTCTAAGTGGAGTATAATCAATGTTTAAAACGTCCTGCCAATACCACTGAATTGTACTACATATATATAACTATAATGAATGGATGGTTCAAAATGCAAAGTCTTGGAGTGATTTACAACAGCTTTTGAGTAAATAGTGTTATATAAAATGATGGAGCTCGTGAACGGATTCCCACACATTGCAAGCTTCTAAAATTAATTATCCTGGGTAAAAATCTGTTCATTACTTCAACGGCAACAATGTATCCCTCAGCCAGAAGGTCTATGCAAATGTTGTAGTGAGTTATTTATTCAATAAAACAACATTTTTTGCACTGAACTGGAGTGAACGACATTGATTAAGCAGCTTTACAATTAAAGATGAATATCATTTAATTGTCTATTTTGTCTAATTTCTCAATGCTACTGGGGTTGAGGCTTGGTAAGCTTATATGATAAGGCTCGGAGTCCACACCATGTTACACATTTATCCCATGGGTGGGAGTACAAAGCACCTCCATTTAACGTCTCATGCGTTGGACATCCAGCTGGAATGTAGCTCACGAAGAGTGCCCAGGCTTGGAATCAAACCTGGGTCCCAGGACCTTCGGCAGAGCTGGCAAAATGTTCATGTATTGATGATCAAAAAGTTAGACTTTCATAAATCATCCGTAAAAGTATATATTATTCCATACAACAGAATTGAGAAATCATGCTGCAGCATCATAAAACCCGAAAGTTTCCCATGACGGTAAAATCGGCACATGTTTGGAACTACGTATCAGCTACTGCGCATTTTTCACTATCTATTTTTACTGCCCACCATTGAAGAGAAGAAATGGATTTTAAAAACAGAAAAACTAGGGGACAGAGGAAAGTCATCGCATAATTTTTATATCGATGTCGTTCACTCCAGTTCAGTGCTAGAAAGTATTTTTCATTGAATAAATAACTCGCCCTAAAGGCATATTTATGCCGCAGTGGTTGAGAAGTTTCATTAATACTTTCATCTATGTAAGGCACAAAAACAACAAAAAAAGTTCAACAAATAAGTAAACTTTTACCTACATTGAGAGCAAAATAGCCCCCTGTAAAAAGTAAAGTTATTCTCCAATACATGTAGGTGGTCTACATTGTTTTAGAGTACCTTAATTTGTTTTCTGTGTGGGATTGTGAGTACTTAAAAGCCACAGAGAGAACATAGGTTCCGGCTTGTGTTCATTTCCTTTGGCTAATCTCTGCACTGGGCAGGTTTGTGTTCTGTTGCAGAAAACCTTAGGTTGGCCTTCCATAGAAATATTAATTTGTTCTTTTGATCTATGCTGTGCCTCTTTTGGGCTAAGATCCATGGTCATTTATGCTGACCTTCTGGACAGCGGTCACGACCACCCACTGAGCTCCGGTCAGTTATGGTCAGCCTCTTTGACCACTCCTAGGTCAAGTGATTTGTTGACCAGCAGTTCATCTGACCAACAAATGGCCAGGGGTATTATTACTAGGCGCCCGCATGCCACACATGCTAATGGTGTGTTTGGTGCCAAGTAGCAACTGATTCCGAAGGAAACAGAAATTGGTGAAAATGACTGAGTCAGACCTAGCTGCCAGAGGAAGCCCATACTATTATTCAGAGCACCTTAGTATTAACAGTTTAACTTGTTATTGATCAAGACCTTGCTTAGCAACCGATGGAACCTGCCATTGGCAAAAATGGCTGCCCTTCCAGTGGAAATCTCCCCCAAGACATAACAATTACATACCATTTGACAATTCCGCCTTTTACCAAACAATTCACTCCTTATTTTATGTTCTTATGTTACGTTGTTATGTTATCGTATCTTATCTTATTTCATCTCATTTTATCTGATCTTATCTTATCTTATCTTATCTAATCTTATCAGCATCTCGTATTTAAGAGCATATAATAATATATCAATTTTTGCACCTAATGTAGCCTTAATAGGGAAGTATACAGCATGAAAAACGGCACATTTGTTTAAGGTAGCCAAGTAAGCATTGCCCTCATTTGCGTCCGAGTTCGCAGTTAAGGCTACTTCTCAATTAGGACTGATTAGGATAACTGATCAATACTGTTCGACACGCTTGTATTGAGCTCACTTAAACGATTTATTTTTTTGCATACTTAAACTAGACTGAAATATAAGGAATCCCAGCTATAACAAACAACATTTGACAGTCAAAATTGTTCGCTATAAGCGGGTCCCACTATATACAAAACGCCTCATAATTAAGTCCAGTGAATTCATTTGGCAGTAATATGTGGTCGTTGCAGAGTGTTTCCAGTTCAAACTGATCATTTATCAAATGAAGTAATTTAAAACGATAATCTTGTGGATAATCTTGTGGAAATTTCATCATGTCTGCTGTTTGACTTCCTATGCAAATTTTGCTGTTTTTTCATGCAAGTCGCGTCCTCAAACCAGCCATTGAGCAAAAGTTGAAAGTTTTCCAAACACATTTACAAATTGCATTTGACAATTGCCTTGGCTTTGGCAGCCTACTCTGGTTCTCTTGTACAATGCAATTGATGCATTCCTGTGATTAATGATCATGGTGTGAATTCTCATGCCAAACGTTTTTTTTTTATCACAAGAGCAGAGCTTTGTGATTTTGCTGGGACAGATACTGACATACAACTTGAGAGTGTGTAACGTTAGGAAGAAAAAGCATTGATAAAAAAGCCCAACAAATACTGGGTTAGTTTCCAGACTTAACGGCATATATGCCCAGATATTTTATTAGTATTATATGTAGTGCTATTTTTTCCCCGTTTTTTTACTTCTCTCATTTTTTTCATATTAAAATATGGTGCAGTATGATTTTTCTAACTGACCAAGAATGCCAGTTTTTATTAACTCAACCACAACGGGTACGATTTTGTTTTCCATTCCACTAAAAATCCTCTTCTTCCTCTTCTTCTTCTTGTACTCTGTTCAAGCAGAACTCATCTAAACCCCACCCATATATGATAGATATTTGATATATGACTGTAACTTAGTCACGGCACGGGCGTCAACTGGCGATTGACACAGAATGCAATATGATATGGAGAATTTTGCACATTTCACGACTCAGCAACACTCAGCTGACCAAGAGACGGCCTTTGATTGGCTAGAATTGGTCGCGGACCTGAAACGCGACAAGCGCCGACGTTAGAGGAGACACTTTGCTTTTCATGCAAATAAGGGCCAGGTCATTCCATGCAGATGAGAGTTCCCAGTCTAGGTTGAGTGCACTGCCGTATATAGTTTATTCCTATACTTTTTACATTGATTTAATAATGTAACCGTGAAATTGTAATTTTTGTAATTTTAAAGTAACCGTTATATATCTATATAAGTATGTATTTATCGATTTTCGAACTATGCGTTTTTTCTGGTATTTGGTCTTCGGACAATATATATTATTTACTTACTTCACCTGGAATGGTTTTTTCAAAAATTAAATATGTGTGGTAGCTGCGTTATAGACAAGTAAAATTGAGTAAATTCAAAGAATAATGACAGAATCCAGACAGAAAAAAAAAGAGACCGAGAAGATGATTAAATATGGAGAAAGTGAGAGTAGATAGATTACAGAGATTTAAAGTTGAAGACCCAGAGATTTTGAGTAACAGAACGAGAGAATACTTTCTGAGGAGGTCGGCAATAAGTATGGGACAGAAACACAGAAATTTATACTGTTATAAAGTGACACAGAGAAACATAAGAAGACAAGGGTTGCACGACAGATGAACTGAGACCACATACAGACAGATAGTATGAGTACATGTAACGGTTTTCATAGTGTCATTGAAAACGATTGACTCTAGACAGCTGTAGCCACCTATTCCTGACTGTAGCAATAACTGGCTAATTAGTCAGCCCCTTCTGTCTAAGCCTAGCTCATAGTCGGCTTACATCTACCACCATCAACTGGCGCCGTCTGTTAAAAAACGGTTAACTGTAGCCACCTATTCCTGACTGTAGCAATAACTGGCTAAAGTCAGCCCCTTCTGTCTAAGCCTAGCTCATAGTCGGCTTACATCTACCACCATCAACTGGCGCCCTCTGTTAAAGAACATTAAGTTATTTTGTGAATACAGGAATTTATTCATCAGAAGTGAGACTGTTATGCAAAAAAACCACCAGGGATCCATTCATTGGTGCTAGAGAAGCTCCCTGATTACACCGTTACATCATCCCCCTCCTTGGACATAGTTAGTAAATGGGGAACCATTGCAATGTTTTTCAAAGCCTCAACTGGGAATCGAACACAGGACCTCCCGCAAGAGTAGCAAGAACTTTACCAATTATGCCAAAGAATCACTCGATGATGTGAGAGAGAGGCTTCATCACATTTACAGCAGAACTCGACAAACACGGGAGGATAAGAGAGGCACTTTCAAAAAGAAGATGAGAGAACCAAATAGCTTTCGGAGGTTGAAACATGTAATACATTATTCATTCTACAATCGAATGTCAATCACCCGGTTTGAAAAGCTGTTATCCATGCCATGGTACAACGATTCTACAAACATTCCGCACAACGATTTTAATGCAGGAACAACTATCAAGGTTAAAAAACACAATCCACTTTGAAAACTTGTTTAAACAGACAAACATCGCAGATTGAAGGGTCCTTCAAAAATTAAGTGCTCAAACAAAATGTGGAATAAAAAGAGTTTAAAGTTAACAAAGTCCTTCAGTAATGAATAAAAACAATCTGGGCATAAGAGGAAAGAGTCTAAATCAAATATACTGCATCAAAAATAAAATGTGAGAGGAATTTAATAAGGGCATAATTATACATAGATTAAATTATCTAAGCTGAAGTACACCGCCCTCCAAAAATATAACACAAACTGCCTCACGGCATGCTTGCAAATGACAGCAATGTTTCGGACTACACTTTTTGCGTGCTCATTTAATAAATCCTTAGCATAATCAAATCAGTATATATTTGCATATTTTTCAATTAAAAAAAAAAACCTGCTCTACTAAACCACGAGTTCCTAAATTTAGCAAATAAAAGTATTAATGTAGAGCAGATAGAATCCTCAATTATTTATGTAACCTTTTAACGACAATGGCGGGTATTTTCAGTAATTTTCACCCTGTGCGGTTGTCGCAAATCTGGCATAAATAAATGATGACCTGGGTTAGCTTTTGGGAAAGACAAAAAAAGCATTCGTATCAGCCCTGGATATCAAGCAAGGCCTTAAGGTACATTCTCTAGACGTTTAAAGATCGTCCTTAAAAACCCACGTGACCTTTAAGGAATGTTTCTGAGCATTGCTTTGTCAGCAGCTGCCGAATTATTTCCTCACTTAAAGCAAAAAACCACATCAGCATTGTGCGCCAGAAACGTCGAAGTTTGAAGAATGCCTACAAAATGGGGAATAATTCAAAATATTTCGAATTTCACTCAAATACCTGGATTTCAGAAAAGCAAGTGTGCAATGCTCTAGATTAAGTTTAAACTTTAAAGGAGTTAAACATTAATAAGTGGGTGTAACATTAATTGAGTGCGATGTGAAATATCTGTATAGTATAACAGTCAATAAATATCTCAAAACAATAATATTTTAGGCTTTTTTTTATCTGTGAAAATGACGTAGTGCTCTACAATACAGTATTAAACTATCTGTATGAAGTAGGCCAATGCATTTTGTCAGTCAGGCTAACTCGCCATTGTATATTTAATTTTTTTATTTCAATTTTAATGATGCAATTGACGAATCAATTTCTGTTATTATTATAATAATTGTCATGTTGAAGTCCATTGGCTAATCTTTTTCTAATACAGAATAAACTCTCATCATTTTCATGTAAGCTAACTGAAAGAAATCTTTAGTCTTGGGAAGCTAAACTCCAGATGACGTCATGTGAATCCAGGACTCCCATTAACCAATGGGAGTCCTGGATTCACATGATGATAGCTTCCAAGACTATAAGATTTGTTTCCAATTCAATGAATTTGGCTGTAAAATAATTAATTTGATACTGAAGCCAACATTCACTGGTATTAGTATTGCCAATTAATGTGTTCAATATTCTAGGAAAAGACTCAATCATATATATTTATACAAAAATATTTAAAACAGTAAACAATTGTTCTCAAGACTTATTTTACCAAAAATTAAAATGCTTTTACTTTCAAACTAAATGGATATTCACTATTTTGTCACAATTGCGGTGCTAAAATTAAGTGTTTCGTCTATGGCACACAAGCGCACAAGGCAAACATATTCTTAACTGAACTGACTACTGCAAGAAATTTCACCAGCCTACCGTTGCAGAGTGCTAGTGCCTGTTCCGCTGCTAAAACAACAGATTAGAAAAAACTAGCTCGACGATTATAGGCGTTACTGATAGATTAAGGTCTTAAGTAGACTAAGAAATCCAAGAAAAGACTTGGGACACCCAAGAGAAAAGCCAGGAAACTTGACCCAGACGTTGGTAGACTAGCAAGATCACTTTGTTGCATTTCCAATTCCACTTATCCCAAGGTGTGATGGCCAAAGGGCAGCTAGTCAAATAGCCCCAGGACCAAACAGATTCCTTAGCACTTAGAGATTGGGCATTAGGGTGAAGGAATCTAAAAGTGGAAGCAAGGGGTGGGGCTAGAGGGTGTAGCAAACACAAGCCTTATTAGCCGAAAATTACCCCATTCCCTGATCGTGGCTATTAGGTCAATCACCTCAGGAGTGAGGAAAAAGCACAGATACAGATGGAAGTCGCAGTCGGTGTGATTTCAGGCAATTTAGATTCGTTTCTTGAATATAAATTGTACTTGGATTGTAGATCACATCAAGGTTATATATTGATAATGTTTATTGTCATGTATTTCATAGTAATATTGTACACATGTATATAATTATATTTGTACCACTCACCAGTGCAATTTAGCATTATGTACGCTGCACAAATCCTCATGTACAACAGTTATCCAGGCATGCCGAATTCAGCGAGTGCAGGAAATTTTAGCGATCTGACTCACTGGTACGTTTTATTCAATAGCTTTTTCAATATTTATCAGATTTTCAAATTTCTAACATATTTTGAAAGCTCTTGACCAATTCAAATGAATAACTGACAGTAATTGTTTTGACGAATTGTAAAAAGCCATTTTTCAACGAATCGTAGTCAATGCAAAATGGAAAAGAACAAATTGAAAATATATTGGGGTTCAGTGGTACAAAACAATTATACAATGCTTACATGGAGACATGATGAGATATGTACACCCTCAAATGTTATGTACATTGACACTTTCGGGTGTACATATCTTCATGTCTCACATGTAACCATTGTATAATTGTATAATATAATATATATATAGGGTAATACACAGTGGTTTAGCATTCGAGCGAGAGAAAATTCACAGAGATTAATAAAATAATACAATTAGAGGGCCATATATAAGGGAAGCATTTGCTTAACTGGGTTTTTTATCCTCATAAAATATAGGTTATCACCCATATACGATACATTGTACCAATCTACAAACCTCCCTATTATACATTGGTGGAAATACGTGTTTTAAAACCAGATACATTTTGTATCATCTTTACAATTGTATACATTTATTTATATCACAATACTTTATCACAATTACTGAAACAATAAAGTTTCCACTGACAAAATGTAATACCCCCATTGGCCTTAGAAAAGCGTGCAGGTCCCCCGTTTGCGTCGGAGTTTGTAGAATGAGGGGCCATCGCAAAACCGAATCTATTTTATACTGAAAAATAACGCGTGCATGCACTATTACTTATTTTGACACTCTGTTATATGTATCATTTTCACGCAGTGAATCGACAATTTCAACCTCTGCTTATTAAAATATTTTAATGTTATCACAGAATGACTTAGTCATCGCCCATAAAATCCTAATTACTAGTTTTCAATGATGTGAAATGGTGATAGTAGGTAGGCACTGATGCGTGTATATTGTCCAAACTAAATATTTACCAGCCTGTTGCAAAATACTACGATAAATTACAGGACTGCTGCCAGGCTACATTGTCCTTATCAAGTGCGCTAAAAAAATAGTTCATGCATACATTTCAGTACAAAAGTAGATCAAATTAGCATAATGTTTACTCCTTAAATCATACTCATTTCATGGGTGTGCGGAAACTTTTTTCCATCACTGTGTCCATACACATGCGTATAACTAATCTTAACATGACATGCAATTTTGAACATTTCTTGAGCAGTTCGGAACATGCCTATGATACTGTGGAGTGCCAATTAGCACATATAATATAATAATTATATGCGCTATTTTCGTCCCATACCGTCCCCTTATGTCCTAAGACAGACCCTCAGAGTATCTTGCATATAATTCTCTTACGTCTTTGAAAATGACTATTTAATTAAAGCAGTTCATTCAATTTCCTGTTTAAATCCTCATGTCACTCATAACGCCAACACATAGGCTTGAGTGTTAATTGCAAGAGATCTACAAAAATTGAAAAGTTTCAAAGCATTTTGACATCAGAGTCACATCATAGCCCCAGGAAGGTCAGCTTATCCGTTATTATACTCCTTAAGAACTTTTGAAACTTGTAACGACTTAAAACAGCCCAAAGTGACAATTTAAAAGTTAATTTGCATGCTTGCAGCTCAACGGAATACGCAACTTCCTGCAACTATGTCGATGTTCATGTTTCATTGCCACTGGTCTGAAGCTTTAGTCATGCCTATTATATGACCAGCTGCCAGAGGCAGACATAATGGACATAATGATAACGCCTGGAGTCCACACCATGTTACAGATTTAAACCATTGTTGGGGTCTTTTACATCTCATGCAATCGACATCCAGCTGTGTAGCTCATGAATAGTGCCAGGTTGGGATTCGAATCTGGGACCTTCACAAAGCTGGTCAATGTATAAATATAGAATATAAAAACGGCCTGTCAAATTGAATCTAGACAAAGCTAGACAATGTCTGCTATACGATGCTACCTGCCACTAAACGGAACTGCCTGGCTATAGCTGTCTACTCAAAGCCGGGTCTTAAAGTACATATTTATGATATATTAGGTAAATTTCTTACATTTACCAAGGGTTATATTATTTCAGTGGTGGTATACGTGT
Organism: Alitta virens; assembly: GCA_932294295.1. NCBI lineage: Eukaryota > Metazoa > Annelida > Polychaeta > Phyllodocida > Nereididae > Alitta > Alitta virens. Next base: position 24,021,146 of record OW028575.1, read on the forward strand.
GAGCCGACTATAAGCTAGGAGTAGAGAGAAGTGGCTGGCTTTAGCCAGTTATAGCTACAGCCAGGAATAGGTGGCTACAGCTGTCTAGAGTCGACCATATTTTATGAAACTAACTGTACATGCAAATAACACCGAGCATGGTGAACCCTACAAGTCGAGTAGGGCACCTATGTAAAGATAGAGTTGAGAAAGACTCAAGGTTAAACAGGTACACCAAGGGGGTAAGTTGTAATGTCAGAGTAACTCGTTATCAAGGAAAGCCAACACACTCCGAAACACTCAAATATTATTGCATGTAATTTTCAATAGGGCATAAAAGTGATTTAAATAAATTGCAGCCTTTAAACTGGTATCTGACAGTTCTTTGACATTAAATTTTATCCAAGCCCTTAAATAATTGAACTGTCTGTTGCGACTTAACCACACATAAATTTAAGCTCCACTACAATACCTTAACTGATGAATAGTTGATAAATAATTGATAAGGTTTTGTTATGAGTGCGATAGCCTTTTTAATTTATAATAGCTGTGATAAGCCTCTTTAATTCATCCACTGATTTAATCCATTTCAGTCTTAATGGGATTCTCCGCCATGTATGGATTATAGATCGTGTACATCAAGTTTATAGGTTTTGCAGAACATTATTAGAAACTAAGATTTTGAATGGGCAAATCTCTGGTGATGTGCAACATCGGCTGGAAGTCGGCCCAGTGTTGACGTTGTCCCGACGTTGGTCTGACGTTCTACAGGTTATCAGAGGTGGTAAAGGGGTATTGGTTTTGGGTTGACAACAGGAAACCACTAGATAGATAGATAGATAGATAAATAGATGGATAGATGGATAGAGAGATAGAGAGACAGATAGGGTGGATGGGTGGGTGATTAGGGCTTTACGTCCTGTATTTCTGCACCTGATGGGCTAATTAGGACAGGCAGGCCCCCACCCAGAGAGATAGATAGATAGATAGATAGATGAATAGAGGGATAGATGGATAATAGTTAGATAGATAGATAGATAGATAGATATGGAAAGTGCAGCCCTCTCAAGCAAGTTCTTGCCGCTAGCGAGGGTTGATTGATGAGGTGAGGGAGAGAGAAGAGTCCACCCTTTTCCCTAATTACTATCTGTGTCTGCGCGAAGATGAAAAATAAGACCATGGGGTGGGTAGCAACTGGGTGTCCTTCAACGTCGGAGAGGATATGAGCAAAGTGAGAAGAATGAAGAGGCCGTGTTTCTGCACACCTATATAGAAATAAGCAAGATTTTCAGGCATTATTTCTTTTTAAGTTCTTGCTATCAATGATCGGACTATTTTGCCAGTGCACTTGATAAGTTCAATGGAAAATTTTCCAGCCAGATTGCTCCTGATAGTATAAACATTAGGTGGATAATTACCAAATTTACCAGCTGGTACCACCAGCCAACTAATTTACCACTGGTCAATGTAAAATTGACATTATATAAATGTTGTAATGAAATAGGAAAACATATCACCCGATGATGGAGCTAGCTTTTCACCTTTTTTGACAATAATTATTATGAATAACTTTTCAGTTGGTCCGCTTTATCTAGTTTGGTCAATGTCTAGTATGTCATTACTCATAATAAGTTTTTTTCTGTGTCCAAAACCAATGTCTTGTCACTTTTTTGGCTCCAAAATGGTTAAAATCTGAGTTAACAGCAATTTGTCAGTGTCCGATGTCCATTCCGTATTTATAATATCTTGTCGCTGTTCCGTAACAATCATTATAAACAAAATGACATTCCCACAATCTAATCCCGAAGAAAAATATGTGCTCCCCGCAGGTTTCCTGTAAATGACTCCTCGTGATGTGTGAAATTGGTCAGTCTCGTGTCAACCGCGGGTCAGGCGGAACACGTTTTCATTTGGCTTATATGGCTCCCTTGTCAGTTAATGGAAAAAGTCTTCATATTTTGACATTTTATGATGTTAAAATAATGGCATTGCCCAAGATGACAAGTCAGAAGTCGTAAGAACATCTTTCCTTTCTTGATTCCATGTCTGTGTGTATTATGTTCTGACTATCTTTTCATGAGCTACATCCCAGCAGCTGGATGTTGATAGCATGAGTCGTTAACTCGGAGGTGCCTTGAACTCGGCTTCTATGCGGAGGCAAATAAAAGACCCCACCCATGGGGGTGAATGTATGCCATGGTGTGGAATCCAAGCAATGTCATCAGATCAGTATACTTCTACCTCTAGCAGCGGGTCATACCAAGCTTCAAACCCAATAGCATTGAGAAATTAAAATTGAAATCTGTATTTCTGCCTGTGTCATATGTTTAGCTATCTAAACTCAGGGGAGGATCCAGAAAATTGTTCACGGGGGGGAGGGGTTGACAAATTAAAATGTATTGCGGGGACCGCTGATTTTTGTATATTCTTAAATTAAAATGTTGCAACCTCCAAAAACCCCCCTAAAATGTCTTTGTCTTTCTCAATCACAGGCATTAGGATATAAATACATCTCTCCAGACATACAAGACAACTTTGACAGCTGCAAACAGGCCCAGGTGGTCTTACACTTTTGGAGGGCACTGTATTCACTCTTCTATTTGCAAATTTGTGGAGGTACCGTAAAGTGGGGTCACTTAAGCCAGTTTTGAAATGCTTTTCATGATTAACAGAAAAATAATATTTTTCTACTGGAACTTATTATGCCAATATTGGGGGACCAGGTCAGGCAACAGGATGCTAGAGTACTGATTTTCTCACTTGTTAAGTATGTATTATTTCTAATAATATGAGTGGCCAAAGTCACCCTAGTAGGTGGGTGACTTTAACCATTTTAAGCTACTAATTGTTTTGTCAACTTTGAAAAGAATACACAATTTTCTTGTCTGCAAACTTCACTCTTAGCTGAAATGATACTTTGGTGGCAAGCAATGCCAACATTAGCTGATGGCAACTTCAATATGAGGTTAAGTTTAGAAAGTACTCCTTTCAGCATTCATTGCTTGACAAAAACTTAACAGTGCTTATTGCTCTCATTTAGGGAGCGACAGCCTTTTTTTTTTTTTTTGGAAGAACACATTTGTGAGCAATGCCGAATGACCTTTTTCAGAATTTTAGATTAGTTCCTTATGCTTTAAAATAATAAAGAAGCTCATTCATGAAATTCAGCTAAAATCACCCTGCCTGCTAAAGTCACCCCACTTTACGGTATCTTGTCCAGTATATCTGTCCGTCTGTCAGGGTCCCTGTGTACATCTATCCCTTCTGTTAGAATCTATGAAGTCCCAGATAGCATTCCAAATCGTATCGACATCGGTGCGATGTCGGCGATGTCAAAAACGATGTTGTACTGACGGCGACCGATATATTGATGCTAGGCCGATTTGGAATGCTATCTGAGGCATATGTCTGAACACACATCTTTGCTTATGTCTCATTTTCTAAATGTGTTCCTCATTGTCATTTCACATTTGTGACTGTATGAAACTAGTTTTTCTCCTGTCCAACTCTTCCAGTCCTTGAACGTATTTCCCTGAGCCCCTGTCATGTATACGTTTCATTATCTGTGCGCTTCTGTCCCCGCTGTCTGTGTTTCTCATCGTCTATATTTATTAATAATTTATTTCAATGTATTTTAACAGAGTGACATGTGTCAGACTACTGTCTGTTTGACAAGAGGGCCCTGTAGAATTAAAATACAATATATATAAATATACACACAAGGATAAAATCATCAATAAAACATTCAGAATAAAATTATATATTTGTCAGCATATATTTTTCAGAATAAAAGCATAAATTTGTCTGTTGACGTCTGTCTCAGTGTGCAGTCTACCTTGCAGGCTGTCATACATTCTCTATAACCCAACCCTGGTCTCTGTTTAGCTATCTCGCAGTCTGTCTAGCTGTCCAGCTGCCTTTCTGTACATTTGTCTCTGTCTATATTCATTTCTGTATATATACTGTACATTCCAACATTTTGTCAACGTCTGTCATGCTGTTAAGCTATCTCGCAGTCTGTCTAGCTGTCCACCTGCATTTCTGTATGTTTGTCCATGTCTATATTCATTATTGTGTATACATTCCAACATTTTGTCAACGTCTGTCATGTTGTTTAGCTATCTCGCAGTCTGTCTAGCTGTCCAGCTGCCTTTCTGTACATTTGTCTCTGTCTATATTCATTTCTGTATATATACTGTACATTCCAACATTTTGTCAACGTCTGTCATGCTGTTAAGCTATCTCGCAGTCTGTCTAGCTGTCCACCTGCATTTCTGTACATTTGTCTCTGTCTATATTCATTTCTGTATATATACTGTACATTCCAACATTTTGTCAACGTCTGTCATGCTGTTAAGCTATCTCGCAGTCTGTCTAGCTGTCCACCTGCATTTCTGTATGTTTGTCCATGTCTATATTCATTATTGTGTATACATTCCAACATTTTGTCAACATCTGTCATGCTGTTTAGCTATCTCGCAGTCTGTCTAGCTGTCCAGCTGCCTTTCTGTACATTTGTCTCTGTCTATATTCATTTCTGTATATATACTGTACATTCCAACATTTTGTCAACGTCTGTCATGCTGTTTAGCTATCTCGCAGTCTGTCTAGCTGTCCAGCTGCCTTTCTGTACATTTGTCTCTGTCTATATTCATTTCTGTATATATACTGTACATTCCAACATTTTGTCAACGTCTGTCATGTTGTTTAGCTATCTCGCAGTCTGTCTAGCTGTCCAGCTGCCTTTCTGTACATTTGTCTCTGTCTATATTCATTTCTGTATATATACTGTACATTCCAACATTTTGTCAACGTCTGTCATGCTGTTAAGCTATCTCGCAGTCTGTCTAGCTGTCCACCTGCATTTCTGTATGTTTGTCCATGTCTATATTCATTATTGTGTATACATTCCAACATTTTGTCAACGTCTGTCATGTTGTTTAGCTATCTCGCAGTCTGTCTAGCTGTCCAGCTGCCTTTCTGTACATTTGTCTCTGTCTATATTCATTACTGTGTATACATTCCAACCTTTTGTCAATGTCTGTCATGGTGTGTTTTGCTTTTTCACTCTTCATCTATTTCCGTCTTTCTGTACCTATCATTCTCTCTGTACGTCTCTGTGTTCGTGTCGCCATCTTACCTGTGATGTCATTGCATTTAAGCCTACGTGGAATCTTCTGATTAATTAACGCATCGCAAATGCTGCTTAAGAGTGACTTTGCTGTGACAGATCGAATCTCGGAGTAAGCCACAAAATACTATTCACTACTCCTAATTCCTATTTCAGGCGGGATGGCAAACCCACAGTAGACTGGCACCTCACCTGTATCAAGGTATTCTGTTAATTGATAATGAAAAATGTCGTTAATTAGCTAAAAACAAAATGAAAACACGACAATATTTGCCAGTTATCCTAGCTAATGAAGGTTTATTTGTCAGATATCAGCATGTTTGTGGGCTGAATGACTATTTTGACAAACATTGTGATTAGGACAAACGTGATGATGCAATAAAACGGATTACAAAGATTGTCATCAATTATTTAATGCTGTGGATAATAATGACATGCTATGAAAGTGCGTTAAATTATTAAAAGCTGGTTGTTGAATTGAGCGATACTTTTTTTTTTTTTTGCTTTTTTTTGTTTTAGATATTTATACTCGTTAATACCTACTTGTTGGGATATTCATTGAAATACCCCCCCCCCCCCCCCTTCAGTAAAGAGCCAAGTTCAAAAAGATTGACAGATTAAACAGGTACAAAGACATATGTTACAACTGTATTCTCATCAGCAAGTGAGTTATCAAATTGAAAGCTTTTGGTGTATTAAAAATGACAAAAGGCTTTGCAAAAGTGTTAGATGAAGCGCTTGCATTATATATAGGCAATCTATGGATAATTAATAAATCTACACAAGAATTTCAATTGGACTTCACGCTTCATTTAATAGATAATGGAGACAACATCTAGCATTCTTCGAAGTTCTATAGCTTGCCATCAATTCTTGTCATCACTTTCCAAGCAACATTGTTTGCAGATCTCTTTGAGAATAAAATACTTGATAATTTAGTGTAAGACTTGCTTGACAATAACTGACACCTAGAATGTTATAGTTAGTTTATCACTGCATTAAACAACTGAGGTCAGTGGAACCTCTCCACTAAGAACACCCTTTAGAGTCGGAGAGGTGGTCTTAGTACTAGCCTGCCAGCAGTCCTGTCATTTTTCGTGGTATTTTTGCAACGTGTTGAATAAATATTGTGTGGACAGTATACACGCATCAGTGCCAAATATCACCATTTCACATCATTGAAAATGAGTAATTAGGTTTTATTGGCGATGACAAATTCATTCAGTGATAACATTAAACATTTTTAAGAAGCAAAAGTTGAAATTGCCGGTTCACTGCATGAAAGTGATGATTGTGGAAAAATAACAGCATGCCAAGATCAGTAATAGTGTGTGCACTCATTATTTTTCAGCACCGAAATAGATTCAGGTAGGTAGGGAGGCTGTCAAACTGCGTGCACAAATAATCCCAATAAATAAATAAACAGGCTACCTGACGCAAATAAGGCTCATGCTTGATTGGCTGTCTTAGTACTGAGGTGATCTGAATTGCAGGATGCCACTGTAGTTGACGACATCAACAGTATTAAGATAAGATAAAGATGAGAGGAGATGAGATAAGATAAGATAAGATAAGATAAGATAAGATAAGATAAGATAAGATAAGATAAGATAAGATAAGATAAGATAAGATAAGATAAGATAAGATAAGGATCAGATCAGATCAGATAAGATGAGATCAGATAAGATCATATCAGATCAGATAAGATAAGTTAAGATAAGATAAGATCAGATAAGATGAGATAAGATAAGATAAAAGATAAGGATAAGATAAGATAAGATAAGATAAGATAAGATCAGATAAGATAAGATAAGATAAGCCATATTTGACTCTGTTGACATGGTAACACTTAAGTATTAAGTTTTTACAGACCTTTTCTGATAACTATGTAGATAACATTACCATAGGCTACCTCAGACACAAATTCCAACCTTCCTTTTAGATACAAATTTATGTTATCTGTAATATATTCAGTTCCCTGTTTCCCCTTCACAAGGGAACGTTTTACTTCCATTAAATGGTAAATGATAGAGCCACTGTGCAGCCTAAATGCCAATCGTAATAGTGTGTTGGTTGCAGCTAGGAGAAAGGTCTAATTTCTCCAAGGTTGAAGCTGGGTTGTCAGGTCATCTTCGTGCATTATTTACAAAGGGAACAAGATATATAAAGGACTGCTGGTTGGCGATAGCTAGCTCAATGGAATGGACGGAAAGTTCTTTTAAAGTCACATTTAAATAACAAATAATTGTAGTTAATTTACCTACTATATCATGCAGCATCTGTTAATTCTATTTAAAAAAAAAAAAAAACCGAACTGCAATAAATAAATGGTGTTCCTATATAAAAGTCGTATTAATTTACTAGCCAAAAGACTAATTGGGAATTAAACTCTTTTCTCGCAAAAAATATCTCCATATGTGCCTAAGAGACGCAAGAGTGTTATCCAGATTTACTGGCCATGGCTGTATTAATATTATTTATAAAATTCTAGTCGTTTAACGTTCAGACTAGTTTGTATTTGTTCATTTTGTTTTGTTGTTGTTATGGTATTTAAGGTAATAATATTTTATGATTTTTTGATCAGGTGACATAATTAAATCCATTTGTCAATGGATCCTTATGTAGAAGATGTACACACTGACCATGCAGATAACCTAAATTGTTTTTAAGAAAGGTTAGTTACCAAAGAAAAAAAAAACATCAGTGATATGTGACTCACACTTGTTTTCATTTAAGAGTCTTCCCGTGTCAATGCAAACACCTGCAGCATTGAATAAATAGTCAAAGTACGAAAATAAATAAGAAAAGATGAAATTCGGAAATGTAATATGGTCCAGTGGCTTGGGTAAATGACTGCTAACGGAGATGTTTTGGGTTTGAACCCTACTGAAGAATGCCGTAGTTAAACTGATTCTTCAGTAATTGTGTGAGCTCTAATCTATTAGTTTTTGCCTTTTTTTTTAACAATTGTTCAAAGTAGTGGGGATCGAGTCGAGAAATGTTCAGAGCATCTGTTGCACCTTTTCATAACTTAGTCCCACCACGCAGACCAAAAAGGCTAACATTTCCAATACATGAAAATGGATGAAGGGTGAAGGATGAAGATGGATGAGCAAGGCTGTAAGTCTATTCAACACCCTTTCTTATGTAACCTCGTGCAGCAACAACAACCACATGCAACCTGCTATGGCAAGGTGACAAAAATGCCAAAGCAAGCCTAGGCCTATCATGTAGAAAAAGATTACCTTACAAGTTATTATTCTACACACTTCGTAGTGCTGCTTTTACACCCTGAAATATTTGAAAATAATTCACTGTCTATATGGAGTAAATGGCATGAGGTAATCCAGTTAGTTTTTGACACTGAAGGGATAGGATTTCACACTCAAGAGTTTTCCATTATCATATGATAGAGACAGTTTTTCGTTATCAAAAAGCCAAGTAAATTTGCTGTAAAGAATACAGAACTTTGGAAATAAATTTCATGCATCACCAGCGAAGTAACTGTTCCAAAGTACATTTTGTAGAAACCAGGCCAAGCATAAAGTCCTTAAGGCGATTATATAATTTATATTTAAGTTGATAGCTTTCACAGAAAGTTCATATTGTATATTCTTACTTAAAGACAAAATCAGTTTCTTCCAAAAAAACAAGAATATTTTCTTACTGAGAAACAAGAAAATAATTGAATTTAGAAACATTCTTTGTATTGATCAGAATATTTCTTGTTCTACATAGTAATATTTACTCGTAATATTTACTTGACATAGTAATATTTTCTTGTAACCACAAAGCAATCCAATCTGACAGGCGGGAGAAAATAATACATTTTATTTCTCTGTCAATGCCAAATGCAGATCGTTGATTGGTTGAGAGCTGATAAACATATAGCTGTATTCACAATGTGGTCAATTTAGCCACGCCCTCTCCACGGATATTTTCTGTATTGCTTTTTTACCGACTATATTTCTAAAACGACGTCACACGCACCCTCTGGACCTCAGCGCTGCTTGCTCGAAGCTCTTTCAATGAATAGACTTGACATCGTGTATTTGCCGATACCTTTGTAATGACTGGGAGTAAAATCAAAAACTTGGTATTGACTAGCTCACAACAAAATTGCGGATACACACTGGTGGTAGAACAGTCAGGGACGGAGAAAATTAAGGTTGTTTACGTCAGTATTTTATTTTATTTTTGCTTTTTTTAGCACTGTGCATTAAGAGGGCTGGCTGGCTACACATTTAATTTTATTTATTGTGTGGAAGAGAGACAAAGCCTAAAATCGTTATCATATGTTGATATTTTGAGAACACAGGAATTTATTTCACTCAGTTGTCATATTTCACTCAGCCTTCGGCCTCATGAAATATAACAATCTCGTCGGATAAATTGCTGTATTCTCAAAATAAACATGTGATAACTTATAGTATTCTACAGTCCCCTTCAGAACCATTGCGAGACATTTAAGAATTTTTTTCTAATCATTGTTAATCTTATCAGTAATAAACACTTGTTTCAGGCAAAAATGGGAAATATTACGTCGGTAAGAAAACTATTTATGCAGTGTAGGCCATGTCAAGTGGAATTCATTGATCGACTAAAAGTAATTATCGGCGTTTTTCCTTGTAGTTAAATGGCAATTAAGCAGGGAACTTTCAAATCAACATTTTGGTATTTCCTAGTTCCCGACTATATTGAGATGTGAGAAACTATTTGATGAATGTGATAAACAAACTTCAACCAGTCTTCACATATAGAAGTCGATGTTTTTGGGGTTTTTTTCTTTAAAGTCTCGTGGAAGAGAAAATAATCATAAGAAATAAGTAGAGCCGCACATGAGCCCTTCACACCTACTTTTATTTCATATTCACTGAAAATATTCACTTCCCATTGCGTTTTTTTTCGCTTAAGTTTCAAATTTTATATGACCAGTTATAAATATGAACTTGCCCAATCGGGGCTTGATGAGGCTTTCAAATAGTGGATTTTCACGGAAGGTTCATTTTATTTCCACCAGGTGGCTACAAAGGAATACTGCAATTCTATTGGCTGAAAAAGTTCCCGCTCTTGATTGTGATTGGCTTAAGCAAAGTGCATCCTAGCAGCAGTATTTGTAGTGCATTTTAATGTGTATTTGACATCTTATCATTCAATTGATTTCGGCTTTTTCCCTGAGAAAATTATATTCATGGAATCAGTTAGGTATGATCTACTATGTCTGAAAAGCAAAACAAGTAATAAGAAGAGATGGAAGATGTATGTCCTTCTGACTTCAGGGCTGCTCCATGAAAAGACTCTATTGGACTACCTTATGCCCATGCAGCGGGGGAAGGGGATAAAAAGAACCATGATGGCAAAAAATCTTTCTCATCCATAAGAGGGATATTCCCTGGCATATTAAAATGTACTAAACTACAGGCGATATTATACAAAGGACATTAGGAGTTCTATTTGTTTTCGCCAAAAAATATCTCAGCCTTCTCTTGGATGGTAGATGCAGAAATTCAAGGACCAGTGAATGGTAATTTTACTTCATAATTTTTCTCAATGAGTTTCCACTTTGTCTAATTTATGTCTGATGATTTTCCCCACCTCATTATTACGTCAGCCTCTGGCTAATTCCGTTAGGCCGCCTTGCCGCCCAAAAGTGTGTAACGGTATAATAATTATGTATTTTAAATTAACTTAAGTGACTGAAGTTCTTCAATTAACTTAAGTGACACACATTTGATCAGAGTCTGTGGGTTAAATACAGTTAATAAGGCCTGTCAAATTGAAGTTAGACAAAGCTGTCATAGCTGGCTGATCAAACCGGATCTAAAAGTACATATTTATGATATATTAGATTAATTTATCTGGGGATAGATGTAAACCAATTATTAGCTATAGAAGTGGACAGAAGCAGCTGGCTTTAGCATGTTTAGAACACAGCCAGGTACATGTTGCTACAGACAGCTAGAGTCGATGGTATTTTATGAAACTAACTGTTTATAAAAGGAATTGACTGCTAAAATAGCCTACAATGTTAATTTCATGCCAAATAATTGAACAAATTTACCGTGCTGTCATCAAAAGTGAAAAGGATGATTTTATAACTATAGATTATTTCCCAATTTTTTTTAAACTTGTGAAATTTATTTGTCTGACCCTTAGTCTATGTTCAAAAAATTTAATATTACAGTTCTAAATTGACTTAGTTGTCAGAACGGTCGATAACAGCAATTTCTTGCAAAATAATGAGACAAATTTAACGTTGGGATCATTAAAAGTGGGAAAATGTTGCAAAAGGCATAGAAATGATGCGTGTATGAAGTGGAAAGGCTGCAGTAAGCGATCTTTGAGTCAGAAAAGTCCTCATTGAGATTGCTTCATCAATTATTGATAGGTATCGAGCATGTCCGTGGAATGAATGAGCTTTTTAAAATAGGTTTGCTCCACACGTTTAGAACACCATTAAATGCACTCAGCTAGAATTGCTGAGTTTAACCATTAATTGGCTGTGTTTGTATAATAATAAATTATATGCTTGTTTTAATTTAACGATTATTCCTACATCTAGTAACTTCCCTGCACCATATGAGTGGAGATACGGTGAGGTGATTAAGTCACTTAAACATGTGTGAAAGAACAATACCTTGCAAATGAACGGTAAATTAAGGGTCCTCATCATGATTTCGGATTGTCATGTGCAACGTATTTATGGCTGGGTTATTCAGTTAGTCATTCTGACTAGCTGTTCACCCCAATGAAAAATGACTATTTTTGTATACCATGAATATCAGTAACACAATCAATACTAGGCCTTCGTGTGTCTGAACATCATAATATAACAATAGTTAACCATTTATGGCAATTGCTTATATTTAAGGTCTTTTTTTTTTTACAGCCAAATTCATAGAGTTGGAAGTTAAACGGCAGAGGACGTCATGTGAATCCAGGAATCCTATGTTAAGGACTGCTTTACCCAATGGGAGTCCTGGATTAACATGACGTTGAACTTCCAAGTCCAAGAGATTTGTTTCCAACTCTATGAATTTGACTGTAATAAACACAATGCAATGAAATTCATCGAACAACATAGATTTAAGAAACGATGATCTGTCTATTATGTAAATCAAACATATTGCTGAATCTTTCTTTGAAGAATACCCTTTGGAATCGCTAAAACTGGTGTTTATATCGAGGTAGTCTTAATGCTGAAACTTTTATAAATATTGTGCAACTGTTTCAAGTAATAGTGTCATTATTGTGCAGTTCAACTATAATTCTCTAGTTCGGGGTGCTAAAAAACTAAAATTTTTGGCTAACGGAAAAATCACTACCCATTTGAAAATCATTTATTACTTCTCTATTTAGCAAGACATGTTGATCATGAAAACAGGCTGCATAGTGATCAATACATAAACCCATAAAACGTCGATCCGTGTTATATTAAGATAACAATGGGTATTGTTGCATTTTCGCCTAGTTTGGCACATTGTGGGTGTTTAATAGCGAGATAAGTGTAAACCCAAATATGTAACAGAGCTTTCGAACAGGCCATTAAAGCTGCCAATAATATAATGCATATGTAGTCTGTAGAGCGATTGCTAAGGTGTATGTTTAACATAACATGCCAGTGAGTATCAGCATTAGTTGCTATAATATCCCTGAGTTAATGGAAACGATAATACATATGGAGAGTTAAATAAAATGCACACGTGGAATTGGATATATTTGTTCAATTATTCAATAATACTTTCTTATCAAGTTACAGTAAAACATTTTGAAAGTGCTGACTTAAGCTGTGCGTAGCTAGTAGACTCTGCTTGAAGCCATAACTATCCGGAGCTATCCATTCCTATCTGGTACCCTCTATTTATCTAACAAAACAGAAACTGTTGGTGATCAGATGTGGGGGGTATATACTACAAGAGTGGGCTACATACACTTTTATAGTCATGATGAAAACTGTACTGAGATTTTTTAATTTTAATTCGCCATTAGAGGGATTTTATATTTCTAGATTGCAGGAGGTGGATTTGAATAGCTGGGTTATAGATAACAATACTCGTCTTAGCGTATCACCCAAATGACGAGCAATTCAGAGAGTTTGTATGAAATCCTCTTACAGATTAAAAAAGGAAATAATTTTGATGTGGTTACTGAATAACAGGTGCGGTGGGGGCCTAGCTCAGTGGTAGCTGCTAAGTTGGATGGCTGTTCCATCCTTCATCTCATTGCCATGCTCCCTGCTGTCCTAATTAGCCTAACAGGTGCAGAAATACAGGACGTAAAGTCCTAATACACCCACCCACCACTGAATAACTGGTTGTGAAAAATAATGCATTTTGATTGGTATTTACAGAATAATTTCACTAAACTATATAATTAATATACTTAGCATTGGTGTTATGAATTTATAAAGAGTGGTTTGTAGTTGCTAGAGAAGGAGGAAGAAGAAGATCTCGCATTTGCACTTCTTCGTTACTCTTTTTGCATATAAACATCTTTTGATTAAAACTGCACCAGTCGACTTGAAATATATATAACTTAAACATTTTTACTAATACTTTGCAGCATGAACTCACTTGTAGTAACTTACACCAGAACGAAACTGTTAGAATAATCTGTTTTGTAAAATGTACAGTAACTTAGAAATTACTTAGAAACAATTAACATAACCTACCTCTTAGTTCTTAGTGCATAAGGTGAGTGCAATGGGGCAGTTGGTCCATCACTGGAGACTCTGTTTCAGTCGTCAAAGTTTGGTCGAAACACAAACAGAACTGTGTGAAACTGCTGTCGTAGCTAATTAGGAAGAAAATGGATTTGTGGCTGCATGCAAAAGTGAAGTAACCGGAGAGAGAAAAGCTCAGAGCAAATAACCCCTCTTCTGTTGCACAGCCATGTACAGGATGCCATTGACTTCAGCTGCAGCAGCAGGCCACTAGCAACCAATCAGAACCCACCCTGCAACCTATCGGCCAATCAGCTTCCACCCAAGCCACGCCTATTGAGCAATGCTGCTACATACATAACTGGCAGCCCATGTGAGAGTCAGTGTGCCCCTCCTGGCTATAGGATCAATTACTGTGGACACTGGTCAACTAATCGACCTTAATCAATGACTGATCCTTTATTATTTTGGTAGGGGTCATGAGAAATGATATTTCTTGCCCCTAGGCTGATATACAGCCTGGATCTTAATGCTGTCAGTGTCAGCATTCCTTCACCCAAGACCATACTTACTAACGTGGTGAGAGGCACATGCTTGCTTTAATACTAAAGTATTACCTTCAATGTAAATAAAATTGACATTACACATCAAGAAAGTGTGTTCTGATCAGCTGAACATTAGACCACTGACAGACAGCTTTTTATGCATTAAATTTGTTCTGAACCCAAGTGTTTTGCATCCCAAAAACTGTTCTGAATGTGGGGTCGAATTGTGGACTTCAATGTTTGCAATGTAACCCAAAGACTATATTCTGTCATAAACCATTGTTCAGTTGATGGGTTTTATGGCAAACGGTCTGCTTGACAGTGGAAAATTAGCAGCATGTATTGCCATGTGTTCCCAAACTGTTCTAATAAAAGCATTTTCATAAGTGTTCCATCTTATTTGCAGTGTGCATTACTCAAAAAGATGAACACCAGTAGAAAATCAACAGTCATCACCAAACATTACTACCACCTCGATTGTAAAACCACTTTGCTGCGTCCAAAAACTGTGTACAGTGTATACCAGCTTGCAAGGTTCAATCGCCAGATTAAAACCATCTCGGTATTAAGATCACTACATCCCAGCTGGATGTCGTTCGGATGAGACGTTAAATTGGCGTTCCCTTGCACTCAGTGTCTATGATGAAGCAAGTAAAAGATCCCACCCATGCGGTAAATGTGTAACATGGGTGGACTCTCTCTGTCCTAATTAAACAATCAACCCTCGATAACATCAAGAGCTTGCCTTAGAGGGCTGCACTTTCCACATCTATCTATCTATTAGACCAATAAATCAGGATGATATTAATTGGGGGACATTTGAATTATTTATTATAGAAAGGTGGTTACAGCAAAAACCATATGAGTGGTTAGTCAAGGGAAGTCATAACTGTGACGTCAGTGCAACACCAATGTGACCTTGGCCCGAGGTTGGCCCAGGGTCGTCAACGTTGTTCGACCGATCTGATATGTCATCCGGGTAATAGCAGGTCCGTGCTGAGAAAGTTGCTATGTGGAAAATGACCCATGACTTCTAATCCTCTCAGCATTATAAGAACAATTATATTTGGTGTTTTTAGGCCGACATTACTCCCAAGAGTCTCTACTACAGTTGGAAACGAAACACTGTTGCCCAAGTCACTGGGGCAAAGCGGATGGGGTAACTGCAGCTACAGTTACCCCATCCCCCAACATGGCTGATGTGGTCGAAGGCAAATATATCTCAAGTCATTCTGGGCGAATTAGGCACTGTTTGCTCCACAATATGACTTCATTTAACCTTATCATACACAACCTTTCTGGTAGTGGATTCAGTGATATTTGTTTTACCGCACGGAAATGAATGACTTATTTCTAACGGGGAGACGGGGTAACTCATTTTGTAAGTTATGTGGAGATGGGGTAACTTTGAGATTGAGATGGGGTAAATTAAACACACTGCCAATACTAGAATCATAATTAGGATTGATTCATCTTTTAATATGGCACATGTCATCAATCAAGCCTTAAGTAAAGACATTCTCAAATTAATTCAATAGCGTTTCCTGTATTTTTTCCACAGCAATTGTTAATATTATCTGCATGACTGACGCAAGTGAAAGATACCTGTAGATACTGTTCTCAGTGAGAATTAAATGGTAGACATGCAGACACTAAATAACGAGTGCCACTTCATAATTGATATAATTCTCTTCCCTCAGACAGTTTTTATCATTCCCAACCAAACAAAAATGATATAAATCTTCAATTTTAAAAAGACAGCACAATATTTCAGCCGTTGCCAATGAACGTGACCAAACCAGCTTTCTGAAAAGTTTTATTTCCTGTGACAAAGCAATCTATTATTAATCACCCTACTTAAAAAACCAAGAATTTTCTAAAATATGTATTAATTGTGCTTAAAGAAATTTATTGCCATTTGTTAATGATGATTCAAATAAAACAGAATTCCACCAAGCAAATATGTCTGGAAATAAATGATAGCCTAGCTCAGAGGTAGCGCTCTGGGCTTCCAACCGCTGGGTCCCGGGTGCGATTCCTGGTCGAGCCTAAGTTGGATGGTTGTTTCATCGTTCCTCTCATTGCCCTGGTCTCTGCCTGTCCTAATTAGCCCAACTGGTGCAGAAATACAGGACGTAAAGCCCTAATCACACACACACAAACACCAGTAAAAGTACAGCTAATGCATAAATGTGTATTGCCTTCGTTCATGTCAGCCATAACGAAAGATGCAGTTACCCCATCCGCTTTGCCCAAGTGAAAGTATACATCTTGGGTCATGAAGCTCATGGGGTTAAAGTTGTTGAATAAAAAAAGAAGCATAGGACTCCTTGCAAGAATTCCTAAGAGTACACTAAAGGTGATGTATTTTTCTGTCTCAATCAAAAATGACGTTTGGATGCATTTGCTGAGTGTAACTGTGAAGTAGTCCTGTGTCCTCACTTTACCATAGGTGGTGAGAAAGACTCAAGCTGGGTCTGCCAGGTAGCTGATTCAGAAGCTGGTTCACAAGTTTGTAGACTGTAAAGTCAAGAGTTATTTGTCGGGGCATGGCACGTAAAATTAGTCACTTACAATCACTAAAACAATGAATTCAGAAACATGAGTGGTACATAAAATAGTATGGCATCCATAACTCGGAAAAAACTAGTTTTATGGTAAAACAAAAAAGAAGCAATATTGGACCGAACTACCAAGCAGAAATACCAGTGTCATAAAATGACTCAGTTCTTTCTAAATGCGGAGTAATCAGTCGGTGGTGGGGCGATGATTTGGAGCACCTCTTGTATTCATGCGCGGCTTAGGAATCTGTTGACAGAGGCCATCTTAGGCGGGTAAATACAGTAGAGTACAGACAAAAATAGTTCCAATTTAGATAAGGGTGTGGTTGCTGTATCTTGGCCACTATTGACCATAATATAATAATAACAGCGCAATTTATGCCAATCAGTCATTTATAAGTCATTATTAAGGCGGTACATTACTAATGCACCACATTATACCTATGTAGGTATAATTCAGGGCATTGATTTGTCCATAATAATGCTTATGTGAGCTATTTTCTGTGACAAAAAAAAATTTTAAAAATAGAAGAAATAAATCAATGGTAGGCTTATTTTTTGTGCATGAGCTAATAGGATAGGATAGGATAGGATAGGATAGGATAGGATATGATAGAATAGGATAGGATAGGATAGGATAGGATAGCTTTTTCAATATATTTCAAAATTATAAACAACACCTGTACATGGTTTCCATGCGTTTTGGATAAACACATGGAAAATGCATGGTTTTTGCCTCATTATAATTAGCTAAAAACCATGCGTTTTCCAGCGTTTATCCTTCTCATGGAAAACGCAAGTGGCACATTTGGTCATATTATATGAGACAAGGAGCTCACTCAATTCTAATTAACTAGGAATTAAAAAAAAACGAAACAAACAAAAACCTTGAGTTATGAAGCCCAGTTGCCCGGCTTAAAAAAGAAAGCCTATCTACTCCAATCAGTGTAGTGAGCTGTAGATGCTTTTAATGATATATTGAATTGTCGTATCATCCAGCAAATTTAATGCATTTAAAGAATGTTGCTTACTCAACCCAGACCATAAAACAGAACTTAAGGTGTATTACCGCAGTAAAGTGATTGAAATAGCCGGCTGACGCATGTGTAGTGACCGACATATGTATATTATAACAACTTTTTCAGTAAGATATGATAAAGTAAGATAAGATAAAATTGTATTTAAAGTCGGTTGATTTGTATTGTGTTTGCGAAAGTATCTTTCAGCATTTATAGGATTAAAAAAATAAAATAAAAAATCAATATCTCAAACCCATGAAGATACAACTATAACACTATGTTCTCGCAACATGACTGTAAATGAGCGATGAATTAAGCCGCAACTAAACACAGTCGTTGTCTGAGCATATTACACTACAATTATACATTGCCTTATATTTGAATAAATATATTTGACCTCACAACTCAATGAAACATGTAAGAAAACACACCAAACCACAGCACAATGAAATTCTGTACATTACCTTTATCAAGAAGCCCAGAAAAGATCAGAGACCATGCAGGGAAGAAATAAGGCTGGCTCCAGTCTTTTCCAGATAAGAGTTTTTGTGGGTGTCACAATGATGTTCTCCTATTGAACTTATCAATGGCCAGCAGAATTATGTATGCAATAGTGTGAATGCCAGCAATATGTATTTAATAATGCATTGTGCATCAATAGCATCTTATGATCCAGTGAGATGTTATGCTATATTAAACAAGCACTAAATTTTTATTGTTCCCATAACAATATGAAGCTGCAAAACATCGAGTCTTGGAGACTATCATATCATCTGACATTTAATAAATCGATTGAGAATTATCTAATATGCGTGTTTATCCCAAGCTTTTGGGTGAACAGTAAATGAATTATCCGTTCACTGGTGCATGCAAAATTGAACTTAAATAAACCATAAAAAACGCATAAAACGACATTTATACAGTTAGTTTCATGAAAAACGGTTGACTCTCAATGGCTGTAGCTATCTATACCTGACTGTGGTCTAAACATGCTAAAGCCAGCTGCTTCTGTCCACTTCTATAACTAATAGTCGGCTTACATTTATCACAAGAAAAGTGTAACTATTGGCAAATGTAAGAAATTAATGTAATATATCATAAATATGTACTTTTAGATCCGGTTTTGAGTAGCCAGCAATGCCAGTTTTGGCTAGGTTCAATTTGATGGGCCGTTTTTAACGAAACTAACTGTATATGAATTTTGAAAATGGATTATGACTAGCTACATAGATTTGGACCAAGTCATTAGACAGATGAATATAGACCAGCTAAACTTTGATATGGATATTGGCCAGCTACTTGGACCAACTGCTCAGAACAATATGGCTCAAATGAATAGGGAAACATGCTGAGGCGAGTGTAAGACACCACTTATGGTAGGAATGTGTAACGACGGGGTCTCGAAACTTTACCATGTCATCATTACGTCTGAATTCGTTAGTCACAAGGAGAGAAAAATTCGAGGATTTCATCGTTTCAACATTAAAAATGCCACTACAGTTTAATGTCAATATACATGTGCACATTTTGCTTTTCAAATTTGTCACAATTTTGCTATTACTGTTACAGTGATGCATTGGTAGGTCTACTTCTAGGATTATAACTGAAAAGTTAAAAATTACAATTACTTAAGTATATCAAAACCATTTCATTGATGATATTACTGTTACATGTCATATTTAACGAAACCAGAAATTATATTTGGAAAGGTCATATTTCTACTGACAATACCTCAATATCTCAATGCTGGAACATTCTACAACCATACCTCTCCCGGTGTTTAATAAACCTCTTTATTTTATTTAATTACCCTTTATTAATAGGACGCCAATTAAAAATGAAGGATGTCGTTGGCATTTTATGTTTAGTTGCAGAAATTCCAGGCAAATTTATTTCAACCAGAATATGTCAATTTATAATACAAAAGTTAATGTGAGTGTCTTTCATGGCAATCTAAAAGGACCATGGGCGTAGCCAGGGAAAGGGATATGGGGTCAGAACCCCCCCCCCCTTTCCAAAGCCCCAAAAGCCCTAATTTGTAAATTTGTAAAAAGATAAGATTAAAACAGAGAACATAAAAAGCATATATTGCATTGACAGCTCGGCATCCAATCCCGAATAGCACTCTTAAAATGAATCAAATTAAGATTATAATATGGATTTTTTTTCTTGCCATTGTGTTTTACCTCTTAAATGCAGGACATAAAGCCCTCTTCCAACCACCCACCAACTGAAAATGACACTCGGATTGTGATATGACCTCCAAAAAGTTACTTGATTTTCAAATGCCCTTTTTGTCCATCCAACATTTTTGTGCCCTATTTCCTACTTGTACTATCTGTGTTAGTTTCCTTCTTTGGTATCTTTTCCTACCTTCCCCTTGTTGTAATCCCTTGCTATTGATCATGACAGCATGGGACTAGAATGCCACTTGTGTTGGCAATTTTATGCAAGTCTCACCCAGCCCCAGTGGCTTTTATGTGAATGCACGGAGAGCTCGATAATCCTATAAAGGTCCGTGTTTATGCAATTCCCAACACCCGTCCCCATCGTTAAAAATAACATGCGACTGTGACCTGTCAGTTTGGGACACTTGTGGCCCCAGAATACGTCCCACCACTGTCACACAATTGTCCCACCACCTCCGCGCAGAAAAACAGGCTCCTTGGGAGATCCCCCAACACGATTGTGACGTCACTACTAATTTCCTCACACAGCCAGTTTCCATGGTAATCAAGTGACCCACCTCATGTCACATCTTGTTACCTTAAGTTATTACATTTTCCCTATCAATGTTACAGTCACATTGCATAGTCGTCAGTTGACTTTTCCCAAGCAACGTGCTCCCAGTATCCATGGGGAGGGGAGCCCCGCTTTAAGACCACCTTACTATTAAGACCACGTCTCTATTAAGATTGGGACTTAACTATAAAATCCAGTAAATTTGAGCCATGGTGATCTTATTGGCAACGTTTCTCTAAAAGACTCAGGGTAGTCATTTACAGCACACACTTTACCAACTAGTGGTCAGATTGACTACCTTAGAATATCTTGTTCAGGGATCGAAATAAGTCAAGAACGATCGTTAAGGTCACGTGGAAGTTACGATAAACTTTTTTTCATGCAAACGGACCGCTGTTCACGACAAAATGCTTCAAATTATTTGGTCACAACAGGGGCGGTTACCACATCAATGTTTATGGTAACCGGAAAGCGGGTTACCATTGTTGAACCTTATTTCAATCCCTGCTTGTTGTCTTGCCATCAACGGTAGACCTGCACATTTGAATAGTTAGTTTCATTGTTGGTATTATATTGCCTTTGTAGTACAAACAGTCAGTCATAATTAATGTCAAACTTATTAATACAAAACCTTTTGATTACATTTCCCATGCTGCCCACAACATCCGCCATATCATATCTGATAATTTATTATTTAGCAGATAAATATTGTAGTATTTATTGATTCAGGGTTGCATATTTCACAGAGGTTGTTTGTTGGAATGATTTCCAAGGTTTTTCTTATGTTTTGCTTGTATGGCCTTGAGTTAGCATAACATGCAATATTCAAGTTATTCTCTCTGTTGGTCAATAGTATCCTGCTTAACCAATCTTACCAATACTCCTGTCAAATTTTGTGCTGCTTTCATGTTGAATTTTGCCTCATAATTTCAACAGTCAAGACATGTGTAAACTGCGATTAAAGCAAATGCATGTGCAGTTCGGTGCAATGATACCTGCTTAGACAAATTAATTAATTAATGGATTGGTCATAAGTATTGCTAAAATCATTGCACAAAAATATTCATTATTAACTTTTCTACTGCCCAATGGCATTAAATCAACCTAATAAATAGACAATATATAGTATATACACATTACTTCCCACAGAGCTACTGGTGGGGGCCTAGCTCAGTGGTAGCATGCTGGGCTTCCAACCACTGGGTCCCGGGTTCAATTCCCTGTTGAGCCTAAGTTGGATGGCTGTTTCATCCCTCATCTCATTGCCATGGTTGGTGCCTGTCCTACTTAGCCCAACAGGTGCAGAAATACCAGACATAAAGCCCTAATCTACCCACCCACATAGAGCAGCTGATTCATGGATTGATAATATCTGTGATGTAATTCATAGTTACTATTAAACATGATTTACTGCAGCAAAGACTTTACAACGGTGTTACAGCAGACGTCATTGACATGGAAACTAAACTCCTGGAGTCTTAGATTTACATAACGTCCTCTGTATAATTATATAGTTTCCATGTCTAGGAGTTCTGCTGTAAAGACGTTGATTCTGAATAGTTCTCTGACTATCTAAACAACAGATCGTCAGCATGATTAATGCAACTGCTGGTGTCAAACAGGGCTCTGTCTTAGGTCCAGTGCCATTTGCTTTCTACCAAAAGTAGGATTCAAACTGAATGCCCGAACATTGATGTTACGAATAAGAGAAACCTTCCAAAGAATGCTTAGATTAAATGATAAATTTAAAGTAATTTAAAGCAACGAATTTAAATATGATTTTTTTATGTGTGTGCCTCATCATCTCATCACAACATCTGCCTCTAGCAGCTGATCATATTTAACATCATTGGAGGTTTCAATATAGAGGACCCATTGTATTTTTTATAAATAAAACCCATTCCACATCTACCATAGCAAGACTGTATATGGTTAAAGCACTTCACATCACAAGCCATTTGCTGCTTATACTTTCTTCCTTTTATTAGCTCCCTCAAATGTGTTTCTTCCAGACAAATGTCCTTCTTAACAGCCGCTGACCACTGGTCAGTCCAGGCCACTGCCAAACATGGAGTCAATCTACAAGATTGCCCACAACCTTGTCCACCCTAAGATATAGGTGTCTGTCATTTTGTTAAACGACTACAGCCACAAGTGCCAATGTTAGTCATCTTTTAACATCATACAGTCGGGCCCAAAAGTTTACATACACTTATGCAGAATACAGAACACTATCATTTCCACATCTTTCCTAATAAAAAATATGCAACATTTTCATTCATTCTTTATCCAATTACAATTATTTACTTTATTTCTAGCAACCCTCTTTTCAATTGGATAGTGTATGTAAAGTTTTGAGCACAACTGTAGCTGTTGGTATTTGAATGTTGGAAAGGTGGATGGGTTGATTAGGGCTTTACGTCCTGTATTTCTGCACCTGTTGGGCTAATTAGGACATGCAGGAACCATGGCAATGAGATGAAGGATGAAACAGACATCCAAGTTAGGCTTGACCGGGAATTGAACCCTGTCCCCAGATTATAGGAAAAGAAGGATGAAGGAAGTTGGAAATCAAAAGAAGGCAAAAGAAGATTAAGTGACCTTGACACCATTTAGAAGATAAGACATTAAGCTTTATTTTAAAAACAACTATCGCAGACGCTAATGAATTTTAATACAGGCCAATCAGGATGGTAAAAAAAAACTTCCACTGACTCGTTTTGGCTATAATATAAGCATAAATTAAAAAAAACCTTACAGACACTTTACCAACAACGACATAATTATTATTTGCAGGTAACGTGTTGAACTAAGCCGTTATAACATGGCTGTGTCCTATCTTTGTCAATACACTCCATTTGTTGAGCATTTGCGTAAATTTATGATAGCAGGAAGCAAAACAAGAATTTGTTTATAAAGTCTGGTACAATAATAGTGAACATAAGTGCACTTCTGTTATGGTCAAATCAGTCAATATAAACGTCATTGTGTTTGTGTTTAAATGCACCAATTACATAAATAATTCCAATACGTTTTGGACGGACTAATTGTTTTGCAATAATAAGCTAAAAATTCTGTTTGACTAACTGTCAATGGCTAGTGCATAGAATGACTGAAACCTGCAGAAGTTTCAACTAACTACTTAGTCAGCTTGTTTGCATCTATTTCATGTACAGAGTACACCCAAATTCATAGAGTTGAAAACTAACATAGACTTGGAATCCAAACTCCAGATGACGTCATGTGAATGTAGGACTCTCATTGGCTGAGGAATTGCTTTAACCAATGAGAGGCCTGGATTCACATGACGTCCTCTGGAGTTTAACTTCCAAGTCCGAGAGATTTGTTTTTAGCTCTATGAATTTGGCTGTAATGACACTGAAGTCTTTGACGGAGACTGACTTGTTAGTTAAGTCGGCAAATTGTTAGACAAAACGGCTATACGGGATTAGTTATTCTAGACACAGTTGGTCAAATTGTCGAACAGGTTAGTTAAAACGTCTAACTATTGCTGTTTTGTCTAAGAAAATACAAGCTAAGATAAGAGACGTGAACACCTATTGTAAAACATTATCATACAAGTATGAAAGTTATCGCACACGTGGTGAAGGAATAAATGAATGCATCAAAAGATGAATAATTAGATAAATAATTATTACAAGTAAGGATGTCAAATAAATATGTAAGAAGAAAAACTCCACTCCACTTGTTTAGGTTTTAGACCCTAGGAAAAAGAAAAACTCCCTTCCCCGCATGTATATTAATAAAACACCACCAACACTATAAATTGTAATCAATTAAATTCGGCCATTAGTCACATTTAGCAGCATTTATAAAGGTCACAACTGCAGGAAATGGTGCAGGCGCTAGCAAGCTTTCTTTGTGAGCCCAGGTGGAGGGAGGTGCAGTCTTTTTACCGCATTAAGCCCTTGGCGCCAAGCAGAGCAGGGAAACAGGCCATGGGTCGTTGAATAATTAGTGAGAAAGATCTGCCTGGGACTGAGGGGCTATGCTGTTAAGACCAACTGAGTTGACACTATCTTAGCTTCTATTATTTTTCTCAGCCACATTTTTTTGTCACTGTGGAGTTTGTACAGAAAATGGAATCAATTTAAAGTTCTATAGAAAATCATATTGTCATTGTCATTAAGCAATGACTGCAGTGTATATTTCTAAAATCTATCTATCTACCTATCTATCTATCTACCTATCTATCTACCTATCTATCTATCTATCCATCTACCTACTATCTATCTACCTATCTATCTACCTACCTATCTACCCATCTGTCTACCTACATACCTACCTACCTACCTACCTATCTATCTATCTATCTATCTACCTATCTATCTATCTATCCAGTTGGCTCGCTAGTTGGTTATAGCTAGTAAGCTATGTTTGTGTCTAAGATTAATATATATAGCTATAAGAATTTGTGGCATATAAATTATGTGCGCCGATTACTGACAGCCAGATGAAGTAAACTGAATTGAGTTCAATTGAACTATAACTGCTATTGTATACGACATCCTACTTAAAAGTGTGAAGTATAGTTAATCACAAATAGTCCATTTAGAATGTCACAGTGAGTTAGCGTCAAGGCTTGGTATTTTCCTCCATCTGTTTATTTGATTCCATCACAACCGTGCCGAAAGACGCACCTTCAGGACGTTGTGACGACGTTCGAAGAACGTTCAAAATGTGCGCAATAATCCTGGGCACATTCTGCGCCTTGAGGAACTCCAAGCGAACTATCTAAGGAACTCCTAGCGCCCAATAAAGATGGTAATGGTCTTACATGGACAAGACACTGTTCCTTGACAATTGAATATCCTTCTGTCCATTAGAATACCCAAATTAGTTGTGATAAAAATACCTTACTTGAGAAGACATTCGCATTTTGAAGTTGAGAATCTGTTAAAAGCTCTTCCTCAACATCAAAGATAACTTGTTTGTGCAACAGGAATTTTACCAAATTTTTACAAGACGGGAAATCTAATGTAATTTGGTGAATTAACACCTGGTTTTATTTTAAAAGTAATGTGTGTTAATGGCTATATTTATTGAGTGGGCGGTCGTCCTTAAAATTCACAAAATATATATATACCATAAGATATAACATACATTTGTAACTAGATGGAAAATCCTCATATATGCTTAGCCAGGTAAACTTTTTGTTAACCATTACACCTTATTTGATGTTGTGACACCATAGGCAGCGGTCTCCTATAAAATTCATTCCAGAACTTGTGGGAATTTTATCGCAAAATATATACAGGATTATTATTATTAAATAATGCCATTTAGCACAAACAAGTAGCGCTAAGTAATATGTTTTACTGCATTCCTCTCTGTTTTTGCTTCTTTTTTTTCCTTTGGTATTTTTCATAGTTTACTTTGCCTTAGAGCATACTGTACATAAATAGGCACATTAGTTCCAAACACATTGATGCAATGGCCTTATCTTTCTGTTCATTTGCTTTGGATCTTGTAAAAACCAAATGCAAAGCCCTATTATTTCATTGAGAAGGGATTAATAAGTACATTCTTTATTGAGATTTTCAGTTTTTCATGACATTTCCCAATTTTATCAAGTACAATAATCAAATGCAACCATGACTGAAGCATATAATGCAGCATTGACACTTGAGGGTGCCATCCCAATTTGGTCTTCATGCAATTCATGTGACCTTGAATGCAACGTAGATAGCATGAGCGGGGGGGGGGGGGGGGGGTACTATCTCATTTACAAATACGGTAAGCCTTGCCTATAAGTCGAATGCGCCGAGTCGAAATTGTGCACAACTCGAGCCACAGATAACAGAACATTCTCAATTTAAATGGTTTATTTATTCTATAAAAATAAAAATAAATCTCCGCATAAGTTAAAGTAGCAAATATATTCTATCTACATATCTATCTATCCGGCTGTCTATCTATCTATCATCTATCTATATTATCTATCTATCTATTTACTTATTTATCTATCCATCTATCTATCTATGCTAGCTGTGTGGCTATCTATCTATCTATCTATTATCTACCTATCTATCTACTTATTTATCTATCCATCTATCTATCTATGCTAGCTGTGGCTATCTATCTACCTACCTATTAGCTGGCTATCTATCTATCTAAAATAAAGTAATTAATATATTAATAAGTTGATTTTACTTACTTTTATTTATTAAATATATTTCAAAAGGGTTAAATTATTACTTACTGTTCATGCAAATCTTTTCATGTCGCGTCTCTTCACTGAGCTTCACAATTGAAATGGAGAAAATATTTTGCACAGTATATTGTCACGGAACATGATACATATTTAATGATCATGTTCATTAACAGTTACATTCAAATTTATGGCACTGTTTTGAAAGACGAATTTCTTCCAGTAAAAAAAAAATAGCATATGACAGCTCCATGATATTTTGAAGGTATCATATTATATTGTGAACTTCGTATCTCTTAAATTATCTGCAATTAAGTACGTATACTATAAATAGAATCTGATTTATTAGCACTTTAAATGTACATTACAATAATATTGTACAGAACGAAATAAATCATGTAGTTTCTACATGCACTCAGGTTCAGCTACACATATTGTCTATGCTGTGCAAGTAAATTGCCCCATCAATGGGGTAAATGTGTTACATGATGGACTCCCAATAGCGTTATCATCTCACCATGACGTCTGCCTCTGCCCACTGGTCATGTAAGCTGACTAATCTTATGGCCAGTGGCATTGATACAATTCAATACAATACAATACAAAACAATACAATACAATACAAAACAATACAAAAAATTAATTCAGTTTTTTTAACATACACTTTAATACCATGCGGTTTTCATGATTTTAAAAGTGAAATATTTGAAGAGACATTGGTAATGAGAAAAAAATATTTAAGTACTATCTTTCTCTATACATTTCTATATATAAGTTATGTTTAACCAGGTCAATACGGTACTTAGACATATCAGATTACAATTTTGTTATTGTTCTTTTACCATCAGATTAAATCGGTTACAGTGTACTTATTATATTAAAAATCGATTACAGTGTACTTATTATATTCAAAAATCGGTTACAATGTGCTTGTTATATAAATTTTACATCAGTGAGGTCAGTAAAAGCTAATGACCTCGAATGAGTCTGTGGGCCTTAACTGGGAGTTGGCCTTAATAGCGACACATCCTTAAATTTTTTTAAGGTAACGTTCTAAATTTAATATTAACGCACACACACAAATCAGTAAAATATACCAGTAAAATTATACAGGTTATTAATCAGGAGTCATTTCATGAGTGATTTTTAAAAATATATTAAAACTAACTTTAAATTCAGTAAAAATATACCAGTGAAATCCAGGATTATATATAGAGCAAGATTATATATATATAAAAAAAAAAAAAGCCAGTGACCCAGTAGGGCCTCTTGATGAGAGTAATAACATAATATTAGGTGCAATAACTGGAAGGGGCTTGTGAAATAAAGCATGCCCCTTGGGGGTGGTGGGACATTGTTCACCTTATAGGTTGGTCACGAGATTGATCACTGGCCTAAGTGTATTAACACGAGGGTAAGGGCCCAAATTAAGTTATGGAGCAGGAAAAGTGAGGGGTGATATGGGTTTACTGCCTAAGCCAAGTGACTTGTTCCATGCCATACCTGCACAAGACTTTATAAGGAACGTAAGCAACATATACAGACTAAGATTAAAGTCTAAACGTCAGCATACTGCTGTGAGATATATGCCTACAGCTAGCTATGGAAGCCCATTAGAGCCATTGAGAAAAAAATAAATGAAAAAAATGACGAAATAATTTTATTTTGTCTGCCTGGCTAGGGTTGGAGTAAACTTCTTAATTAGACCATTTTTACTGACATCCATAGAAATTCAGACTTATTGGCTGTGTTTTAGAATGACTGATCTCTATAGCAGTTTTGACTAACTAAGTTAGTCAGGCTCAGTCAGCTTTAGTCTTATTATGTGCATTGTTAATCAGATGACTAAGGTCATCAGTCAGTATTGCACAAAACTGAATATAAAGGGCAAATGAACACAATCATCATAACTTAGTATAACTTAGTCACATGTGCGCATGCCTTGTACTCGGTGTCTATGCCAGGGCAAGTAAAATACCCCACCAATATGGGATAAATGTGTACATGTACCATGATGTGGACTCCAAGCCATCTCATTATTACGTCTGCCTCTGACTAGCGGATTATCATATCAGTTATAGCTGAGCTTCAGACAAGCTGTGTTGAGATAATAAAACATGGTACAGACCAAGAGCAGTGTTCGCAGACAATTTTCTATCCAACACAAAAGATAAGATAAAGTTTATTTACAGTCGGACAGGGATAAAACGGTGAACGTAAGTAAAAGTTTTTGCCGACATGAAATGAGAAATACGAAATATACAATGAGGACTGAGATGACAAATATAATAAATAGCATAAAGTAAAATTAAAACCATTGATAGAGCATATAAAACTTAAAAAGACAAGAGTGTAAAAATGCATATGTAAAAACATTATCTTAAAGGTACGTGGCACAAAATTTTGCATAAAATACATGATCCACAAGAACATATTGGAGACCAGCTTTAAAATTATCTTTTAAACCATTAAAATGATTGTTACATACAAAGCTTTTCACAGACAATGGCAGTTGGTTCCAAATGTGTGGGCCTTGGTATTTTAAGGAATGAAATCCATGCAGTGGGGTATACAAAGATACCCAATCACTCTGAGAAAACATTTTGTCCTGCACGCTATTATCTTGATTTATTAACTTTTAATATGCTATGGAAAGAAATATAAGCATATGCTATAAATAATATAAGATAAATCATTACTTAAAGTCTGTTATTAATGAACAATAAAATAAGCAATGCTTAACTTATATGAAGTAAGATATATATTTCAAGATATGACATGAAAATAATTATGTTGCTTGTGGTCGTACGTATGTAGTAAGTCAGGCCACTGTCTAGCAAGTTGGGCAATATTATTATTTTTTATCGTGGGCGGGGGATAATGGGGGGGGGGGGGGATAATGGCATGGAAAACATATTCTTTACCACACAGGCGATTAGGTATTTTTGTACCCTATACTGTACACTAGACCACCAGTGTATGATGAAGGAAGATACAGAGGCAGGAATCACACAATCATCAATGATTAATGTCACCTGACAGGAGAAATTTGCAGAAAAATAGGGGCCTTTACCTCTTCACTTTCTGGTGATTTGATATATGGAAATACATGTATGTGTATCAGCAATGTCAGTTGTTATAAAGGGCTTGGATTGATCTCATATATTCTGTCTTTTTTTATTCATGAAATGGAATATTTGTGGTCCATGAGGAACTCTTTGCTTCATATAGAATGAAAGCTGGATGGACTTTGTTGATAAAAATAGCATGTTTATTTAGATACCAGATACTGTATAAATAATAGCCCTGTTCTTCTGTATGATGTTGTTTCATTTCGTACACTGGCTGAAAGCCAAATGCAAGGATTATCACAAATTAAGGGTTTCCCATGAGTACAGGTGAATTGGATTCTTTCTCAGCTTATTGCAATTAAAAATTTAACATTTGTACTCAGTTGACTGGTGTCTATGTCAGGGCAAGGAAAAATCCATCCACAGGGTCTATGTGTCATGTGGATCCCTAAGCCTTATCATCTCATCATTATGTCTGCCTCTGGCAGCTGGTCATATAAGCTGATTAAGCTTGGATGCAACCACAAGAAGTCGTACGAGACGAAAATTGGTGGTGCCTGGTATTCTTTGTGTATGCTGAGGCAAGTAAAGACCCAACCCATGCAAATTAGTGTGGACTCCTGGCCTTAATCATAACACCATTACTTCTGTACCTGGCAGATAATAGGCCTATATAATAGGCTATAGCTAAGATTGGTAGGGTCCATACAATACCATACAACACAACACAATACAATACAAAACATCACAATACAACACAATACAACAATACATCACAATACAACAATACATCACAATACAACACAATACAATACATCACAATACAACAATACAATACAATATCACAATGTAATACATTTTTGTAATGTAGGCAGGGACCCATTATGTGGATCCAGTAATTATTGTTTTGCCTGCAGTGATTTTATTACTCTGTCCATTTGAACGTTTTTGTCTGCTACAAACAGTAGCGAATTATGATAGCGTAATGTGCATAACAAATTTGATAATTTACCCAGAGGAAAAAAAAAAATACATCAAAAAACTGCATAATCACCCATTGCATTGTTTGTTGATCAGTATGAGGTTTATTTAAGGTCATCAGCCCGCCCCCCCCCCCCCCCCGTTTCCTCCTAAAATACACAAACACACATTTGCAAGTCACGAACCAAAGAACGCCATGTGCGCTGCAAACAACGTCTTGGGAGGGAGGAGAGACGTGAGATTCCGCGTCGTGACGTCACTGACGACGCTGTCACGTGAGAAGCAAAACCTTCGATTCTGGCACGTGCTGTGAGCGTGAGATTTGCCGCAGATTTGACCCAGGTTTCTCACGAGTCTCTCATGAGTCAAGGATAAATACAAGCAGCATGCGTGTCAAATGCAGAGATTTTCAAGGATTTAAAGAATCCTGCTGAAATGCCCCAACGATTGATTAATGGTTAAAGAGGCCTGTGTAAAAGATGGGTAAATAAAATGTAACACAAAAATTGCAATTAATAAAACAGTTAAGACAAGTGGTTTTACTGGGGGAAAAATGAGGGTTATTCCAAAGGAAGAAAAGAAAGATAGAAAGAAAGATAGAAAGAGAAAGAATGGAATTCCAAAGAAAGAAATAATTGTATTAAGTAATTTATAAATGTTTTTTTTTTTTTTTTTTACTACAATGAAACAAATTTTTTAAATTGGTGACAATAATTTAATCTTCTGTTAAGTTTTGTTATGTCTTGAACGCCATAATGATAGAACACTTTCGTGTTTCTTTGCGATAAGTCTGTTGACTCAATTATTTTTTTCGGTCATTAACCTTGCAGACAGTTACGCAACATATTTAATTGTTTAGCAATCAGCTAAATTGATGCAGCGATCAAGTATTGCGCAACACCCGCAGAACAATTTCTGCCTTTAATTAAAGGAAGAAAAGAAAGATAGAAAGATATAAAGAGAAAGAATGGAATTCCAAAGAAAGAAATAAAGAAAATTGTATTAAGTAATTTCTTCACATCAGACAAAAACTTGCTACAGTAAACTACTGGGCAAGACTTCGAACAATGCCTAATAGTGAAATATTAAATAAGTGCTTGAAAATACAAGAAAAACTACACACAAATGGTCAGAGAAACTGGTACACTAAAGTAAAGCATATCATCTCTGAAGCAAACATAATTAATTGGCAAGCTCTAGAACCCAGCATACAATGACACAAACGCCCAACCTAAACTTAGGACCTATAAAACATTTAAAACCAGCTACTGCATTGAGCCATACCTACTATTAAATCTGCCCAAAAAAACATACAGTAATATAGCAAGATTCAGAGTTAGCTCCCACAATCTTAAAATTGAAACTGGTAGACATGAATCCCCAAAATATTGTGACAGTGGTGAAATAGAAGATGAATCTCACTGCTTACTGACATGTAATAAAAATTAAATACCAAGGCTAGAATTACTTAATATAGCAACAGATAGTATGCCTAATTTTCATGACCTAGACAAATCTCAACAATTCCAAGCCCTATTGTCATGTAAGAATCCAGAAGTGCTAAAGGCATTAGGCAACTTTCTAAATAGAGTTTTTTCATAATGTTAATTCAGTATTGGTGCCCCCCTTCCACTGGACAGGGAACCTTTCAATTCAAACACCCCATTTTGACAATCTCAGAGGTCAGTGCAATGCTGCTCTGAAGACCCCACCCACTGACCCAACCCATGGACATCTTCTTTTGTCATTTCAAACTGACTTTTTATTCTAATTTGTTTTGTAATCATTACAGTATTACCCACTTGAAGTATTGACCTGTACAGTATTAACTGTCATTTTTATATTCATGTATGTATATGTAAACAAAACTGGAACCGACTTGCATTTATCAAGTAAATATTTAGAAATACTTGTAGATTATAGATTGTATATATAGTAGATGTAGACACTAGACTTGTTTTTGTTATGTTGTATATTTGTTTGTTTTGTAATGTTGTATGACACATGTATCAATTCCTGATATCAGGCTTGTCAATAAAACAATATATATATATAATTAACATAAAATTCAAGAAGAGCAACATATGGAGTAGTTATATATATTTTTTTGTTTTTAGCGATGGATGTTAGCAATTATACAATTGTTGTCAGAGGCGTATGGCTTACTTTACAATGGCGGCCAGGGGAGTAACAAGGAATGGTATATTAAGGGGTTTTGTATTGCTGAGACTATTATACTCCCTCCCCCCTAAAAAAAGCCTCCACTAATCGTCGCTACGCCACTGAAGGCAGCATATTGGTCTCTATTTTGGACCAGGCTTGTATTCGAGAATCACATGTACTGGTTGTAGGCCCATATTGGAATACACGCACAACCACCGGGTACTTGGCATTAAATACAAACACAACCTGATAGACTGGGCCAAGGGAAATTAAAAAGGTCTCCACCCAAGCAACTGATTAACTAAAGAAACAACAAACATGTGCGTGGGGATTGCTATTATGCACTCAAGCACTTTTGGGAACATGCATTATTCCCTATATCAAGAAAAGAAATGAAAAGAAAAAAAAGAAGAAGATAGTATTCCAGCAAATGTTGTAATGTGAATATATCACACATGTCGTTCGGATGAGACGTTAAATTGGCGGTCCCTTGTACTCAGTGTCTATGCTTAGGCAAGTAAAAAATCCCACCCATGAGGTAAATGTGTAACATGGGTGGACTCCTCTCTCGCCTCATCAATCAACCCTCGATAGCGACAAGAACTTGCCTTAGAGGGCTGCACTTCTCATATCTATCTATCTATCTATCTATGGGCGGGGGCCTAGCTCAGAGGTGACGTGGGCTTCCAACCGCTGGGTCCCGGGTTCGATTCCCGGTTGAGCCTAAGTTGGATGGCTGTTTCATCCTTCGTCTCATTGCCATGGTCTCTTAATTAGCCCAACAGGTGCAGAAATACAGGACGTAAAGCCCTACACACACACACACACACACACACACACACACACACACACAGAAACAGACACACAGACACACACACACACACACCTTTCTATCTATCATATCGCCACTGTCATACCACTCAAATATTTTTGTTTAGGCGGTTAGTCAACACAGCTTCTAATTTGTAACAGGCCTAATTCCTAAATCCCACTAGTTATAGAGCTAGATTAACTCCCAGTCATTCAACATAAATCGGCTTGGCAATAAGTGGGGTAGTGTCATGTTATCATATGAGAGTGTACACTGTTCAAAATATTTGAGCAAGAGGTTATTAAATGGGATAGGTGGCTCATTTGAAGGTGTTTTATGCAGAGTATCACAGACATATTCCATGTGACTTGCATGCTGGCAATAACAATAATGTTTCTGGCAGGGTAACATTAATTAACAATTTAATAAGCCGCAACTCAGCATTACGTCTTTTCTGCATAACTTTTTTCCCACACATTTTACTGAATTTAATGGCGAGGTGGTCCTAATTGACAGGTTAAAATAAAGTTTTCAGAATACAGTTAAATCCAAAATGGGTGGTCAAGTGACCTAATAGTAGTGAAGTGGTCCGAAATCGGTTTAGGCATTTAGTAGGTTATGGCACGATGGCAAATATCATTGGAACTTTCTTTCTTTCTTGCGATAGATAGATAAATAGATAGATAGATATCTAGATAGATAGATAGATAGATAGATAAGAGATAGATAGATATATAGATAGATAGATAGATATAAGTTTACCCTCAATTCGAACATAAAATCTTCCATCGATCTATCTATCTGTCTGTCTATCTATATATCTGTCTATCTATCTATCTATATATCTATCTATCTATAATACAAATTAAAATCGATGTGAGAAAACTTTTGGTACTAATTAAGGTTACTTTCAGGTGATCATCCATCCATCCAATCATCCATCCATCCATGTTACCAACTTGCCACTTGCCAAAAGTTCATTAATTCACCTTTGAGTGTTTTCTATGGCTTCTTTGACAAAGTGACACCTTGCAAAAGATATACTATCAGAGACAGGCATGAGGTCAAGGTGTATTCTTGTGATGGCCATTCATGATGTCAACTCCACCAACAGGCCACACAACACAATACCATAATTCCATGGCAGACACAGGACAAATTCAACAAAGGACAGATGTGGATGAGCCGGACAATTGTGGATTTAAAGGACAATTGAGATGAACATTCAGCGCAACAGCCACTGTATGGAAAGCGGACAATTTTGCAAAATAATTTCCTTAGAAAGCCGAATACAATGGAACTCCTAAATTAAGGTCACCCAATATAAGGATCACCTTGATTAAAAAACATTCACTATTAAAAAAAAAAACAAAAAAAAAACAGGTTTTATTTTCATGGTGTTCATATATGGAATAGTTCACCCTTTCATTTTAAACATTGTTTTGATATTAATACTTTTAGGAATATGTTAAACCCCTGGGATGGTCCTTCATGTCAATGCTCAGCTTGTTGTTTTAATTAAAGATATAACGAATAACTTTGATTTTATTTCGAATGTAGATTATCTAATCTCCGGAACAGAGCACCATCAATGAAGTGATCATCTCAGAGAAAGAGGACAATTGGTACCGGAGGCAAATCAAGGAAGCTCTCATGGTTTCAAAACACAAACCATCACTCAACACGGACAAAGGACTGGAACTGGCCCCGGTTTACTCAATGCTTTTGTCACATGACGTCATGACGAAGACAACGAGACGTCGCCGAAAATGATGGCCTAAAATATGTGAAATCTCCTGAAGGTAAATTTATCAATATAGTTTTATTTGTTTTATCTTTATTATTGAAGGGCTTATTGTCTATCTATCTATCTATCTATCTAATTATCTATCTATCTATCCATCCATCCATCCATCTATCTATCAAGCTCCTTTCGCTGGGTTCTATACAAAACTATTGTATCGTATTGTATTGCATTGTATTGTGTTCTCTCAATGCTCCTGGTCTGAAACCTATATGACCAGCGGCCAGAGACAGATGTAATGATAAGATAAAAAGCCTTTGGAATCCACACCATGTTACACATTTACCCCATGGATGGGTTTTTGCTTGCCACAGCATAGACACCGAGTACAAGGCACCTCCAGTTCAACCTTGGATGAACTAGAGATGCAACCGAAATCCAACTGAAATTTAGCTAATATATATATCATCTTTATTCATACTCTTGGTATACTAATACAATACATGGTTTACACTATAGTAATATAATGAAGAGTGCTCTATGGACATAAAAAAAATAAAAAATAAACCAAATCCCCCCCCCCCCCAAAAAAAAAACCAAATTAATACCACCCCATAATATTCAGTCATCCCCAGTGACTCTCAGGGTTGGTCATAACAGCAGGATTTTACTGTAGCTCTATGAATTTCATACATATGATCACTCTGTATGCATTTCTGTATATACTCTATGCATAGTATATATCCTGTTTGTGAGTAGATGGCCATAACAAAAACTACATCCCACAGATTTAGTGGGCAAACATCATTACTTGGGACAAGGATATGGGACTGATCAAATACATATGGAAACAAGGCATATAAAAGAGTGGGTTAAGCCTCTTCATGACCTCATAGGTTGATCACTTTCATGAGGTGTATAAGTGGAGAACCACTCAGTGAATAGTCTCAAATGTCTACACCATCCTTCAAAAATATTAGACTACTTGAGTATGCTGTCAAAGTGGTCTTAGATTTTTGGATGCGGGTGTATGTAAGATAATCTTTTGTAGATTGTGTATAAACCACCCTCCCCAAAAATATCAGACCACTTAAGCGTGTATTCAATGGTCAATGTATTTTTTAAGGGTGGTGTAAGGGGATAGATACACACAGTAAATTGTCTATCTAAATAAGTCAGTAGCTTATACAAGTCCTCACTTAACTGAATTTGCTCATACTATTCCAATTATGTTTGTCTCTTGTCTCAGAGACCCAATAAGGTCATGTTACACTTTCATGGTACATTAGTCTATATAAATATTGGATGGTTAGGGGACTGTTATCAGCTAGATTTTCCAGGCGCCAGATATAGTCCTTGTACAAGCTGAAATGCAGAATAGATAGATGCGGAAAGTGCAGTCTTCTGAGGCAAGTTTTTGCCACACTCACGAGGTACACATCTACTACCCCAAGGACAGTTCAATATACATAATATACACACAGAATAAATTACAGACTGCACGCTGCTCATTAAATCCATACTAATCTGACCGTGTTCTTTATATGCAAATTGCTTAATGATCCAGTCATGGGACATTTCACCTCCCATCTGTAAATCTCTGAGTAGTTTGGTCCTGATAGACTT